>OY804608.1:38376838-38816838 GCA_963680895.1 Fragum sueziense | reverse complement strand
ATAGAATAGGTTTGGGAAAACATTGCGGCAAAAGAAGAAACTGCTGATGACCAGCAGTTTCTCCTTTTGCCTCAATATTTTCTATGCCATATTTTACACAAATCCAATGGTTTTCAATCTTTATTTTGTTGTCTGCAGCAGCTTTCAATTTGGAGCACCCTAAAATTTTGTCGTTTGGGAAAGGGTTAAAGTGCACCTACATAAACCCTTTCCCAAACAACAAAAAAATAGGATGGTCCATTTAGACAGCTGCTGCAAACAACAACTCAATAACTCTTTTTGACTCCCCGAAAGATAATGGATTTGGAAAACACTGTGGAAAATGAAGAAATTACTTGTGAAAAGCATTTTTTTTATTTAGCACAATTATTTTCTACACAAAAATACCAAATAAGCTAAAATTCAATGCAATTGAAATTGTCGTCTGAAACACCTTTGAATTTGGACAAGCCCAAAATTTTGCGTCTGGTAATGGGTTAAAGATATAATTTGTGTATAATATAACACAGAAAATATTGAGACAAAAGGAGAAACTGCTGATTATCAACAGTTTCTTCTTTTGTCTCAATGTTTTCACAAACCTTTTCTATTAGCGACGCCAAAACAGGTCTTGTTTGGGAAAGGGTTAACCCGTGACATCTGCATATGTAATGACTCCTCTTTGGCAATGTTTTCTTGAGACGCTCAACCAACAGACTTTTTTCCACAAAAATTAATGCTCCAGTTTCCTAATTTTTTTCCCTATAATAGAATTTATTTATATTTTGTATGTTGAAATTACATGTTATTACCAATTGAAAAATAAAATAAAAATGGATGGTCAGCGATGTTGTTTGAATTTTATAGGCATTCGTATCACATACCCCTACATCGAAAAAAATGCACAATTTCTTGCACCTGTCCAAGGTCACTAAACTGCTAATAAAATGATGTATATTCATCGTTTAGTCCCGAAAACGGATTTAAAGTAACGTGTTACATTTAATAAGAACGGAAAACCCAAAATATGTGCTACTATAAATGCATAAATGTATAAAACAGCATGCTAACGTGTTCGGTTAGATCAACAAAGCTGGAGTGTTTTATGCCAAAATTTGCATATTTTTGGAAATATTTCAAGTTCTACATAATAGAATTTGATAAAACTCCCTCATTGTATTAAGCAACACATCCTGGTAATAATTCAAAATGAAAATGTATAGGTCAGCGCACTTATTAGTGAATTAGGCCTACAGCATTTTTTATCAGCTACACATGAATAAAATGACGCAAAACAGTGGTAACTGCATACACACTTACGACTGTCTTGTTCTAAATAATTGATTTCCACCATGAGGAAATCAGTTTCGCATAATAAGTACAATTTTACCGTCGAAAATAGTAAATTGTAATGCTGTGTTATTTTATTGAAAATATGGTAGCGAAACATATTGGTGCGAAACATTTATTTTACTACAGTAAAGACCGAGTGTTCCGAAAAACTGGAGCATTCCCCTTAAGTTGTCACAGGTCATTGATTAAGCAGCCAGTCTATAATATTTCCAGTCTATTTTTTTTTATTTTCGGAATCGACAGGTGGCGACATCTATTGGTAGATATCACGCTATGGGAGCCTGACCAGGGGCACCTATTTTTTCGAGCAAACAAAATGGCGGACAAGGAAGTGGATTCTGACGGTCCCAGCAGTTATTTGGACGTAAGTTGTGTTTTTTGTCCTATAACACCAACTTCGAAGCATAAATAGATCGGTTTGTGATTCAACTTTGTTATTGTCTTTGTCTTTAGCTCATCGGACTGGCATACATAACGTAAACGATAAGCAAACGTGATAAAGAGGCATTGCTCGTGAATTATGCATATATTTGTCCACCTTTTAAATGATTAAAAGAAATAAAACAGATATTTAAAGTACACGTTATATTATCAAAATTACACTGACTACATTATTCTTTGAAAATCCAAAAGCCTAAGGATGATCGCAAATGTTAGAATTGGAATACTGATGTTTTTATTCACTGTACGGAGACCAAAAATTCCCCCGAACACGTGCATTACAGTACCAATTTTTTTGAGTCTTACTGGACGAGTATTCGGATTGAATTAATTTCATTTACGGGTGATTTGAGTTAATTTCTGTACGAGTGTTCGGAGCGTTTTATACATTTGTAGAAGATAGAAAACTTTGGTGTTAATTAGTTTAGATATTTAATTCCTCATTTGTTTCTCTTTCCACCAGTCCTTATGATGATAAAATGATACAGTGATTGGAATCCATATCCGGCTTGCCAAAAAACACTTAAAATCACACTTATCTTTTGTAGCAAGCTCTAAAATCAAGGTCTAATCTGTCAATTTTGCGAATTACCTCCCTTTGACATAAACAAATAGGGAATTTAAAATGTTTGATATTCACAAATTTATCAAGGTTTTCGATTGGAGGTTTTTGCAACATCATGCTGACTTTACAGGGCATTTTTGAACCCTTTCTTCGACTAGGATTGTTCCCAGATGTCCATGCAATGGCGATTTCAATTTCCTAAGGAGATTACATTGTAAATTTTTCAAGCTTTGGAACACAATGAAAATTCTGCTTTTCAAACATCATTTTCTAAACGCTTATACAATGTTATGTACGCTTCTTTACATTTCCTGACTGGTAACTTGACGGACTACCATTCCATGTAGTCCGGCAAGGTTTGCATTCTTCTGCTTGAATTTCTGAAGGTTGAAATTGTGTAAAATTTCCGTTCAAATTGTACACCTGAAAAACGGACCCCTGTCACATTAAAAAGGTCCGTTTTTCATCCCCGTTATTAAGATCCGCAAAACGTAAAGCACTAAGCACAACCAAGTCAATGAACAATGCGAAACACCTTCATTTGAATTTTTACTTGTTGTATTTAGAAAAAATATGACAAGCGAAGTAGGTGTAGCGTTTTCACTTTTGTTCAGTATAGAATTTAAATCCTAGGTAGACAGATCAGAGAGGATGAGATGAAAGAGAGACGGACATACAAAGGATATCACACGGAAATACATACATAAGAGAAATACATAAGGACTCATATATTTAAAAATGTTGGACACGTGTATACCTTTTGGTAACTTTCTGTCGTATTCAAACAATTGAGCACCCACACGCCAGCTGAACAATAAAAGAATGCTTCTTATTTGCACGTCAAAATAAAGATTTCACGAACGGAAAATTTTGGATCGCGTAAAATTACACCGACTATGGAAACGAACTATGCAAGACAATGATATATACATAGTATTTTATAGGTATTTACAACAGTCTTCCATCAACCCATGTCCAAAAATACACGTGAATGGAAACTTTTACGCTCGTGCAATACACGATTCACTGCATACCACATCTCATATTTGTATTCTTATTGGTTTAGACATGTCGATGGAATGAGTGGGATTAAAGTGGGAATGCTCCAGTTTTTCGGAACACTCGGTTATTACTGTAGAAAATAAAACGTTTCGTACCATATATGATTCGTTACCATATTTTCAATAATATAACACGTCATTACAATTTACCATTTTCGATGGTGAAGGCGTATTTATTATGCGAAACTGATTTCGTCAAGATGGAAATCGATTATTTAGAACAAGACAGTTGTAAGTATATACACAGTTACCGCTGTTTTACATCATTTTATTCATGTGTAGCTGATAAAAATTGCTGTAATGCACTAAAAAGTGTACTGACCTATACACTTTCTTTTTTAATTATTACCAGGACACGTTGCTTAATACAATGATGGAGTTTTATCAAAGTCTATGATGTAGAACTTGAAATATTTCCAAAAATATGCAAATTTTGACATAAAACACTTCAGTTTCATTGATCGAACTGAACACGCGAGCATGCTGTTTTACACATTTGTGCGTTTATAATAGCACATATCTTGGGTTTTCTGTTCTTATTAAATGTAAGACGTTACTTTTAATCCGTTTTCGGGACTAAACGATGATTATAGAGCATTTATAAACATTTTAGTGACCTTGGGTAGGTGCAAGAAATTATGCATTTGTTGCTGTAGGGGTATGTTATACGAATGCCTATAAAATTCAAACAAGATCACTGACCACCCATTTTTATTTCATTTTTCAATTGGTAATTACATATAATTTCAGCATACAAAATATAAATAAACTTTAAAATACATGGTAATATCGCTGCGACTGGAGCACCTGACTGTGCTATGGCCGCGGCCTGGTATCTACAAAATGTTCGATTAGAATGGGTGAAATGCCTCTTTAGACACTATATTACATGTATGAAAAGTAAAGCTAAAACGACTTACCAACATATTCCTATATTTCTCTCAACATGTCTAGCACAACTACATTTGATGTTTTCGAGAATGAAGCTACTCATACCACTTAGGTTTAAGATTGTCCACCCATTTGGTAGGAGACTGTGGCCAGTTTCATCAAAGGATTTAAGGTGTATTTATGTCTTAAGTACCAATGTCTTACAGTCTACACGCTTAGGAAAGGAGTCAGGTATCGCCCCTTCCATCAAGTCCTAGGTAATTTGATTGTTGTTTCGTAAGACATCAGTAAGTCAGAAATGCGTCTTCGATGTTTTGATGAAACAAGTACCAGATGTCATAGAGGATATATGCCGCGCCCTAGGATCAAAACCGGGACATCAAATTTGAAAGTACAACGCGATGCCATTTTTGCGATAACCGCGGTCATAAGCAGCTAATGAGAGAGTGGGTGCAAGAAAAACAAGAGACAGTACTAAGGCAGACAGAAAATGAGTGGCGTTAGGAGAAAATATACATTGAATACTATTTCAAAGACATGTTTCGTTTTTATATCAATATTTATTGTCGATTTCGTGAATAATATGCTTTGGTGAGTAGGTTTTATAATAACCATTTAGTTTATTTGTTCATTTATTTCATCATCAAGATAGTGCTGTAATGCCTTTGACTCGAGATAGCTTAATTTGCATGAACAAGTTCATATTCATATTAACCCTTTCCCAAACACGACCTGGTTTTCACGTTCCTAACAAAAAAGGCTTGAGCAAACATTGGGGCAAAAGAGGAAATATCTATAACCAGCATTTCCTCCTTTTGCATCAATAATTTCAATGCTTTATTTTACACTAATCCAATATTTTTTCAACATCAATTCTGTGGTAAACAGCTACTTTTGAATTGAAATTTACGCTTTGGAAAAGGGTTGAGATAATTTAAATACGCATTTAGATTGACTCTGCTTAAAGAGATTTAATCCTTCATGCAGTTGATTAACTGAAAATGTTGACCACTAGGATACGTCTCTCAGTTTTCAATTGCTCGATTAACGCGTTCAGAAAAAAACTGGAATTTCCAAACTAAAATCGTGTAAACAATGAACGAACTACGCATACAGTGGATTGTGACATTGCTCGGAAAAAAGTTCAGTTTTTCTTGTACAGTAGTTTCGTTTTTTTCGTTTTGTTCTCATAATACACATCTCTCGCGACTCAGAGTTACACAGAGGCTCTGTCATACAGAAATCTATGTCCACACACGAAAATAAAACCAGTAGAAACAGTAAAGTGTGATTTTTGATTGATTCATTAAAGCATTTCTCGCTTAAAATGATGAGCACAGCACATCGTGAAGATTGTCGGCACAATTTTAGATAATCTAAAGATTAATAAGTTCATTTAAGAATCAAAAAGTTTAAAGCAATATATGTACTCAAATATTAATGAGTATGAACGTGCAAAATTGAGTATAAATGTGACAAATCTTCCTCTGTTTGCAGCATCTATTTCTTGCAGGTTTGTTATGTCCGCCATTTTTGCTCGAAAAAATAGGTGCCCCTGGTCAGGCTCCCATAGCGTGGATATTGTGTCACAGGTTAATTTTCACGGTGGGTAACCCACGTGACTTTTGGGAAGCGTTCACACCGAAAAATCGTCCGCTTCAAAGCACGTTTTGTTGCATTTCTCAGCTTATACTGTACGGAATTTGACGAGATTAAGTGCATCATATAGTTCATATAGTTGGTATCACAGGGAATTTTAGCGATTTTTGTGTAGACTCTTTCTTATTAAAGAGTCTTAAATAAGAAAGAGTCTACATAAAAATCGCTAAAATTCCCTGTGGTTGGTAGAGGCCTATTGCACCTGGTGCGTTTATAAATGCTAATCTTAGCTTCTATTGGCCCTTTCTGTTTGTTTTCCCTCGTTGTATGTTTCCACTTCCGGAATTCTTCTTTAGTATTTCGCGTTCTTTAAACACTTTTTTTTTCTTTTTATTGTATTTTGGTATTTGCACTCTCATATATATATCTTAAATTGTCTTAAGTTATAACACATGTAGTTACGCATATTACATTGATAAAGCTTTCGTCATACGCGCCTTACAGAAGGCCATTCCCGGTTCTAACTCACTCTGCTCCAAATCCAGTGGGCTCTTCAAACATTCAAATGAAAGTGTTTTTCGGTGCGAAAGTGGGAAGCGTTCACGTGCACAGAAAAAAACTTTCGCTTGAATGTTTGAGGAAACCACTAGATTTGAAGCACAATGACGTAGGCTACAACCGCTAATGATTTTCTCAAATGCGCGTTTGGTGCACTTTATCTCGTCAAAATCCGTAGAGTAAAAGCTAAGATATGAAACAAAACCTTCTTTGAAGCGGACGATTTTTTCGTTGTGAACGCTTCCCAAAAGTCACATGGGTTACCCACCGTGTTTTGGTGGACTAAGACAAAATTAACAGAAATCCAAAAAAGGGGAATAACTCTTTAACATGTCTTAAAAGTTTGACTTGTTACATCCCTTGCACAAGAAACATTTTATTTCTTCCTTTTGCAAAGTTTAATTCTTTCTCTAACAAGGAATTAATGAGGTATCAAAAGCCATCTTATAAAATATTTTTTGAAAGGAAACATTCTAAGCATCTTTTATTCTCCCCCCCCCCCCAAAAAAAAAAAACGTTTACATCATCATCCTTTAGTATAACACCAAATGTTTCAGGGTTTTGCGTTAAACGGGCCAAACAGTACACTCGTATGCAGATCGAGACACTTTCCCCAGAGGCAGCCTGTGTTTTCTAAAGAGGAAGAGGGTGGGGGAAATGCATTTGCACATGAAAAGTTCCTAAAAGATAAAATTAGTAAGCCCCCCCCTTTTTTTACAAAATCAAGGGGGAGGCACATGTAACCTAGGCCTACCATTGGATCCGCTCATGACACTGTGTCCCTACAGCTTAATATTTTTGTGGACTACCCTGGATCATAGATCTAAAACTTGAAACTTTGTACATGAGGCCACAGATTTGACGCATTGTGACACTCCACTTTGGAAAACTTTGTGTAAAAGAAAGAAATTGCTTGGGACAAGCAATTTCTTCATTGTCTACTACGTTTTCTACCCAGAGATGAAAAAATGTAATATAGGGGCCTACTAACGGAAAAAAGTAACTGTGCACATTTCCTTTCTATATAACATTCTAAATACATAAGGTAAATTAATAAAATTTTACAATTTTGGAAAAAGAACGTTTAACCTTTACATTTCAATAAGTGTCAGTTTGCTACCCCACTCGTTATCACCGTAACAAGCCTGTAAAGTTGGTAGGGGGTAAAATTCAAGTTTACAAGCCATTTTCGAGTGTGAACACTATTGACACCGATAATGCTATCCAGCAAAGAGACAGCTAAACTGTCACAAACTACTCTTTAAAGGTTCTTCTTGAGATTTTGACCAATAACGGAGCCAACTAGTCAAGCGCTGACGTTGAATAAAGCATGCATCCATATGACGTTCCCCAACGCGTTTATGAATGCGAGCTCGAACATCGGACTGTACAGATGTAATCGAGGCGCGCTAATAAGCAATACCTTGTTCAAATCGACCAAACGAAAGGGTAGATATTGTCTAAGCCACTGTAAACGATGTCATCGACGACGTCGTAGCAAGACTAGACGTATTGGAGTACGTCTAAGACGGATGTAGCGCTCCATTAACCGATCTCTAACAGGCCTTCTGCTGATAGAACTAAACTCTGGAATCAATCTAGCTGTAACTTTTGCCGACAACAATCGATTTCACTGGCGGTTGTTCCGATTATTGTTGACTTGTCGGAATGACGTCACGCGTCAACGTATCGAATGTGGCAAGTTGTGTGTGTTTCTAAATTGTTGAAATTGTCCCAAAAGTGCCTATATAATGTTTCTATGCAAACCAAAACGGTTGGCGATCTATTGCTTTGGCATTAGGTGGCTACTGTCTAAAGCATGCATTAACAATGCATCTTTGGATAAACGTATGACATTGTTTTCTGTTCAATTAAACAAATTTACATGTTTTTCTGAACAGCAAGCAAGTTAACGACAGGTTAGCCATAAAAACAAATTGCAATTTCACTTAGGAATAACGCAGTACAACAAAACACCCAAACGGAGATGACGTTAACGTCGAACGTCCGTGGATGTGCAGTTGGTGGGATTCGACATTTCGTTAACAAGCGACTTTTATGGACATTTGCGAGACATGTTTCGTGCCAATAGGTCGTATATTTACATAATGAATAAGAAAATAAGCATGCATAGTTACTTTTTTCCATTAGTATATAATTCATTTGAGATTGTTGCTGCAAGCACAGGCGTCCGTAATTTGAGCCTTGGCGCCATCTAGACTATTCTTTATCACGTGATAAAGAAACTATTCTTTATCACGTGATAAAGAATAGTCTAGATGGTGCCAAGGCTCAAATTACGGACGCCTGTGCAAACAGTGGTTGATCCAGAAGGGGTTCAAACGAACCCCAATCAGTATCTTGATTATTTCATTTTCATGCAGAAATTCAGTCAAAATTGTGTACTATTAGAACTAGACAGCCCTGGCCAGGCGGTCTGGAAGCGCTCCACAGGCCTGACTGTTTGTCTTGTTGAATGCAATTTCAAAGGTTCAGGCTGCGCAAACAGGCAAATGCATGACCACGCTGATAATTACAAGCAAGTATGATTGTAGGTCAGTAAGATTCTGTGAAAGTTCTGTATTGAGTAGTTAAGGTTTACAGACCCTGAAAAAATCACCACTTTCTAGCCATATGAAATGCATCAAACTACACACACTTGTAAATACACTTCATATAAGTTGATTCACTGTGCCGGATTTCAAGATTATGCTTCAAGAAGAAAATAATTTACAAATACTATTTTACTCTTAACTCATATACAAGCGAGGTAATTTTGAACATTTTTGTCAAATACATGTATTTTCAAAAGTATGCATTAATTCAAAATTCTAAACCATAGAAAAATGCTTATAATTATTTGTATTTGGGAATTATTTGCGCTTTTCAAATTTCGCCTCTGGCTCTTTGGTGGTTTTGAGGGGTTGGATACCTTAATACATACTAATGGTTGTAAAAGTGAAAAAGAAACCGAAAATGGCAATTTTGTCAATTTCAAGGGCACATAACTCATGATATAAAGTTCAGATCAGGCTGAAAATTGTACCAAGGCAAGATCTTTTTGTCACCAACATTCTGTTCTAGTTTTGTCCTGATTGGTCAATATTTGTAGTTGCTAGAGTGAAAACAAAGTCAAAATAGAGCCGAAAATGGCAATTTTGTCAATTTCAAGGGCATATAACTCATGATATAAAATAATTCAGATGAAGCTGAAAATCATACCAAGGCAAGATCTTTTAGTCCTCAACATTCTGTCCTAGGTTTGTGTTGATTGGTCGATATTTGCAGTTAATGCTAGAATGGAAACTAAGTCAAAATAGAGCTGAAAATGGCAATTTTGTCAATTTCAAGGGCACATAACTCCTGTTGTAAACTTCAGATCAAGCTGAAAATTACACCAAGGCAAGATCTTATAGTAAGCAACATTCTGTTTTAAGTTTGTCTTGATTGGTCAATATTTGTAGTTGCTATAGTGAAAACAAAGTCAAAATAGAGCCGAAAATGACAATTTTGTCAATTTCAAGGACACATAACTCATGATGTAAACTTTAGATCAAGCTGAAAAGTATACCAAGGGCAAAACTCATACTCACCATTATTCTGTCCAAGTTTTGTCTAGATTGGTTAATATTTGTAGTTGCTAGAGTGAAAACAAAATCAAAATAGAGCCGTAAATGGCAATTTTGTCAATTTCAAGGGCACATAACTCATAATGTAAACTTCAGATCAAGCTGAAAATTACACACAGACAAGATCTTATAGTCACCATTATTCTGTCAAAGCTTTGTCTTGATTGTTTTATATTTGCAGATTTTAGAGTAAAAATAAAGTCAAGACTAATTATTCTTTATATTAAAGGGCAGATAACTCAGGTTATTCTGATTCAATCCAAATTCTTTGAAGGAATCTGAGAGAGTGTCACCCAATGATCATTCCTGTGAAGTTTGATTAAAATCCATCCAGTAGTCTCTGAGAAGAAGATTTTTAAAGAAAAAGTTTACGGACGGACGCACAGACGCACGACGGACACACCGCCATGACAATAGCCCTCTGGCCAGTGGAGCTAAAAACGACCCCGGGCCCCCATTTCAGAGTCCTACAAGCTACCAACTGTGCTAGGGCAACAGATAACCATTCTTTTGGTAAAGAAATTAATTGATTGTATGCAGATTAGTGCAATATTCAACAATTTTCGAGTTAATATTGAAGCGACTGGTTCCTAGTATTTCCCCCACCAGTACATATACAACATCTTATCAAAGCCATCAGCTAATCATATTTAACACTTTCCCAAACAACACCTGGTTTTGACGTCTCTTATAGAAAAGGCTTGGGAAAAGATTGAAACGAAAGAAGAAACTGGTGATAACCAGCAGTTTCTCCTTTTGTCTCAATATTGTCTGTGCCAGATTTTACACAAATTCTATCTTTGATAACATCCATTTTGTCTTGACGCAGTTTTTTAAATGAATCACCCTAAAATTTTGTTGTTTGGGATTGGGAAAGGGTTAAAACCCATTACTAAACAGCAAAATTTGTGACCAGTTTAAAAGCTGCTGAAAATGGCAAAATGAATGTTGATAACAAAATAAGATTTGCATAAAATATTGCAAAGAAAATATTGATGCAAAATGAGAAACTGCTGGATATCAGCAGTATTTTATTTTGCCTCGATGTTTTCCCAAGCCTATACTGTTAGGGACGTCAATACCCGGTCTTGTTTCGGAAAGGGTTTTACTTTATTCATTGATATGTGAGACTCATGACTTTTTTTAACTTTCAGATAGGAAGTTGACCAAGATAGGAGTTTTAGCCACTGTAAAAGGAAAACCAAGAGGACCATGATGATCTTAAATCGCTCAACTCAAATGCCAAGGTAAACAGTGGCACATATCTAAGAAAGTAAGGCTATTACATTGAAATAGTGGAAAACAGCGATTAAATCAAATTTGAAGGTCGAGGGTTATTCAAAAAGTTCTGTTATCGGACATTTAGAACAAAATAAGAAAAATGTATAGGAAAATGGTTTATTTCATCCCTTCAAAATATTCACCACCTACAGAAATACACTTTTGTAATCGTAATTTCCACTGTCTAAATGCATCAGAGTAGTCTGCCCTTGGTATCAGTCTCAAACACTGGTATACGGCACTTCCAAGTGCGCTTCTGGTGGTATATCGACGTCCAGACAACATCTTTTTTTAGCAGAGGAAATAGAAAGAAGTCGCATGGACTTAAATCCGGCGAATAAGGAGGGTGGCATAACACATTAACCTTTTCTTCAGCCAGAAAGTCAACAACCCCCTTGCTTTTATGCGCGGGTGCATTGTCATGCAGAAAATTAACTCCCCTTAATCCGGTACTTGGACGTTTCTTTTCATAAAACCTTTTTATCCTTTTTTAACACAACGTTTTTATAAAATGTTCAAGTAATTGATTTTCCAGATTGTGATGGTATTTGAATAACTGGACCAAGATGATTGAAAAATATGGTGTACAGAACTTTTTTTGAACTTTTCTGCCTTTTAGCCACTACTGGACGTTTCTGGTATTTTCCCCGCCATTGTTTATTATCCCCCCTCCTTTGTGGTTCAAACATGTAGACCCATGTCTCATCTCCAGTTAACATATTAGAAATAGTCCTAGTATCAAACTTTTTGAAATCTTTAAGAAGTTTTCTTGAGCACACGACTCTCATTTTTTTCTGGTCTTTAGCCAATAAATGAGGCATCCAATGTGCACAGACCTTTCTAAGTCCAAGTTTTTTTGACAGAATTTCATGTACACTTCCTTCTGAAATGCCAACACTATTAGCCATATCCTTCACCGTATAACGGCCATCTTCTTCAACTAGTGCTTTCACAGCAGCCACATGCTTATCAGTCACTGACGACTTAGGACGTCCACTTCGATGACCATCTTTAACAACAGAAAGCCCACCTTTAAATTTTTTTGCCCATCTACAAACTGTCATAAATGATACCACAGAATGTTCATAAATACTATTCAGTTCATTATAAATGTCCTTTGGAGATATATGCAAAGCGGTGCGACTTTTAATACAAGTGCGTATTTCAACTTTATTATTGCTATCCATTGTTATTTCTAAAATATAGCCAGTGTATATGAGTGACACTTCTTCAAAACTAAATTATTTTGTCGTTATTACA
Organism: Fragum sueziense; assembly: GCA_963680895.1. Taxonomy (NCBI): domain Eukaryota; kingdom Metazoa; phylum Mollusca; class Bivalvia; order Cardiida; family Cardiidae; genus Fragum; species Fragum sueziense. Next base: position 38,804,221 of record OY804608.1, on the reverse strand, counting down.
TCGATTTGCACGCACTTTTCGTGCACATATAGTGGTAATGTTCATGTACAAGATTATATATACTCAGTTCCAAAAGAAAGTGTGCACTTTTAAATTTTGAATATCTCGAAAAGTATATCGTCTACCGCAAGGAAATTTTGTACGACACATCTCAAGACTATTGACAAACGATATATTGATGAAGAAATCACATAGCACGCACGAATTTTCGGCTTGATTGCGATTTTGCATTTTTAGTGTTTTAGGTATGCCTCACGTGCTGGATGAGTTATCGATCAGAAATTTCATTCGCTGCACTCCTTTTGGCATATCGTAGCATAAAATCACATTTTCATTACAATTGTACATAGTGCATTAGCGTGAAACGAATTACAATTAACGTTGGTGAGCAAGACCGAACCTGGTGGAAACAAAAACCTTCCGAAAATTTGAATTTGTACGGTATTTATGTTCTAATAGCAATTGGTCATTTTTATGTCATCTTAAAGGCAAACGAATTCGCTTTAGAACATTATTGCATCGTTCGACGGCAATTCACTAGACTACTAACGTTGCTATTACTAACATTGACGTACACGTAACGTCTACAAGAAAGTTCAAGCTTTAACGTGGAAATAGCTTGGAAGGCCTGGCCAAACCCAACAACGGCATATAAGCTTGTAACTCTATCCACAGGAAAAGCTGTAAGGAGTGCAAATCTCAACACCATCAACACCAAAATGGTCTGACTCTGTGTATGCAATATAAGCAATTCTATCGACATCTGTTTTGATGCCAATTTTCTTTCAGGTCTAATCTGAAGTATGATATCACTTTAACTCCCTAAATTGCCATTAACTTTGTGAAAATTAAGGTAAAGGTAAAACGCAGAAGTGCACACTTTCTTTTGGAACTGAGTATATGTTTACTGAAGCATAACAGTTGATTTCGGTACGGTTGACCAAGGATAACAGAACTTTTTGAATAAACCTCGTACATATGATGTAAGAATCATAAGACGCTGAAAATCACATAATGCATGCAAAAATTTCAAGGTCATCATCAATTTGTCTACCGGTAACTATTATCTTGATTGATCGACATTTGTGGTTGTTACAAGCGAAAAACAAATTCAAACGAAGCAAGCAGTTTTGTCCAATTCAAGGGCACATAACTCAGAATGTGAGATAATGATCAAGCTTCATTGTACACTCTAACTCATCAAAGACCTTATAACCACCTTAAATTCTGTCTATGTTTTGTCTTGATTTATGTGGCTGTTTCAGTCAAAACAAAGCTGAAAACTGCAATTTTGTCCAATTCAAGGGCAAATAACTCAGAATGCAAGATTCTAATGCCATGCCAGATCTTAAGGACACCAACATCTTGTCGGTGGCCATTTTGTCAAATCAAAGTACAGTCGACACTCGTTGTGTCGAAGTCAGAGAGGCCGTCAAACTACCTCGACATGTCCGGAGTTTGACTCATCCGATTTTGATTATTTTCGATGAAAATGTTTTTAACCATTTTTGATTGGCAGCATATGTGTCCATGATTAAAAATATAGTAGGAAAAGGAAAGAAATTGCTCGAAACGAGCAATTTCTATTCTTTTCCTACTAAATTTCAATGGCGGTATTTGTTTCGGAATTATTTTGATTAAATATTTTGAAATCCGTATGTTGAGGATGGGACATGACATTCACTTTGACTTAAGCGGAATTTCGACTTATCCGATGTCGAGATAACGAGTGTCGACTGTACACACAACGGTTACTGTGGATTTCATCGATCGTAAAATCATACTCATGCAAAATCTTAAGGTCGCCAACATTGAGTCCAAGTTTTAACTTGATTGGTCAATAATTATTGCAGATGCTAAATTATTTTTGACATTCAAGGGTAGATGACTCAGCACTTTCTGCATGGTCCAATCAGACCCATAACCGAACTACTCCGTGTATTTGTAACCATAGTCGTTTGGACCAAAGATTGTCAAGATAGGGTACTAACATTCGTGGATACTAAAGTGTAAATACTAAATTGTGGACGACAAAGAATTACCACAATACCTTACTTTGAGCACTTATATGATATAACAATCAGGGTATTGTAAAATCAACAAACACAAAATGTCTGATTCAATAAATTTACTCCAACAAGACATTTATAATATATCATTAATATATCTACAATGACCATATATGGTAGCACCAAAAACAGACAAACATACACAGAGGTACTCTTAACCATTACAATTCATAACAAATAGATTTCTTATGTGAATTCATTTTATTACTTTTCTAAAACAATGTCTAATTATGACAAGAGCCGTCATAGACGGATTATGCTCCCCGGATAAGTGTTTGTCACAAAAAAAACCTATCATACATTAAGCCCCCTTTTCCCATGACGGTTTCTTTGTACTCACATTATTTATAGAATATAGTCTAGAACATCTCATTCATCACATAAGTACAAAATTTCATTAAATTCTGCCCATTAGATGAAGAGAAATTAGAGAAAAACTAATTTTTACATTAAGGCCCCTTTTTCCATGACGCAGCCTCAAATCAAGAAACAGAGAAAAAGGTCCCTAGGGATTGACCCCAGAAGTTCACCTGTGAAGTTTCATTGAATTTGGTCCATGGGATGCTGAGATCTGGCTGTGGACGGACGGACGGAAGGACGGACAGACGGACGGAAGGACAGCGTGGCGACTATATGCTCCCCCGAAATTTTTTCGGGGAGCATAAAAACCAGATGTGCCATTTGTTTATAAAATAATGATAACCAGCATTTTATTCTTTTTCCTTCAATGTTTTGTATGCCAAAAATTACAGAATATCTATTTTCAGAATCAAAATACTTTTCTGGCATCTGTAAAAGCCTTCAATTTGGACAGGTTTGTAAAAAGAAAAGCAAAATTTTGCTTCAATAGGGCAGCTTTAAACTAGACAACTCTGGCGGTCTGGAAGCGCTCCACAGGCCTGATTGTTTGTCTTGTTGAATGAAATTTCAAAGGTTCAGGCTGCACAAACAAGCAAGCTGAAAATTTCAAGCAAGTAAGATCTTATGGTCAGTAAAATTCTGTGAAGGTTATTGTATTAATTAATTAATACTAATGGTTGTAAAAGCGAAAATAGAGCCGAAAATGGCAATTTTGTCAATTTCAAGGGCACGCAACTCATGACGTAAAGTTCAGATCAAGCTGAAAATTATACCAACGCAAAATCTTTTCGTTACCAACATTCTGAACAAGTTTTGTCTTGATAAGTCAATATTTGTAGTTGCAAGAGTGAAAACAAAGTCAAAATAGAGACGAAAATGGCAATTTTGTTAATTTCAAGGGCACATAACTCATGATGTAAAATTCGAATCAAGCTGAAAATTACACCAATGCAAGATCTTATGGTCACTAACATTCTGTATAAGTTTTGTCTTGTTTAGTCAATGTAAGTAGTTGCTAGAGTGATAATAAAGTCAAAATAGAGCCGAAAATGGCAATTTTGTCAATTTCAAGGGCATATAACTCATGATATGAAATTCAGATCAAGCTGAAAGATACACCAAGGCAAGATCTTATAGTCACCAACATTCTGTACAAGTTTTGTCTTGATTGGTCAATATTATGTAGTTGCTAGAGCGAAAACAAAGTCAAAATAAAGCCGAATATGGCAATTTTGTCAATTTCAAGGGCATATAACTCATGATGTAAGATTCAGATCTAGCTGAAAATTACACCCAAGCAAAATGTTATAGTCACCATCATTCTGTCCAAATTTTGTGTTGATTGGTTAATATTTGTAGTTGTTGAAGAGAAAACAAGGTCAAAATAAAGCCGAAAATTGCAATTTTGTAAATTTCAAGGGCACATAACTCATGATGTGAAATTCAGATCAGGCTGAAAATTATACACAGGCAAGACCTTATAGTCAACATCATTCTCTCCAAGTTTTGTCTTGATTGGTCAATATTTGTAGTTGCTGGAGTGAAAATAAAGTCAAAACGGCCATTTTTGACATTCAAGGGCAGATAACTCCAGACTTTCTACTTCAATCAGAATTCTTTGAAGGAATCTGAGAGAGGGTCACCCAAGTTTGGTTGAAATCCAGCTGGTAGTTTTTGAGAAGAAGATTTTTAAAGAAAAAGTTTACGGACGAACGCACGCACGCGCGACAGACACAGCGCCATGACAATAGCCCGCTGGCCTGTCGGTCAGTGGAGCTAAAAACCTGCTTTTTGAAAGGCAGTAAATCACAAACAATCAACACTATTGCATTTTATATAATAATCATTGCAGAAAAAGATGCGTATTATGACAAATTGAGAACACAACAATTGTATACTTAACCCAGTTAACCCATTCCCAATGACCCTAATTTAGCCTGCTTCAAATTGGAAGCTGATTTAGATGACTAAATGGATACAGATAAAGAAAAGGTGTGTGTATATTTATTACAGAAAATATTTAGACAAAAGGAATACATTCTGGTAATCATCAATTTCTTCTCTTGCCTCAAAGTTTTTACAAGCCTTTTCTACTTGTGATGTCAAGAGCAGGTCTTGTTTGGGAAAGTGTTAAAGTAAAACTATTTCAAAATCACATACAGTCGACACTCGTTGTGTTGAAGTCGGAGGGGCCGTCAAAATACCTCGACATATCCAGAGCTCGACACATCCGATATATTTGATATTTGACCGTTTTTGAAACTTATCAAGTACGAATATTATTGAAATATAGTAGGAAAAGGAAAGAAATTGCTTGTGTCGAGCAATTTCTATCCTTTTCCTACTATATTTCAATGGCTATATTCAGTTCGAAATTATTTCGTTTTTGAAAAAAATATGTGAACAGATGAGGACGGGACCAGATTTGAACTTCGACTTAAGCGGAAATTCGACTTATCCGAAGTCGAGATAACGAGTGTCGACTGTAACTTTATTGTGCAGTAACAATCAACCTTATTTGCGTAGGTCCCCCCCCCCCCCTGAAAAATGCATTTTATGACAATTTAGTACAGTGTATACTTCATCATTTGGGGAAAATTAGTACTGTTCCAAATTCAAGGGGTATAAATCTGTGTAGCTTATCAGCAATTCCAACTTTTCCTTCAAGCCTGACAGAGATACAAAAACCAATGAACATCTTATAACAAACAACTAAGAATTTAACTGAGATCTGAACAGAAATTCAATAAATATGTAAAATTTAAAATCACTAACAAAATCTGGCGATATTTTCTCTTCCCATATCAATTAAATCAGAGATTCAGATGATCGTTTCAACCCTTTCCTATACAGCTAATGCTTAGATTGGTCGATGATCGTTTCAACCCTTTCCTATACAGCTAATGCTTAGACTGGTCCATATCAATCCAACTTCCAGAATGAAACTCCCCTATGATAGATCTAGGATGAAAAATAGTGAGGAATAGAAAGAAAATGCTGGTGATCAGCAGTTACTTCCTTTTCCCCACTACATGTATTTTCCTAAGCTTTGATATAATAGGAAAGTAAACAAAAATCATTGTCTGGGATGGGTTGGTTATTCAGAAGGTCCCTATCAGCATGATGGGTCACAAATTTTTAATGAATCAGATAACAATTAATTCTCTTCAAGGTAAAAAATTCTTTAATTGCACTAAGGGAAATAACTCTAGCAAAGCAACAATTGGAATGTTTGAAAAAGTCACCAGGGATTACATCCCTTTGTCAAGATAAGGAATATGTATACAACTCATTTTTATACACAGATTAAAACGCTGCAAATGGACTAGAAATCCCTAATCTTCAGGTTGCGAAGTGCTGATAAGGAACATAATCTCCTTCAAATTTTCCAATCTACAGTAAAGCGCCCCAAGCTGATTCCCAATTGAAAATCACGACTTGCAGGGACGAAGTGCTTCAGTCTTAACCCTTTCCCAAACGGCAAAATTTTAGGGTGATCCTCTTCAAAATCTGCCACAAATGACAAAATGGATGCTAATAACCCTTTCCCAAACGATAAAATTTAAGGGTAATCTACTTCAAAACCTGCCAAAAAAAGACAAAATGGATGTTATCAAAGATATGATTTATGTAAAATATGGCACAGAAAATATTGAGACTAAAGGAGAAACTGCTATTTATCAGCAGTTTCTTCTTTTGTTTCAATGTTTTCCTAAGCCTTTTCTATAAAGGACGTCAAAACCAGGTCTTGTTTGGGAAAGGGTTAAAGATGGGATTTGTGTGAAATATGACAGAGAAAATATTGAGACAAAAGGAGAAACTGCTGGTTATCAGCAGTTTCTTCTTTTGTTTCAATATTTTCCCAAACCTTTTTCTATTAGGGACGTCAAAACCAGGTCTTGTTTGGGAAAGGGTTAATTACACATTTCATGGAGCTACCAGTGTAAAACTGGAAACTACATATCGTCGGTGTAAATGCAAAACCTCATATGTCGATGGTCGCGATTTTCAAAGTACAAAATTGTAAGTCCTGTTAAGACAATTTACGAAGGTTCTGAGATATTTTTACTGATAAGAATTAACGACACATTATTTGTGAACAATATGTCCAAATTTCAAGTAAATCCTTTCAGTTTAGAAAAAGTTATTAAACTTTTTTCCTTCCCCTGTAAAGTTTTCCAAAAACGAGATACGAGGTTTTGCATTTACAACGATGATATAGAAAAGGAAATACTAATGCATTTTCTTCTTATCCCAGTCCTGTTCTATGAGGGACATCAAAGCCAGGTCTTGTTTTGGAAATTGATCAGGTCTTGTTTTAGAAAGGGCTAAGAGCGCTAAAAGAGGATGCGTCCTGCAAATAGCCAAATGTTTAGCATAATGTTTTGCATTGAACCAAAGGGTCAACATCTATTCTCCAGTCCATTTGCATGTAATCTGTACCTCCATTTCTAAACTAGCGTTTTCTAAACCCTAATTAGCAAGATACAGAAATCAGCTCTAAGCCAATATGATTAATTCTAACGAACAACTGTATACACCCAAGTTAATCCTTTCCCAAACAAGACCTGCTTTTGACATCCCCAATAAAATTGCTTGGGAAAACATATGAGACAAATGAAGAAACTGCTGATAACCAGCAGTTTCTCCTTTTGTCTCAATATTTTCCATGCTATATTGGATACTAATTCTAGCTTTATCAACATCCATTTTGTCGTCTGTTGCTGCTTTCAAATTGGAAAACCCTAAAATTTTGTTGTTTGGGAAAGGGTTAAATTCTTTAGACTATTTCCAAGTCAAAAAAGCAACAGATGAAAAACTTAATTTTGATTTGTGAATGAATTGTAAAAAGAGAGTCGAATTTTGAAACACAATCAAAATTGAACAAATTTATTTTTTATTTATTTCTTAAGCTTCAAACATGTAGAACACAATAATGACATGAAATTCGGAGAATTTCTCAAAAGACAAGTTTGATTAAACAAGTATCTGGTGTTGTATGCAACACATAAAGTCCCCTACCGGCTTCACATTGACTCAATATGGTAATCAATAATAGATTAAAATGAACAAGTCATCAAAATAATTGTCAAACATATGAAATGTTATGCCCAACTGGAGGTGATTAATACTGCTGCATCACCACCCTGACTAACATGGCTTATAAATTTTTTACATTTTAAAACAGGTTTCATCAAGTTAGCTTGCTTAGTTGTTAAGTTATTGCAGGATCCATTTTTTGCCATATTTTCACTATTTCCGTTACCATAGCAACCGCACTTTTCTTCAAAGAACAAAGATAAAATGATGTGCATAATCTACACATTGCCATCTAGTCATATACCAAGTCTCATCAAATTAGCTTGCTTACTTATTAACTTATCGCAGGATCCAATATTTTTTGCCATATTTTCACTATTTCCGTAACCATAGCAACAACAATTTTAGTCTAAAAACAAAAATAAAATGATGTGCATAATCTACACATTGCCATATAGTCATATACCAAGTCTCATCAAACTAGCTTGCTTAGTTATTATCTTATCGCAGGATCCCATTTTTGGCCTTATTTTCACTATTTCTGTAACCATAGCAACCTCAATTTAAGTCGAAAAACAAAAATAAAATGATGTGCATAATCTACACATTGCCATCTAGTCATATACCAACTTTCATCAAAAACGCTTGCTTTATACCTTTATACCTTTATACCTTTATCTTCGGGCCGTAAATTTGGATGTTAATCCATAATGGCCCCTCTAATCTTCTTTAGTCTCTGTGCGTTGTTCTATGGTTGCGCTAACATGATGGCTTAAATCTATTTACATTCCAATCTTCACAGTTTAGCCGCGACTTAAACATGTTCACTGATGTCGATGAAACACTTTCTTCGGATAGATTATTCCATAAGTCTATTGATCTTTGTGTAAACGTATTGAGACGTTGATTGGTACCACATTTTGATTTAATGAATTTGAGATGATGTCCACGTAGGTCAGATGAGGCTAATGTAAATAACTTGTCCCATTTAAAATCGTCGTAACCGTGGACCCCTTTGAAGATTTGCAGCATGTCGCACCTATCCCGTCTATATTCTAGGGTTGGAATACCTAACTGACGTAGTCTGTCTTCATATGTTAAGTGTTTAAGCTCTGGTACAAGACGTGTAGCTCTGCGCTGAACATCTTCTAACCTTTTTATGTCTTTCCTCAAATAAGGTGACCAAACACTTGATCCATACTCGAGAACTGGTCTAACAATTGACTTATACAGTATCAAAAGCATAGGTTTGTCCAGGTATTCAAATGATCGGTGAATCACGCCAAGATTTCTCTGTGCCTTACTCACAATATTGGTGATATGCGAATCAAATGTTAAACTTTCGTCGAAGATTATCCCAAGATCCCTTTCACAAGCAACATTTTCAATGGCTGTATATTCTCCGGTACTTAGTTATCAAGTTATCGCGGGATCCAGATTTGAGCGGACAGACAGACAGACAGACAGACGGACGGACGGACGGACGGACAGACGGACGGACAGACGGAGGGCAAACCTATAGTCCCCTCCGGTGTGAACACCGGTAGGGGACTAATAAGAACACAATGAAATAAACTTTGTCATGGGCTTATAATTAGAATTACATTCAATATTCTATTATCTTGAAATCATTCACACTTTTATGAAATTCTACCTGTTTTTAAACAGAGAAATTGCTTCTTAAAATGTCTAAAAAGACAAGAGGGCCAAGATGGCCCTGGATCGCTCACCTGATAGAAGTTTGAAACTTTCTCCATGCTGAACAAGACCCACCTTTTACATGACCTAGGTATCTCTAAGACAAAAACATGAAACTTAAGATGCGAGATTATGATCCAGTTGAAAACAGCATTCTTAATCTTTAATGATCAATATTTGTGGCTGTTAAAGTGAAAACCAGGTCGATAAAAAAACACATCAATTTTGTCATAATCCAGGGCACATAACTCTGTTCTGATGAAGATATTCTCATCAACCTTATGTCCAAGTTGTTTTTTTGATTGGTCAATATTTATTGCTGTTTGAGTGAAATTAAAAATGAAATCGGCAATTTTGTCACCATCAAGGGCACACAACTCTGGTTTTTCTAGTCCTATCAATATGAAAAATGGAATCATATAAGATCTCATGGTCACCAACATTGTGACCAAGTTGTGTCTTGATTGGTCAATATTTGTGTTTTTTAGAGTGAAAATAAAGTCGAAAACGGCAATTTTGTTAAATTCAAGGGCCAATAACTCTAGTTTTCTGGTCGGATCAAGCTGAAAATTAAAGTCATTCAGCATCTTATGGTTACCAACATTGTTGCCAAGTTTTGTCTTGATTGGTCAATAAATGTAGATGCTAAAGTGTAAACAAAGTCGAAAACTGCAAATTTGTCAAATTCAAGGGCACATAACTCCACACTTCCTACTTCGATGACACTGAAAATCGAACTCATTCATAATTGTATGGTTACCAACATTCTAGCCAAGTTTTGTCTTGATTGGTCAATATTTGTAGATGCTAGAGTGGTAACAAAGTCAAAACTAGCAATTTTTGATATTCAAGGGCGCATAACTCCGGACTTCCTAATACGATCTGACCCAAAATCAAACTCGTCTAAGAGCTTATTGTCATACATGTTTTGACCAAGTTTGGTTAAGATTGATCAATATTTGTAGATGCTAGAGTGGTAACAAAGTCAAAACTAGCCATTTTTGACGTTCAAGGGCACATAACTCTGGACTTCCTAGTCCGATCTGACTCAAAATCGAACTCATCCAAGAACTTATGGTCATACACGCTTTGACCAAGTTTGGTTAAGATTGGTCAATATTTGTAGATGCTAGAGTGGTAACAAAGTCAAAACTAGCAATTTTTGATATTCAAGGGCGCATAACTCCCGACTTCCTGATCCGATCTGATTCAAAATCGAACTCATCCAAGAGCTTATTGTCATACATGTTTTGACCAAGTTTGGTTAAGATTGATCAATATTTGTAGATGCTAGAGTGGTAACAAAGTCAAAACTAGCCATTTTTGACGTTCAAGGGCACATAACTCTGGACTTCCTAGTCCGATCTGACTCAAAATCGAACTCATCTGAGAACTTATGGTCATACATGTTTTGACCAAGTTTGGTTAAGATTGGTCAATATTTGTGGGTGCTAGAGTGGTAACAACTAATGTGAACAGACGGACGGACGGACGGACGGACAGACAGACGGACGGACGGACAGACAGATGGACGCCGACGGACAAAAAGCGACCACAATAGCTCACCTTGAGCACTTCGTGCTCAGGTGAGCTAAAAAGAGAAACATTGAGAGTAAAGAAGAAAATTCTGTCATTCAGCATTTTCTCATTTTCCATAATGTTTTCTATCCCATTTACTCATTGGCATCTACTTTTGTTTGCTGCACTTTCTCCAATATTGGACAAGTCTAATAATATCTTAACCCTTTCCTTAAAATCCTTGATTTTGACTTCCCTACTAGCATGGACTGTTTTTGAAAATATTAAAGGAAAATGTGAAAATGCTAAAAACAAGCATTTTCTTCATTTCTTTCAATGTTTTCTCTACTGCACAATCGAAATTATCTCCATGTATTTACATAAATTGAGTTCAACAGCTTTGACTTTTGACTAGCATATTATCTTACTGTTTGGGAAAGGGCTAACAGCATAGATCATTTACAATGAAAGCAAAATATCTGTAAACTATTTTACAATAATGATGATTCTTAATGACTAATCTCATTTCAAATAATCAAATATATTAATCTATCTCATTTTTATGCAACTCATTTCATAAATATAACATCAAATCACATTCATTAATTTCAGACGAAACATCTTTTCACCAAACAACAAAATGTCTTATTTTTTAGATTAAATTTTTGTAACTAATTTTGCAGTATGTAATCACTTTCAATTTGTCCAATGATTAGTTGACTGTCAGAGGCTTTCCCAAATGATTTCTTCTTCTGATAACCCTTGGTGAAAAATCTTTGGAAAACATTGAGGCAAAGAACAAAATGCCACATTGTAACCAGCATTTTCTTATTTCAATCAATGTTTTCTATCCCTTTGAATCAAAATATTGTATTTTATTGTGACACCTTTCAAGTTTGAAAACTCTACAACAATGTCGTCTATCAGAGATTTAATTAAACATTATGCTATCACCTACAGGCCCTAATCTCATACGTTTAACTTTAGCACGATGATTTTTAAACCACAATTGCACATTTTTGGGCTCAAGTTTCGGGAACTTCTGTCGATACTCGGAACTGTTCAGTTCTTCACAATATTTATCGATCATGTACGATGACGGATGTGTGTCATCTAGGAACCATTTTTCAAGTTTGGGAATTTCCGATAGCGGATCGATGAACACTCGAGTGCGTCGTTTACGATGAGAGTTATTTTCTTGTCCCTGTCCAGGGGATGATTTTGGCGTTGTTTGCTGTGATGACTGATGATGATATTTTATTTGATTGGCTTGCTGCGAATATAAATGATGAGTATTTAGAGGAAAATAATGCATAGCTAGAGGGTGAGGAAACTGCGGAATATGTAGGGGTTGACTGGACGGACTGCTCGTCACGGGGTTAAAGTTTAAACCCCGCGCGACATTGAGGTAAGATTCTCGGAGACTCGCAATTTTTCCTTCTTCGTGACTAGAGAGGGAACCGTCAATGGATCGATCGTCGTCGTAATCAGATTCAACATCATCGTCGCTTTCATACGCTCTCTTTCCATTGGTCAGGTCCTTTGGCTTATTCCAGGATAAATCATTTGGCCGTTCAACGATTGCTTTATCAACAAATCTATTCATTGATAAATCATTGGGCTTATCTGCTGATAATTCATTTGGCATTTCACTCTTGATAATACAATGTTCTGGCTTTTCCACCTTTTCATGATCATCTAATGTCTCTTTAATTTTGTCTTTAGTAAGATCTGTTGGCATATCAATGTCTTCATGTTTTTCTGACTTTATGTTGTCCACTACATCAATAATCTCATTTCTAGAATCTGATTCGTTTTCTAAGTCTTTATTATTTTCACCTTCATCTTTATCATTTTTTGGACTGTTTTCACTTTCCATTGTGTTGACACTCCTTTCACTCTTTACAAATTGTTCATGCACTTGGTCTCTTTTGTCGTCACATTTATCTGAAATCTGATTGGCTGAATTGCTGACCCCGTCATGTTCATCGATGCCTTTTGGTGAGACAGTTTGTCGTGCGTCAATATGTGATGTCGGTGACGGCGTTTTTCGAGGATGAGAACGTCCATTCATGGAGAGATCACACGGTTCTCGATCAACAGACTGGCCATTAAAGCGTGCTGTGAAGCCACCATGCGCCAGTGCGTTTGTCAAGCTTACATGTGGATAGTGTGGATAAGGCACCATATAAACTGCATTACGATTGGGTAAAAATGGCATCATTTCATTGGCGGAAATTTGCATATCTTTTTCTTCCTCCATTTCAAAAGAGTCTTCCTCTGAACTTTTAGCAGCTCGTCTGTGTGCTGCTCGTGCATTTTTAAACCAGTAAATGATGTTTGTCAGGTCCAGGGGACGTCTGCCTTTTCTAGAGTCGAGGGAATTCAACTCATTAAGGTAGTGCAGCATCTGCTCTCTAGATGGGTGTTGATTATCGACAAACCACTTCTGAAGTCGAGGGATCTCATGTTCAGGATCGAAGGATGTTCTCATGCGTGTTTTTCCCGGCAGGAAATGTTGAAATGCGGGATGAGACGATTGGTAACCATCAGTCGGCGTCGATGAAGCCATCGGTCGAGGAGTTGTCGGGGGATTTTGTGACGTTGGTGAAAGACTTTTAGCCTTTTCCTGTTGATTTGTGACAGTATCTCTGCGGCTACTTTCTGCTGCCATGTTAAAGCGTTCCTGCTGTATAGCTAGAAGCTCTTTGGCAGCCGTCGTCAAATTTACTCCACTCGTGAGGCTTGATCCATTTCTGTCAGTGTACGCCTTTAGCTGCTCCTCGTACCACTTGTCGAAGGCTCGTCGCATTTCTGGCGATATTGTAGACATCGTCTGACCGTTTGTGGATAAAGCCTGGAAGATATTGAAAACATGGGGATATATTCTTATGAAATGTTTGCACTGGAAAAAACTTACCCCTCTCCCAAACAACAAACACCAAACTGGTCCAAATTTTAAGATGTAGCAGACAACAATTTCAAATAAATGTAAATTCGTACACTTTTTGGTTTTCTGGAGAAAAAAAAAACATTGTGGAAAAGGAATTTCTTCATATTGTACAATGCTTTCAAAAGCCTTTAACCCATTACCACACAGTGACTCTTTTTGACTCCCCACAAGAAATTGGCTTGGAAAAACATTGTGGAAAATGAAGAAATTGCTTGTGACAAGCAATTTCTTCATTTCCCACAATGTTTTTCATCCAAAAAGACCCAAAAATTTAAAATTCCTTTCACATAAACTTGTCGTCTGCAGGATCTTTCAATTTGGACGACCCTACAATTTTGTCGTTTAGTAATGGGTTAACTTTTGGAAATGTCAAAAAGTGTCATTATGTGACAAAGTGTAAACAAGAGTTGTCCTCAGATAATGTAGCTCGCCTGTACGAGACCTTGTTACAAACTCCAAGGTCAAGCTTAAGAGGTCAAATGATATGATCCCAAATGAAAGGTCTTGACAGGAGGTATACATGTATGAAATATAAAGGCCATATCTCTAATAGTGCCCAAGATATAGGCTAGGTTAAAGTGTTTAAAAATAGGTCAAACTCCAAGTTCAAGGTCATGAGTCATGGTCCCAAATGAAAGATATCCATGTCTGAAATATCAAGGCTGCTCATCAGCATCAATTTTCAGGATTTTCTTCTTTTTTAGCCATATGATTTAACTTCGGTATTCTGATATAATATATGCATAATATTTGCAAATGAAAACTGAGGCTGTACTATGAAAACATAAAGTAAATCTCAATACCTTATCTATTGGACATCCAGCGTTGACTAGCAGACTCTGTGATTGGCTCATTAACAGTTGTAAGAGTTTTTCTTTTACTTCTTCCGCTGAATTCAGCTTCGTAGCACTGTAAAAAACGCATAAATATAAACAATTGTAGACAGAAATGAAATAGCGTTGGTAATGCATGTATTGGATCTCAAAACATCCTGGCTCGAAATTCTTTTTTGATATCTAATCTATCAGTTAATTGTCTTTGAGTAAAGAAAGCGATGTAAATAAGTTTCAAGGCATATTAACAAAGATTAGAAATTAAATTTCAAGTATTCACTGAGTGTAACCCAAAAACAATATTAAGTTTTGAAAATCATAACATTTGATGACCAGAATTCTGTCCTTTACTTCTATATTTCCATTCAATGAAATCAAAATTTAAATTTGTTTGCTGGTATACAAAGAAATCTTATTTTGGATTTCGGTCAAAGTTAGACAACTCTTACCTGCATATTCTAATTCTCAAAGTAGCAACCTGAGTTAACTCCCCTAGTATATCATCTATAGTGGCACCTTTATTTTCTGTGATTCTCTCCAAAGTCAGGGGTTTCCAGTTCTTTAATTGTATAGCACCTGTAAAATTGAATGAATTTTGAACATACATTGAAGAAATATGAAAGATTAGAGTGAGAACATTATAGAAATTGTTTTGTGAATTAACATTTGATGTTAAGATAATTTTGACAAAGTATAAACAATGGTTTGAAAAGATATGAACATTGTTACTTCCTTAATAAAAATATTAACATGATAAAGATAAACAAAATTAATCCTTTCACAAACGACAACATTTTCAGTTATTCCAATTTGAAAGCTGCTGCAGATGACAAATTTGACTTAAATAAAGATAGGACTTGTGTATTCTATGGCACAGAAATTATTTTTGAGGCAACAGGAGAAAATTAATGCTGGTTATCAGTATATATTTTCTACTGTTGCCTCAATCTTTTCCTTGGTTATTTCTAGCAGGGACAACGAAACCAGTTCTTGTTTGGGAAAGGGTTAATAAGAATATTACTATGATAGAGATAAACAAAATTAAACAGCAACTAAACAATGTGTTTATCATTCATTACATGATTAGAAAATTTATGTCTTTTGATAAGCTACTTTCAAAGTAAATGTTTTTTTAATTATTTCGTTTTAAGTTTCGGACTGACAGCCGGACGGACAGGCAGACACACGGACAACAGTAAAACTATATTATACCCTGATTTTTCCATACAGAGGCAGAAAAATGGCTGGTTTTGATAATCCTGAATACATTACAAAGCATTGAAACAAAAGAAAAGAAAATGTTGAAAGGAAAGAACAAAGTTGAAGTTGAAAAAAGGCGAGAACTCTTACCTTTAGCTCCCAAAATATCCGCTGAGTTGTATCCAAGTTTCACGAGTGCGGCGCGAACACAATCTGAGAGTAGGGTGGTTCCTGGCAGGATGGCGTAGCTGTCGAGTTCTACGGAGTTGTGCGGGGACTTTTCACCGGACACGTTGTCGAACGCGGGCGTCCCACTTGTCTGCTCGATCACACAGTGTATAGGCAGGGATCTTGTACCTTAAAATAGAAAATTAGATTTAATTAATCAAATTGAAAAATAAAATGCTCAATTCTCAGAATGCAAAATGATAGACTGGTCTTATTTGGAAGACATATGTAGGATACGAAATGTGATTCAAGTAGAAAACATAGCGGGAAAATGAGGAGAAAATGGCACTCTTCCATTTTTCTCTCTTCAAAAAAACTTCTTAAGATCCATCTTTTATAATCAATTTCTTCATTTCAGGTTCATCATTTAGTAATCTGTAAAATACGATTGGGAGAAAAAAAAGAATTTGCTCATAATTGCCATCCTATTTATGATTTGTTGATGAAATAAAATAGAAATAATCACAAATGAATGCCCACAGTATAATCTTTGCATCCTTGGAAAAATTAACCCTTTCCCAAACGACAAAATTTTAGGGTGGTCCAATTTGAAAGCCGCTTCAAACGACAAAATGGTTGTGGATAAACACAGGATTTGTATATAATTTTAGCACAGAAAACATTGAGACAAAAGGAGAAACTGCTGGTTATCAGCAGTTTCTTCTTTTGTCTCTATGTTTTCCCAAGCCTTATCTAATAAGGACGTCAAAATCAGGTCTTGTTTGGGAAAGGGTTAATGGCTAGTCCTCAGGCTAAAATATTATACAAATTCTTGTCAAACTAACTTACACAACAAACCTTGCTCAATCCAAATATCCAACATATTCACCTAAATACAATATTCACAAATTATTCATCCTTTATTCATTCATATTTTTCAAACAATATAAAATGTACACTCCAAAAATCAACTTAATTTGTCAAAGTATATGTTTTGCCTTTCAAATTTCATTTTTTGTTTATTTTCATTATCATTTTCTCCCATTTACAGCGTAAATTCCAAATTAAAATTCATTTTCATTCCAAGAGTGTCACAATTGCTTTTTTTTTTTCAGTGTTTGAAAAAAGTTAATGTGAAAACACATGTTGTTATCTACAGTTATCAGAACTACGATGATACAATGTTAACACATGGATGTCCGATATTATACTCTTGGTATATACAGGAGAAACAGTGAAACGAAACGGCGGATACTTATAAATGAGCATCTATTTTCTTATTGACCCTTTCCCAAATGGCAAAATTTGGGCCTTTCAAAATTCAAAGCTTCTACAGACAACAGTAATAGATGTTGATTAAAATAGGACACATGTACAGTATAGCAAGGAAAATATTGAGGCAAAAGGAGATAATGCTGATTATCAGCATTTTCTTCTTTTGACTAAATGTTTTCCTAAGACTTAGATATTACGGATGTCAAAACCAGGTCTTGTTTAGGAAAGGGTTAATGTTATTATGTATACCATGCCATAATTTATAAAGAGTGGCTTATAAGCAAAATGCTGCAAATGTCAAAAGAAATGTTGATTCATTTGTAGGCTTTGTTTTGGGTAAAGAAAATATTGTGACAAAAGAAGAACATGCAGGTTATAACTATTTTTTTCCTTGTATAAATATGTTCTTTGCTTTTTTCTGTTAGAGCCGTCAAAAGGAGTCATTGTTTGGGAAAAGATCTGACAAGTATAATTATACAATGTGTTCTTTGGTGCCTAGGAATCTTTTTCCCCCACCCACCCTTAAAGGGACATTTCATTCCAATTTTAATTTTTTAAAATATGTCTTGATGCCAAGATTAGTTATTCTAATGAGTATAAATACTATTATTGTTTTGAAGTTGTTGCCAAGAAGCGAGAAACACGCATTTAAAGTTGAGACATAATCGATAAATTGCATATAAATCCGAACTGTTGTCCACAACAATTTGTTCAATTTTAACACAAAAATATAAATATCTCGTAAACGGCGCAATATTTTGGCTTAAAATTTTCAGAATTTTCATGAGGAATTATGCTCTTTCAGATAAAATAAATGTAAAATTTATGACAGAAAATTCTGAAATGTCACTTTAAATTCATCAGCATTCAGTCTTTCACATGTTATCTTTTTCTCAGCAACAAGTTTTCCAACACTAGAAAGACCTGAAGGTCTTGAGTCGCTCCACAGGCGTAGTTGCTAGAGTGAAAACAAAGTAAAAATAGAGCCGAAAATGGTAATTTTGTCAATTTCAAGGGCACATAACTCATGATGTAAAATTCAGATCAAGCTGAAAATTACACCAAGGCAAGATCTTATAGTCACCAACATTTTGTAAAAGTTTTGTCTAGATTTGTCAATATTTGTAGTTGCTAGAGTGAAAACATGTCAAAATAGAGCCGAAAATAACAATTTTGTCAATTTCAAGGACACATAACTCATGATGTAAAATTGAGATCAAGCTGAATATTACACCCAGGCAGGATATTATGCTTATATATATTCTGTCCAAGTTTTGTCTTGATTGGTTGATATTTGTAGATTTTAGAGCAAAAATAAAATCAAAACCAGCTATTTTTGACATTAAAGGGCAGATAACTCAAGTTATTCTGGTTCGATCAAAATTCTTTGAAGGAATCTGAGAAAGGGTCACCCAAGGATCATTCCTGTGAAGTTTGGTCGAAATCCATCCAGTAGTTTCTGAGGAGAAGATTTTTTAAGAAAAAGTTTACGGACGCACGCACGCACGCACACACTGACGCACGACGGACACACCGCCATGACAATAGCCCGCTGGCCTGAAAGGCCAGTGGAGCTAAAAAACCTTTGATTTTTCCCCCTAAATCATGGATTTGAATAAAAGAAAAGCTATTTCGGTTATCCAAGTTTTATCAAATTGTCCTCCTATCCGCTAAGCCAGCCAAATCCTCACATTAGACTAGAACAAATCCATGCAATGAATGATTTCCGAGAGACCTAAATCGTTTTGCATTTTATAAATGTGACCTGTCATGCTAAAAGGGATGATCTGAGATGTGTGTGAAAAGAATCAACCCATGTCAGTCTGCACAGACTGTGCAGGCTGATTAGAATTGAAACTTTTCCCTCTATGACGATTATCAGAATCTTAAAAGCAGGACTCGCTGTATCTTCTACCAAACATTAGGCTTGAACAAATCCATGCAATAAATGATTTGGCCGACCTTAATCGTTTTGCCTTTTGTAAATGAGCTGGGACCTGGAAAATGTCCTCTTTTTATAACATTTGAGAACAACATGGATACTGATCAGCCTGTGCATACACAAAGGCTGATCATCAAGATTCAAATTACAAAATTTATAAACCATTGATGTCACAGCTTATTTTCTATCACCGAAGACTTACTGGCAATCAAAGATAGCCGCACTGGAAAAAATCTACAAAGATGTTCCACAAATTGCCTAAAAAATCTACAAAGACTTTCCGCAAATTTACATTGGGATTAGCGCTACGTCATCAATCAGACTTTCTATACTTGTTCGTCTTATCCTGGTCGTAAAAGCCTTTTTACTTAACAATCTCAAATCTTATGGTGTAGAAAAGACAACCTTTTTTCTGCCATAAAAGTTATGATCAGTCGAATACCTGTTACACCTCAAGATATTTTATGTAGAATGGACAGTTTGCAAATGTCATTTTTGAGCTTAGACAAAAGGAATTGCAAGTCTGAGACATATAAAAATACAATTAGGTGCTTCAGTCACTACACCATACTGTTGCTTTTCATCGAAAATCTTGTAACTACAGCTTGTTGTAAGCTGTAGTTACCAGGTTTTCATTGAAAGCGACAGTATAATAAATCCTTTTTGAACAAGAAATTAGTGATTTGTTTCACACATTTGATGCTATGCTTTTTCAAGAAGAAATAAATAGTTAGATGCACCAGGTGCCTTCAAATAACTAATACAGATAGTAGCATTAAGCCATATTTGACCATTCAGCAGAAATCTCTCAAATTGCCTGGACTTATGTGGGATAAGAGAACTCCAAGTTTAGATGTGTCCTGTTCAAATATCATAATTAAGGATCAACGAATTTCCTTCTCGTAAAATCGTCCACTTTGCCGGGGATTATGGGAAGATGGAACGTCGTTGCGTACACAATCAGGCTGATCTGTCGTCCAGAGATAGTGGGTTTGTATTTAGAGGAGAAAATTTATCTAAAATAGATGACAAAATTCTAGTACAAATAATCCAAAAGGAGTTGGCCTTTCTCAAATGGCAGAGTTTTTAGGATGAGCAAATTGAACTAGAAAGACCTGAAGGTCTTGAGTCGCTCCACAGGCCTGAGCTTCATTTAATATTTAATCCAAATTTTGATTAGAATGTTCAATACCTGTGGTTCTTAGAGCAAGAAGAATGTAAAACTAAATGTTTGCTACTTGGGAAAGGGTTGAAGGAAATTCCAGCTTAGGTCCATATCAGCAATGAATATTTTCCTTCTTCCAAACAGATCTAAATTTGTTTATCAATTACTCCTTAATATCCTACGTTTCTAACCAGATAATTGCCATTTCGGAAAGGGTTAAATGAAATGGGAGATAATTCCAGTTTAGGATGATACTATTAATGATTTGGTTTTATTGGGGTTTTATGCTGTTTTCAACTTCTATGGCGATACTAGTAATGAAAATCTTCCTTGTGCCAAATAGATCTAAATTTACTTATGAACTGTAGATCTTCCTAAATATACCATATTACTAATAAATGTTTTGCCATTTGGGAAAGGGTGAAATTCCATTCTGCACTTCCAAATACACCCCTTAACCCTTTCCCAAACAAGACCTGGTTTTGACTTCCCTAATAGAAAAGGCTTGAGAAAAGATTGAGACAAAAGGAGAAACTGCTGGTAACCAGCAGTTTCTCCTTTTGTCTCAATATTTTCTATGCCATATTTCACACAAATCCTACCTTTAATAACATCCATTTTGTCGTTTGTGGTAGTTTTTGAAGTGAACCCCCCTAAAATTTTGTCGTTTGGGAAAGGGTTAATAACCTCTAAGCAGAGCTCCAGATAAGAGGGAGTGATGACTTTTCAAACTGCAATTTACAATTCTGTTATTGTTCATCAAACTCTATGTTGTGGGTACTCATTTGTATCGTCTCGTCGAGACGATTCAAATGAGTACCCACAACATAGAGTTTGGAATTGAAATAATGAAGTTATAATGTCTAGCCCCACTTATCTGAAGCCCTGTCTAAGAGATAATTATATACTGCAATCAGTAACTCTCACTAACCATAAACCTGTAACCCTTTCACCCATTTCACACTTTACTCATTTTTAGCATTAGCTTCATATCATTATCCCTATAAATGAGCACATAACTCAGGAAGCAAAATTCCGATAAAGCTGAAATATACACACAATCAAGATCTAACAGCCACCAACATTCTGCACAAGTTTTGTCATCATTTGTCAATATTCCAAGTTGTTACGGTAAAAATGTCATTTTTGACATGCAAGGGCAGATAACTCCAAACTTTCTGGTTCAATCAGAACTATTTGAAGGAATCTGAAAGAGGGTCACCTAAGAATCATTCCTGTGAAGTTTGGTTGAAATCCATCCAGTACTTTATGAGAAGAAGATTTTTAAAGAAAAAAGTTGACGACCGGACGCACGCACGCACGCACGCACGCACGCACGCACGACGGACACAGCGCCATGACAATAGCTCGCTGGCCTGAAAGGCCAGTGGAGCTAAAAACTGCTGCAGATGACAAAAAGGGGGATGAAAACGCTATGATTTCTGCACAGTATAGCATGGAAAATATTAAGGCAAAAAGAGAAAATGCTGATTATCAGCATTTGCTTCTTTTGTTATCAGCATTTGCTTCTTTTGCCTTAATATTTCACAAGCATACCCTATTGGGGATGTCAAGACCAGATCTTGTTTGGGAAAGGATTAAAGCATTTTCCAGTACCAAATTCAAAAGCCATCACTTTATCTTAATCAGCCCATGTGGCTTATCATGAAAGTACCTTGAAAAGAGTTACTGATTTGCATTCCAGTTGCAAGTTGTTACAGAGATTCCTATTTTCCCCTTTCCATTAATCCCTGGTTTTGAAAATATAGAAAACTTCATGTGAAAAGGAGAACATGTTGGTCGAAATGGTTTGGAAATAATATTATATTTGTTTTGCTGCTGCAGCCCCTGTGAAATGCTTTGTCATTCTTCATGAAGTATTTAATAGATATTCATGAGCTATTCAAGAACGGAAAAAATGAAATCTTCATGAAGAAGAAGTGAACAGAAAATGGCCCATTTGCATAAATCTTCATAAAAACAGAGTAATGAATTTTTCATGAAGTTGGAAATGCATAATAAATCCTTAAACCATGCAGTTTTGCATTCTGAGAAAAAGGCATGAAGTCTTCATGAATAAATAATCATATAATTCATGAAGACTTCATGCAAGAAAAATATGCAAACGATCTTAAGAAGAAATCATGATTATTCTGTTAACAATGAGTATGGGCCATTTTCTGTTCACCTCTTTTCAATGAAGAATTCATGAATAATATTTCTTTACAAACTTCATAAAAAAATACAGGTTTCTCTAAACACAGAGTAATGAATTTTTTATGAAGTTGGAAATGCATAATAAATCCTTAAACCAAGCAGTAATGAAAAAAAAATCATGTCAAGGTCACGAAAAATACTAAAAAACAATTTGTACAAATATGTTGCTGACAGAACAAAACTTAAGAAACTTTTTGTAGAACAGGTAGTTTCAGAACTGTAATAAGTAACAGGCCATTAGAAATCAATGATTCCTATTTATAGAAGCAAAATAATAATATCCATTTTACAGAATAATTATGTGGGTGGGGAATGGTAAAAAAATAAACATTTAAATTTGTTAAATTTAGTCTAAAAAACACTTACTTTCATTGCCTTCCTTGGTTTTATCATTTAGTGAGCTCCTTAATCACTTGATTATAACTAAAAATATCAATTATAACTCTTAACAAAAACATATTTCTTGACAAATAGTCAGACAAGCAAAATTCCCTCCATTATTTTCTAAACCACATGTCATAGACTGGAACATAAATTAGACGGGGAGATCATGAACGTTTTAAGAAGATTTTATGAACTGTACACAATCCATTATCAATTCATGATTAGTTCATGATTTATTCTTAATACAACAAAACAAGAATGTTTTATGAAGTACCAGTTTTAATTGCAGTGGAAAATATTCAGAAAAAAATCATGAACAAGTTTCAGGATTATTCATGATTTTTTTAAAATGAAAACTTCATAATAAATCCTTTGCATTCATCATGAAGGTTTTAAGGATTTTGTCAATCATTAATATCTTCATAATGTCTTCATGAAGCAATTATCATCATACTTCATGCAGAAAACTTCATGAAGTGTGTTAAAGAAGTGATAATGAGTAATGTATGAAACATTCTTAAGATTCATAATATGTTCATTATTTTATGAATTACATTTCACAGGGGTGAATAGCAAGAGTCAACGCTTGAGGAAATGGCAACTAAGACTGGACATCCTGTCTTGCCTTGGCACATATTTTGCAAGACAGTGCTAGGAAAAATGTGCTTGGAAAAACGCAAATAAGACCCATTTTATTCTTGCCGCGGCACATATTTGCAAGACAGTGCTTGGAAAAATGACAATTAAGACCCATTTTATTCTTGACACGGTACATATTTTGCGAGAGGCAATGCTTGGAAAAATGGCAAATTAAACCTCCCAAAACACATATTTGCAACAGCAACTTCTTGAGAAATGGCAAATAAGTCCTGTTTTAGTATTGCCATGGCACATATGTTGCAAGACAGTGCTTGGAAACGAATGGCAAATTTACCTCCATTTTATTCTTGCCGCGGCACATATTTGCAACAGTCATTAATAACCAAAACATCTGTAGGTTTTTAATCTTGCATCTATCTTAATGAGAACTCCCAAATGGGTTTAAAATGGCTCCAAATCCTTTAAGAAATTTCAAAGTACTTAAGACACTGTAAGATAAGGGATTAATTCAAAAGATTAAAATATCATAATTGCAATTTCCTGCAATGATGTTAATTTCTTTCTCCTTTTTTTCTGTTTTATTTTGATTGATGAATTTTTGATCGTGCACAGAAAGTGCAGCATTGGTATGTCAATTACCTTGCCAAAGTGTTAGCCCATTACCACATATTGACTCTTTTTGACTTGCCACAAGATAATAGCTTTGCGGAACATTGTGGACAATGAAGACATTACTTGTGACAAGCAATTTCTTCATTTCCCACAACGTTTTTTACCCCAAAAAGTCCAAACATATCAAATTCCATTCACTTCAAATCTTCATCTGCCACATCTTTCAATTTGGACCAGTAAATTTTTTCATCATTTCGAATTGATAATCCCAATATTTTCCTATCTTGCATCTTGAGTTGTACTTGAAATAATCCTGTGTTTATAAAGGTTTAATCAAAGATATAAAAAAAATACAAATAAAGCATAAAACATGTGCGAAAACCGTTAAAATAATTCCTCCGATTTAACAGATTTACAAATGTTTTACGAAAGATAAGCTAAATCCGTTGGATTACCATACGACTTTTGGCTTACTTTAAATTAGGGAGAAATAGTCCAATTTCAAGTCATTATTTTTTATCTCTAAATCTGGAGAGCTCTGAAGGTTGGTACCCTTTTCTGCAGCGCTTTAAGATGCTGGTTCCCCATTTGAAATCAAAATTTGTTTCAACTGGTAAAAGTAGTAATTTTTTTAATCAAAATCTTTCTCCAAATTCTTGCATTAAAGAATTAGGTAGAATCAGTTATCTTTTCAATTAAGAGTGTTAGAAGAGTGATTATTAAACTATAAGTTAATATTACATAACTTCTCATTAG
Source organism: Fragum sueziense (assembly GCA_963680895.1). Lineage (NCBI taxonomy): Eukaryota > Metazoa > Mollusca > Bivalvia > Cardiida > Cardiidae > Fragum > Fragum sueziense. Next base: position 38,779,431 of record OY804608.1, on the reverse strand, counting down.
GCTTTGCCTATCAGACATTCAAATCCACTTGCTTATGGGTTTTTGATGATACAAAGTGAAATTCAGTAAAGTTATAGTTAGTTTTTTTTTACTTATTTCATCTCATACTATTTCCCAACTAGCAATTTAGTTTTCATGTCTCTTATAAATCAATTTGGTAAAAAGATCTAGACATTTCTTTACTGCGCCCTGAATCACGGGTGGTAAACAGAGAAACTAGCTCCAAAAAGAGGTAGTTGCATAGAGCGAAAATTTGTAGGTCACGAACACATTTTCTAAAATTAATCTCTTTTAAAGCGAGTTTTTGAGAAATCCGGCGATGCTGTAATATGAAGAAATGGTCAAAGTTTGTTGTGCACGAGAGTATACGGTATTAGTAGCAGAGTTTTAATACAATCGTTGAAAAACATTTCAAAATCGAAAGTAAAGAAGTTTTTACTTTCGATTTTGAAATGTTTTTCAACGATTGTATTAAAACTCTGCTCACTAACACCGTATATTCTCGTGCACAACAAACTTCGACCATTTCTTCATATTACAGCATCGCCGGATTTTTCAAAAACTCATTGTAAAAGAAATAATTGTAGAAAAATTGTGTTCGTGACCTACCTTTGTTTACAGATTTTCGCTCTATGCAACTACCTCGGTAGAGGCCGGATGTCACGAGGAAACGAAATACCGTTGACTCTTTTTGGAGCTAGTTTCTCTGTTTACCACCCGTGTGAATGCTTTCTTGTGAAAACATCGAGGCGAAAGGAGAAAGACTAATCATTAACATTTTCTTCTTTTAATTTGCATCAACATTTCCTCAAGATTTTTCTATCAGCGGCGAATAGGTCATTTTAGAGAGATGGTTAACATGCCGGGAAAAGCATTGGCCGATCCAGAGTGGGTTCAGGGCGTTCAAACGAACCCCCTTTGTACCCAGGTTAATTCATTTTCATGCAGAAATTCAGTCACAATTGTTTAATATTAGGACCCCCCCCCCCCCCCCCCCCCCATTTGTATATTCGAACCCCCTCACAGAAATCCTGGATCTGCCACTGAAAAGTCTATGCATTACATAATCAAACAAAAAGGAGATCTAAAAAAAATCTTATTTTAAATATCTAATTTTTGTAAGGAAGGGAGATAACTCTTTTAGACCAAACTCTTTATCTCCGAAAGATAGAAATCGTTGCCGGATTACTGGAGAATTTACCAGAATGGGTTTTATATCCGATTGGATATTTCTCGGAAAATCCTCATGGATTGAGCAGATTTCTTTTACTTTAAGATAAACAAATAAATATGCATTGCAAAAGGCCTTTTTTTTGTGTGTCTTTCATCAACTTTCCTTTTCTTTTTTTCTCGAACAACTTAAACAATTCTTTTCTATAGTCATTTTTCCTTTCTCTTTCCGCATATTTAATTTCACAAAGTTGTCAACAAATATGATCCTGAGGGTATGGAATTCATATGAAGATGCAAACAACAAAATCAATATTTCAATAATTGACAAACATTTTGAGAAAGTGAATAGGATTGCAAAACATTAATCGTTTACCAAACGACAAAATTCTAGGGTGATCCACTTCAAAAACTGCCACAAATGAATAAATGGAAGTAGTTAAAGATCGAATTTGTGTAAAATATGACAAAGAAAATATTGAGACAAAAGGAGAAACTGCTGGTTATCAGCAGTTTCTTCTTTTGTTTCAATGTTTTCCCAAGCCTTTCCTATTAGGGACGTCAAAACCAGGTCTTGTTTGGGAAAGGGTAAATCGTTTCCCAAATGGCAAAGTTTTAGAGTGCCAGCGGTCCAATTTGAAGGCTGATGCAGACGACAAAAAGAATGCTGACAGAAAATGATTTGTGTACTGCTGGTTGCATAGTACTGAAATGTATTGAGGTAAAAGGAGAAAATGCTGGTATCAGCATTTTCTTCTTTTGTCTCAATGTTTACCAAGTCTTTTCCATTTGAGATGTCAAAGCCAGAGATGGTCTCATTGTAAATGGAATATACAGGCATTAATTTGTTAATTAATGCCTTATTATATTTTAAAGGATAACTTAATTGTACAAAAAATTCAAGGATAATGCATACAAAATTATTAACCCATCCCCATAACTCCTTTTTGCTCCCCTAAAGAAAAGGGCTTGGAAAACATTGTGGAAAATGATGAAATTGCTTGTGACAAGCAATTTCTTCAATTCCCGCAATATTTTCTACCCCAAAAGACCAAAATATTTTGAATTCTATTTGCTTAAAATTGTTGTCTGCATCATCTTTGAATTTGGAACAGTCCAAAATTTTGCCGTCTGGTAATGGGTTATACCCTTTCCCAACAACAAAAAATAAGGGTACTCTAAATTCAAAGACATTGCAGAGGACAAATTCAAGTGAATGAAATTCAAAATTTGTTGGTCATTTTGGGTAGAAAACATTGTGGGAAATGAAGAAATTGCTTGTCACAAGCAATTTCTTCATTTACCACAACGTTTTTCGAAGCCTTTTTCTTTTGGAGAGTCAAAAAGAGTCAATGTCTGGTAATGGGTTAAGGATAATTTGATCACTTACTATCTGCCATGTTAAGAACATTCAAGGAGTTCAGTTCTTTCTTCCTCATTGTATCGCATCGAGAATGCACAATTGCACGGAAGATATTTGCTTCCTATTTGCTTCTTAAGATGTTTCTTGCCCCCTGTCTAAGGTTTTATCCTCCTACAGTTAATATTATCCAAGTGCCACTTAATTGGAATAATGCTTTTGTCTCTTTTTATTATTCTAATGCTTTACAGCTCATCAAAAATGCACAATTGCACGGGAGAAATTCGCTTCCTATTTGCTTCTCAAGATGTTCGAAAATTTGTTTCTTCCTTCTTCCTAAGTTTTTATCCTCCTACTGCTAATTCTATCCCAAGTACCACTTCAATCAAATAATGCTTTTGTCTCTTTTTATTAGTTTAATGCTTATTAATGTCTATTAATTAAACAGAAGACACTTACTATCATATTTATCAACTATGCAAACTTTAAGTTCAACTCAGTGATTTGTGTTTTTAGATTACTTGTTCTTTTTAAAACACAATTCACAAGTTGAATTTATTTACCTCAATTTCTAAGCTATGTTAAGCTGGATTCCCATGCGGATTCCAGCAAAGATTTTCACAGAATTACTCTATAACTTAAAGTCACTGTTTAGAATCTATGCCCAAAAAGGACAATATTCTATCACTATTTCAAATCACACAATTACTGTTCCAATCTCAAAGACACATTTTAATAACTTTGAATCAAAATGATTGTATTTTGTATGCAAAATGCAAAGTATATATCAACTAGCACAATATCAGTATGTTCACTTTGAATCCACATGTACAAATCTACCCAAATATGGTGAAAGTCAGGTTGATATAGCATGTATAATTATAATCAATGATATGCTAATTGGCTGATAAGTGGTAGTAGTAGTAGTACATTAAGCTATTAATCTCGTTAAGTAGATAATCAGGCAGATCATGTGACATTGAGGATATAGATTATATTACTTGATTAACCAATTAACCAATCAATTAATTAGAAATTAATCAGTTTAATTAAGGATCAGTGTAAAATTGTTGTAAACTTGCACAAGGTATTAGACTATAAGATAAGAAGGGGGTATAGATTCACTCTATTTGTCACTTCAAATCCAAACCCTATGTGGTGGGTACTCATTTGAATCTTCTTGGAGAGACAATTCCAAATAGTTTCCACAACATAGAGTTTGCATGATTAACATCGATGGATACTTTGCACAGCCATTGCTCCCCTAGATGTAGCTCTGCAAATGTTTCAAATAATGAAAGGATGATGATTAAATAGATAATCATAATAAACTCTTGATAATGATTTTTACTAATTAAATTTTGGACTTCCTGGTCAAGATTTAGGATAAGATTATCTGTTTTATAAAGATTGTACAATTGATAAGTGAAAGTGATTTCAATAATTTCCTATAATTCATAATGTTAAAATGTTAGGACCTTATAATAGAACCTTGTACTAATTGCTTTTCTTAATTTCAGGGAAAATACTTTGAACATTCTAACTATATTTTACTAAAATTTGTTGAGTATATTATTTCTATGAATTTCCACCTTTTTATATCTATCCTTTTTCCTGAACCTTAAAATTGTTATGTATTTCTTTTTTGCTTGGTGATTTTATTTACAAACAGTTGCAGGATTTTTGCATAAAGAATATTTTAGACTTAAAGCCTCATTAAAATGATTAAAGTACCGCCTTAATTAACAATAAATTAATTCCAAAATGGAAATGATTCAATTAAAATCTAAATTTGAACCTGTTTTTACTGCTTTTCTGTCATGAGATTTAACTTTGTGTCTTTGATTCAATCTCTCTGTTGAAAAATCTTTTGTTTTCATGCAAGATGATTTTGAACTTCATCTTTTAAAACTTTCCTAGATGGCACAAAATTGGATAGTTCCAATTTGAAAGAAGTTGCAGAAGACAATTTCAAGTTGATGAAATTTCAAATATCTTTTCATTTTTGGTACGAAATCATTGTGCAAAATGAAGAAATTGCTTGTCACAAGCAATTTCTACATTTTCCAAAATGCTTTCCAAAACCTTTTTGTTTGGGGGAGACAAAAGGGGTCACTGTGCAGTAATGGGTTAAAACTTTACAAAACGAAATTTTCTGTATCTAAGTCTGATCTAAAATAAATTGAGCTTTAATTTTCAGAGGAATATTTTACATAATACAGATTTCTCAAATTAGCTTCCATGGTTTCATAAGTTGCATTTTCAAAATGAAAGGTTAAACAAGATGTGTTTGTGGAACACTTAACCCATTACTGCACAGTGATGCCTTTTGACTCCCTCTCAAGAAAAAGCTTGGGAAAACATCATGGAAAAAGAAGAAATTGCTTGTGACAAGCAATTTCTTCATTTTCCACAATGTTTTCCAACCCAAAATGGAAATATTTTCAGAATTTCATTAACTTGAAATTGTTGTCTGATGCATCTTTCAAGTTGGACCAGCCTAAAATTTTGTCCTCGGGTTTTAAAGCTGGAGGGTAACAGATGGTCTAATTGCAAAAAATGAAATTTTTTGAAAAAATATGCAAAACTTTTGTGTTGACCACCTCAGAATACTTAATAATATGCGATTCAGACAGAGATTGAGCCGAAATTATAAGAGAGATAGCCGAATTTAGGGAGAATCCAAACCCAAATTTAACTCCGTCACAGATGCAGTTGAATTTATTTTTTGACTGCCACGCATGCGCATACAGCGCGGACCATGATTCAAACGAGATTCATACTTGAATTTCAATATGACATCATCATGTATGTTGTGACGTCATTTAAGAAAGTCGCATGTCCTACTGTTTTGACCTACTTTCGACATCGCTTCATGAATTTGGTATCAAATTGCGAAAAAATGAGTTGTTGCTTCAATAGTTTGTGGTAATCATTTAATCAGGTCATATAAAGCTTAAAAAGTGTACATTTCGTTTGTATTTGACAATTTTTGGGTCCAAATCTGGGAAATAGTAGCTTTAATGTCCCCCAAAATGCCAATGTTACGTTTTCCCATCTAGTTTTCGGAATGACAGTCTGAGACAGGTGGACAGACACAAGTAAAACAATATGCCTCTGATCTGTCAATACCGGGGCATAATAAAATATATTCCACTTCTTTTCTATTACATGCAAGTTATTTAACCTTCAAAACTTCACCAAATATTTTTTTCTCTTTTATACTAGGAATGGGTTCAATTGATTTGGTCGGCACAATTCCTTCAGCCAATCAAAAACGCCGTCCGTCATAAAGTGCGGACCTGCACTCATTCGGTGGAGGTGAAAGCTTCTGTCTTTTTCCTTAAAGCATTACCAACTTTCAGCATGTAAACTTAACGACTACGCCTGATTATTAAAAATGCGTTGGTAGATAGAAAGTTTAAGTCACATTCTTTAAAGAAAGAGTTTTATTTATGGATTTTAACGTTGGATTTTTGAAATATTCTGCCTCAAAAATGGTATCCCTTAATGATAAAGACAGAGGAAGTACCCTCGATGAAAAAATGAAAGTGAGGCTATGACGTCATGCCGACTGATTCTATACATTTCCGTCCCCTAATGTGATTCCAAATAATATTTCCCATCATCACCATAATAACGTAAACAAAACAAAATCTTTGATGTACAAAGAGAAATCTAAATAGAATAATTATTAGAAATATATTTATTCATTTTTTCTCCCAATTTCGTTATATTACAGCAATCACAAAATTGAAGAAATTGTCGTAAACAAGAGGACCATGATGGTCCTATATCGCTCACCTGAACCAAAATGATATAAGCAACACTTTTCTTCAATTAAAAAAATATTTATGACTTTAAGACTGAAAACGAACTTATGGTCAATAACATTGTGAAAATCAAACTCATCCAAGATTTCATCGTGCCCAACATTGTGTCCAAGATTTGTCTTGATTGATAAATAATTGTAGATTCTGGAGTATAAACAAGGTCGAAAACAGCCGAAAACAGCAATTTTGTCAAATTCAAGGGCAAGTAACTCTCGACTTTCTGATCATATCAGACTGAAAATCATACTCATCCGAGATCTCATGGTCCCAAACATTGTGTCAAAGTTTTGTCTTGATTGATGATTAATTGTAGATTCTAGAGTGTAAACAAGGTCACATAACTCTCGACTTTCTGGTCAGATCAGGCTGAAAATCAAACTCATCCAAGATCTTATGATATACAACATTGTGTCCAAGATTTGTCTTGATTGATAAATAATTGTAGATTCTGGAGTATAAACAAGGTCGAAAACAGCCGAAAACAGCAATTTTGTCAAATTCAAGGGCACATAACTCTCGACTTTCTGGTCAGATCAGGCTGAAAATCAAACTCATCGAAGATCTTATGATATACAACATTGTGTCCAAGATTTGTCTTGATTGGTCAATAATTTTAGATTCTAGAGTGTAAACAAGTCCTAAAGCAGCCGAAAACGGCAATTTGATCAAATTCAAGGGCACATAACTCTCCACTTTTTGATCAGATCGGACTGCACATCAAACTTATCCAAGATCTTATGGTCTCAAACATTGTGTTCAAGTTTTGTCTTAATTGATAAATAATAGTAGATTATATATATATAGAGTGTAAACAATGTCAAAAACAGCCGAAATTGGCAATTTTATCAAATTCAAGGGCACATAACTCTCATCTTTCTGGTCAGATCAGACTGAAATTCAAACTCATCTGAGATCTTATGGTCTCCAACCTTGTGTCCAAGATTTGTCTTGATTGGTCAAAAATTGTAGATTCTAGAGTGTAAATAAGGTCGAAAACAATCAAAAATGGCAATTTTGTCAAATTCAAGGGCTCATAACTCTAAACTTTTTTATCAGATAAGACTGAAAATCAAACTCATCCCAGATCTTATGATCCCTAATATTGTGTCCAAGTTTTGGATTGATTGATCAATAATTGTAGATTCTAGAGTGTAAACATTGTCGGAAACAGCCAAAAATGACAATTTTGTCAAATTCAAGGGCAAGTAACTCTCAACTTTCTGATCATATCAGACTGAAAATCATACTCATCCGAGATCTCATGGTCCCAAACATTGTGTCAAAGTTTTGTCTTGATTGATGATTAATTGTAGATTCTAGAGTGTAAACAAGGTCAAAAACAGCCGAAAATGGCAATTTTGTCAAATTCAAGGGCACGTAACTCTCGTCTTTCTGGTCAGATCAGACTGAAAATTGAACTCATCCGAGATCTTATAGTCTGCAATGTTATGTCCAAGATTTGTCTTGATTGATCAATAATTGTAGATGCTAGAGTGTAAACAATGTCAAATCTAAGTATTTTTCGCATTCAAGGGCAGATAACTCCTGCATTTCTAGTTCGATCTGACCCATAATCGAACTCATCCGAGATCTTATGGCCATACATGTTTTGACCAAGTTTGGTCAAGATTGGCTTATATTTGTAGATGCTATAGTGTAAACACGAAATTGTGGACGGACAGACAGACGGACAGACAGACAGACAGACAGACGGACGACGGACAAAAAGTGACCACAATAGCTCACCTTGAGCACTTCGTGCTCAGGTGAGCTAACAAAACTGAATCTTTGATGTACAAAAAAGACCGAAATAGGATATTCATAATATATTTATTCATTTTTATCTCGTAATTTTGTAATAATAACAATTGTGAAATTGCAGAAACTGTCGTAAACAAACACAATCTTCGTAACAGAATAAATTCAAAGTCGACACAATCATAATTAGCGCTAATTTTTCCAGCAATTACGTTTCTCGTTAACGATCATTTCGATTCCGATTTAACCTATTAACTAAGTCTATTAAACCAATTAGGGAAACAGATTAAGAGTTATTGGTTAAACCCTTTCTCAAATGACAAAATAAATGACAAACTAACAGAATTTTGTCCAAATTGAAACAAGTTGAAGTCGATAAACATAAAATAACAGTATGTATGGAATTTATGAATTATAACATGGAAAGTATTGAGGGAAAAGGAGAAAATGCTGGAGATCAGCATTTTATCCTTTTCCCTCAATGTTTTCCAAAGACTTCTCTCTTGGTGATGTCAAAACCACGAAAGTGTTTTTTTTTTTTGGGAAAGGATTTAATTCTCTCAATCTTTAGAAGGTATTGAAACAAAAGACAAGAGGGCTATTGTGGCCCTAGTAGAGAGCCTTCTTATACACAGACTTTTAAAACACTTAGTTTAATTAACCTTTTCCAAAACAAGACCTGGTTTTGATGTTCCCAAGAGACAGGGCTTGGGAAAACATCGAGGCAAAAGAAGAAAATGCTGATAATCAACATTTTTCTCCTATTGCCTAAAAATTTTCTTAGCTATATTGTACATCAATCCATACTTTATCAATATCTATTTTGTCATTTTCATCTATTTTCAAATTGCATTACCATAAAATTTTGATGTTTGGAAAATGGTTAACACTTTCAAAACAACAACATTTCAGATATTAAAGTCTAACTGAATCTTTGGCCCCTTGGCCTAAGCCATATTTGTTATCCATCCATTGGAAACCTTAACAGAAAAAGAGAAACTGGTCATTATGCCAAACTCAGTTCTTGTGTGGAAAAGGAACACCATGGAAAAGGGCTAAAACTCTTGGATGTATAAAGCCGATCAATGTATAGTTTAACGTCCATGGTAACAGGTAATTTGGCCCCCTGGTCATATTGGTAATTCATCTATTGGAAACATTGACAGAAAAGGAGAAACTAATTATCATAAGGGATGACAAAACAAGGTGGAAAAGAAACACCATGGAAAGGGGCTAAAATTCTTGGATGTAAAGCCGATCAATGTAGTTTAACGTCCATGGTAACCAGTAATTTGACCCCCTGGTCATATTCGTAATCCATCTATTGTCGTCTGTCGAATTATCCCGCGGAGAAGTGATTTTCTCTCGAATAACGCAGGTGTCACGGACGCTGATTTAACACTTTCCCTAGTAAGCCCTAATTTTGATGTCCATATTAAGAAATATTTGGGAAAATATTGGGGCAAAAGAAGAAAATGCTGGTAACTTGCATTTTCTTCTTTTGCCTAAATATTTTCTACTATACGACATATAAATTATTTGCCTTTTTATCATTTAATTACCAGTATGCAATATCTCATTTCAATTTCTATGAGGAAAAAATTTTGTCGTTTGGGAAAGGATTAATCCTAATCTCTCGGAGAAATGTGCGAAGCGCCCTAATACGGGATTTAACGAATTAACATCAGGGTTGTCATTTGACATCTCCAGAAGGGCCTTAGCGCAAAACTGTGGTAAATGTTTCATAGTTCTATTACATATTTACAATGGTTTTGCACTTGATCGCAATCTGAATTCAAGCCGGCTTTTGTGTTCAATTTGGATTCTGAATGGTTTTATTCTTTGGTTACAGGGATTTTTCTCACTTTTTAACATATTTGGTGTAAGTTTTGGAGAAATGTTGATTTTGTTACAAAAAAGGATGCATTATTTATTCAGGAAACAAAAAGTTCTCTTATAGCAATTTCTTTTAAATATATATTATTATTATTACCATATATTAACCCTTTCCGAAACATCAAAATTTTAGGGTGGTTCAATTTGAAAGCCGCTTTAAACGACAAAATAGATGTTGGAACCTATAAGATTTGCATAAAATATTGCACACAAAATATTGAGACAAAAGGAGAAACTGCTGGTTATCAGCAGTTTCTTCTTTTGCCTCAATGTTTTCCCAAGTTTTTTTTTAATTTTGGACGTCAAAACCAGGTCTTGTTTGGGAAAGGATTAAGGGGTAAAATGCGGACACAAAGAAAAGAGAATCTGTCACATAAATGACCAAGGGTTTCCAAATCTAATTAGCCAAGGCTATAATTACCTGGATAATTTCTCTGACAAGTCAACGGAAAACTGCGAGACAGGCGTATCTCGTTAAACATTGTGGAAAGAGTTACAATTATCTTGCGCCAACTTTGATAATCCAATGTGGTCACCAACTTCATCAATAAAGCATCTGATTTCGATGACTCTTTGCAACTAATGCTTAATTTGTACCTTTACCAAATAAATTCTGATTACATTTAACATTGGTGTTATTGCAAAACCTGGACATATCTCCAGCTTTAAACAGCTATAGATACGAGGTTTTGCAATAACACTGACAATAAGCTTTCTTAGGCTCAAGGCAGCGGCCATTATGTATTATGGTAGTGCATCAGACTCTAACTTATGAGGTCCTGGGTTCGATCCTCAGTCGCTGCTTCAATCCTCTGCGACAAAAGTTTGTTTGTTTATTGGGGTATTACACCGTTTTCAACTATGGTCATATCACGGAAACTGGAGCATCTAACCATGGATTCCTGTAGTTTCTCATACAAGTGCTACCACAACTTCCTAACCGAGCCTCCAGCTTCTCACCCACATAGGTTCATGATATCAAACCCTTAATGGGTGACATTTGTCAGAGAGGGTATTTGCCGCGGCCGGGTATCGAACCCGGGACCTCTCCAGTGAGAGGCAGATGCGCTACCAACTGCGCCATGGCCGCGGCCCTATCTTTATTAACACCAATTTCAAATATATTGTCGCTTTTCAACAAAACACTCGTAACTGCAGCTTGTTTTAAGCTGCAGTTATGAGTTTTTTGTTGAAAAGCAGCCAAATCATCTGCAACTGCAAAATTGGACCGCTCTAAAATTGTGTTGTTTGGGAAACTTGAGTTAAAGATGTTGGTTATAATTAAAACAGACATGTTTTCTTATCTTACAAGAATTTTAACACATTCAACCCCTGACAAAATCCTATTTTTCTGCAGATGTTAACATATTTCTTGGATTTTAAATAGATTATTCTGAAATAAACTATGTGCTGTGCTCTAGAATTTAAAAGCTTATCCAAACAATTAAGAACTGGTATATTGGCACCCTTGTAAGGAAGGACTTGGGAAAATATTGAGACAAAAGAAGAAAATGCTGATAATCAGCATTTTCTTCTTTTGCCTCAATATATTCTGTGCTGCATTGTGTTCAAATAATATCTTTATCAACATCCATTTTGTCATCTGCAGTAGCTTAGAAATTGGAGTAGCCCTTTCCCAAACAAGACCTGGTTTTGATGTCACTAATAGAAATGGCTTGGGAAAACATTGAGACAAAAGAAGAAACTGCTGCTAGTCAGCAGTTTCAAAGTGTTTTGCCTCAATATTTTCTGTGCTATATTATACAAAAATCTTATCTTTGACAATATCTATTTTGTCGTTTTCATCAGTTATGATATTGGAAAAGTCCCAATTTAAGCTGTTTGGGAAATGGGTAGTCTACATTTATTTTTGTCTTTTGGGAGAGAGTTAGACAGCATTTTCTCATTTTGTCTCAATATTTACTGTGCAATATTACATGTTTATTTCTTCTGTATCTTGCATCCAATTTGTCATCTGCAGACACAGCTGCTTTCAAATTTGAGCAGTCTAAAATTCTAAAATCTTGTCATTTGGGAACAGATTAAATTCACACAGAAACAAATTGTGCATGTTCAAGAATCAAGGTATATCTGGTTTTTGAGAAATTATTTGATGCTAACATAAGATTATCAAAATTTGGAGAAAATACAGGAAAAATAACCTCATATTTCTGATAAAAACGTGATAATCTTTCGTAAAGTTGCAACTCACGATGTAAAGTCACTGCATTTCGCTGCATCTATTAGGTGCAAAAATGCACTCTCTGAGATATGCCAAGTTTCATTGATAATCTCTGAACATGAAAATTTTTATAATGCTTTTTTGGGGTGCCACTACATTGTAAAGCTTAATTGTGTGAATATTTTGCCTTTATAAGTCTTTCCCTAAAAGTGACTCCCACTGAACAAAACAATGCAGATAAAGAAGAAAATTCTGATAATCATAGTTGCCATGCACGTCCTTTCCATGAAACATTTCTATGCTATGAAATACTTCTAATCCTTTCTTTGACAAAATCCATTAGCTTTCAAATTGGAACATGCAAAAATAATATCGTTTTGGAAAGTTTCAAAAGGCCTTACACATTTTTTCCTATCTGTACATTCCTTTTTTACGTGACAGAGTAACAGGACTTCAAAAAAGTTAAGCAACCGATTTGAAAGATGACTAGAAAATTAAAAGTGCCCCCAGGACAACTTTTAGGATTTATATCGTATTTTGACATGTGAGAGATGACACCCAGATTATCTGATCAAAAACAAACATTTTTATACAAAAACACTGTTAAAAGATGCAAATCTGGGTGTTTGTTACCATAGCAACAGTTTTGGACACATTTTAGTAAATGTGATAACTTTTAGCTTGTGGCAATGTTTTAAGACAAAGGGGGGTTAATCTGATCAATATGCATTCAGTTTTAATCTTTTCCCAAACAACAAAATTTTGAATCTGTCTGAATGCAAAGAAATTTTAGATTACAAATAGATTTAAGCACATTATTTCAACATCAAAGTATAGAAATCATTAAAGGAAAAGAAGGAAATCCTAAGGAAAATCTAATTCAGTATACCATAGATTAATTTGAAAAAAAAAAATTGCATGCTTAATTGTGTGCTCTAGTGATTGATTGATTAATTGGTTGATTAATTGCCATGAACCATTTTCTTAATGTTCTTTCATCATAAGTTATATCATAATAATCTTTACAATCAATTTCATCTCCATCATATATTACCATATTATAAACCGTATGACAGCCAAATATGGACATTATCTTTTTACGCCAAAAGGTCAATGGGGTCATCCATCAATGTCAAGGTCGCCCTGAGGGCAAGTTTTCGATAATCACATCCTAATCTTTAACCATCTTCGACCATCATCTGACCACAGGTCGATGGCTCAGCACGAAACAGTTGTAACTGCCTATATGTTTATAGGCAGTTACAACCGTTTCGCGCTGAGCCATCGAGGTATGAAAATCAACATTAACCCTTTCACAACGGCAATATTTTTAGGCTTGACCAAATCCAAAGAAGTAGCAGACAACAAATTCAAGTTGACAAACTTTGAAATGATGCAACTATTATGGAAGGATCGAAAACCCTTTTGAAAATGAACTGAAAGAAGTTGCAGACCACATTTCCAATTATCATTCATGAAGCATAAAACATTCCTAAAGGAAAAAAAAAAGAAAATGCTGCTTATCAGCATTTTGTTCTTTTTCTTGAAATGTTTTGCCAGTGTTTTATTTCCAGTGATGTTAATCCTTGGGGCATTATTTGGACAGTCAGTTCCTAATCTTTAACCATCAAATGACCAAAAGCATGAAAATGAACCATTAACCCATTACCAAACGACAAAATTTGAGGGTGATCCAAATTGAAAGATCATGCAGAAGACAATTTAAAGTGAATGAAATTTTAAATTTTTAGGTCTTTTTGGATGGAAAACATTGTGGGAAATGGAGAAATTGCTTGTCACAAGCAATTTCTTCATTTTCCATTATGTTTTCCATGGCCAATATTTTGTGAGGAGTCAAAAAGAGTCATTGTATGGTAATGGGTTAAAGGTAATACAGTAGTTTTATGGGTCATTTAACTTCTAACATTACCCCTTCATCAGACGGCAAAATTTTGAAATGTTCCAAATTCAAAGATGTTGCAGACAGCATATTCATTGTTTTCAAAAGTTGGAACAATGTATTGCTATAGCATAGAAAGCATTCAGAGAAAAGGCAAAAATGCTTATCATCAGCATTTTCTTCTTTTCGGTCAATGCTCTTCAAAGTGCTGTTTAACATCAGTATTTTCTTCTTTTGCTCAATGCGCTTTTCAAAAAGTTGGTCAAGAGTATTTCTTCTCTTCACTCAAAGTTATTCTAAACTGTTTCTATTAGAAACATCATTATCTACAGCATATTCAGAAAATGGTCAACCCATAATCAGATGGAACAAAATATCACAATTGCCCCTCTTACGTTCTTTCTTTCTCTCTTCTTTTGAGGCTGCTCCCATAGCGCAGTTGGTAGCGCATCTGCCTCTCACTCGAGAGGTCCCGGGTTCGATCCCCGCCAACAGCATATCAATACCCTTTCTCACAAAATGTCCCCCATCAATGGTTCTATATTGTTCACCTATGTGGTCCAGCAGCTAGAGGCTCGGTAAGGGTGTTGTGGTAGTACTGGTATGAGAAACAACAGGAATCCATGGTTAGGTGCTCCAATCGCCATGATATGACCACAGCGGTTGAAAACAGTTTAAAACCCCAATAAACCAAACTCTTTTTTATAAACAATGACCTTGATATTTGACCTTCACCCACAAAGTTGACTTTAAAAACTCAACATTTTCTTCTTTTTCCTGTCAACATTTTCTATGCTACACGAATGTTTTGAATTGATACAGTATCAATTCTACTTTGAATTAATTAAAACATATTCAGAGCCACATTTTCTAATATACACATGGCTGCATCCTGGTGTATAATCATGTGACTCAGAATTTCCGATAATCTTCAATATCTTTTTTAATACTTGACCAATTTGAATTTGGTTTGAAGCAGAGAAGGTGGGAAAATGCCAGTAATTAGCTGGATGTGTTGGACTTTTGAAAAATCAATACTTAACCCTTTCCCAAACGACAAAATTTTAGGGTGATCCAATTTGAAAGCTGCTGCAGACGTCAAAATTGATGATAATGAAGACACGATTTGTGTAAAATATGGCACAGAAAATATTGAGACAAAAGGAGAAACTGCTGGTTATCAGCAGTTTCTTCTGTTTCAATGTTTTCCCAAGCCTATTCTATTAGGGACGTCAAAACCAGGTCTTGTTTGGGAAAGGGATAAAAAAGTAATTGAAGATAAACCAAAATTTTGGTTTATCTTCAATAACTTTTTCATCAGTTGATTTTTTAAATATCAACCATGCCCATCTACTGTGTGACGTCTGTCCACATTCTCTGCTTCAAACCGAATTCAAATCGGTCCAGTATTTACAAAATTATTGAAGATTTTTTGAAAATATTGTATCACATGACCCTTGGGAAAAATCGCCAGCTTTTACGCAGCTTCTGCGAAGCTTTCAAGCTGCGTAAAAGCTGCGTTTACGCAGCGGTATTGGCACCTGCGCAAAAGCTGCGTATTTTTGGGGCTAGAAAAAACGCAGCTTTTAAAGAAATAAAAACAGAAGCTGCGTAAAAGCTGCGTAAACGCAGCTTTCCAGAGCTGCGTAAACGCAGGTGCCAATACCGCCGCGTAAACGCAGCTCTGAAAAGCTGCGTAAACGCAGCTTTTACGCAGCTCTAAGTCAGAGCTGCGTAAACGCAGCTCTGAAAAGCTGCGTAAACGCAGCTTTTACGCAGCTCTAAGTCAGAGCTGCGCAAAAGCTGCGTAAAAGCTGCGCAAACGCAGCTTTCCAGAGCTGCGTAAACGCAGGTGCCAATACCGCCGCGTAAACGCAGCTCTGAAAAGCTGCGTAAACGCAGCTTTTACGCAGCTCTAAGTCAGAGCTGCGCAAAAGCTGCGTAAGAGCTGCGCAAACGCAGCTTTTACGCAGCTTTGAAAAAGCTGCGTAAACGCAGCTTTTCAGAGCTGCGTAAACGCAGCATTTACGCAGCTCTAAGTCAAAGCTGCGTAAACGCAGCTTTTCAGAGCTGCGTAAACGCAGCTTTTCAGAGCTGCGTAAACGCAGCTTTTCAGAGCTGCGTAAACGCAGCTTTTACGCAGCTTTGCACAACGTCTAAAACCTAAATTTAAAAAAATTATGTAGCCTGAAAGTCGTTTGGCCATGAATGATTCAAAATAAGTTAATACAAATTTTAAAGTCGATTAGTCCTTATCCAACAGCCAAAGTTTAAAAAAATCAAATTTTAAAGCTGCTTCTAGTTACAATAATGGAATACAAGATTTGTTTTCATCATATCACAGAGGAAAAGGCTAGTTATAAGCAATTATTTCTTTTACTTCAATGGTTTTCGAAGGCATTTAAAAGTTATATAACAGAAAATATCAAAGTATGTAATAAATACAAATTTTTAATAAATAGACTTACAAAACTCAAAAGTACATTAAGCTTGTGACAAATGACCTAATTTATTATCTTAATACATTCTAACAAAATCCAAATATTACCCTTTCAAAAATGGTGAAATTTCAAATTGGTCCAAAGCTAATATTTCTTATATCAACAAACTAGGTTTTCATGAAGAAAAAGGTGAGTATAATAACAGTAAAAATATTGAGGCAAAAAGAGAAAATGCTGATGATCAGCCTATTTTCTTCTTTTGCCTCATCGTTTTCCCAAGCCTTTCTATTAGAGACGAATTGAAGGATGGTACAAAAAAATGACACATACAGAAAACATTTGGGCCAGGATCTGGAAAAATGTCCCTTAACTTACTTTAAGGCTTTTGAGCCCAACATGGTTCCAGATCAGCCTGTCTGTATACATGCAGTCTGATCAGGAACCATGTTGTTCTCTAATAGCTTCATCATAGTGTGTAACAACCACATGAGAGTAACATGATCCAGGTCAAACTGCATCTAGGGACAGCCTGATCTTGAAACATGGTTGTCTGAAATGCTATAAGGGAAATTTTTCCAGCTCGCGGCTCATTTAAAAGCTGGTCATCATGAATTTAAATATGTTTTAGGCGTTTTCTCCAACTCTTTTAACCTGTGATATGTTTGATCACGATCCTTGTCATTCTAATTTTCAGAATAAGCAAGTATGCACTTTGATTGTTCTGAGGATTTCTTTTGGATTTTTTATTATAATAAAATTACACAAATCATCTAATATTTCGTCGTTGTAAATGTAAAACCTCGTATCTCGTTTTTGGAAAACTCTAAAGGGGAGGGAATAAAGTGTAATAACTTTTCCCAAACTGAAATGTTTTACTTGAAATTTGGAAATATTGTTCATAAATAATGTATCATTGATACTGATCGGTAAAAATATCTCAAAACCTGCAAGAATTGTCTAAATTGGACACACAAGTTTGTACTTTGAAAATCGCTAGAACCGACATACGAGGTTTTGCATTTACACCGACGATTTAAACCCTTTCCCAACAACATTTTTTTTAGTCCAAAGAAGTTTCAGATACTAGAATTTTTGTATTGAAAAGCAATATCAAAGAATGCTATAGCATGGGAAACATTAAGGAAAAAGATGAAAATGAATAATAATAATATACTTCTTTTCTCATAATATTTCTTTGACGAAGTCTTGTGTGGAAAAAGGTTTAATTCTTTCATAAATCAACATCAAATATTCTAAATTAATAATATTAATATTACATTCGACCTTAAAGGCTATAACATACCATCAGGGAAAGTATTTGGCATGTTCAGTCCGCACCGATTTGACAAGGATTCAGAATACTACTAGATGATAATTCTGAATCAAGCATGTTTTTCATACCTTACTCTATGCTCATTTTTCAATTAAACCAATCATGTGATTGACATTATAATGCTGAGTTTATAGTGTTTCTTTCTTGAATGGTATCTTTTAGCATGACAGCTTTATTTTAATGGATAAATTTAAAGATGAAGCATATTAAACTGTGCTGAACCTCAGAAATAATGCACCACCTCAAAGCACACAAAGAAATATTTCAGGGTTTTTCGCAGAATAATTTGAAGTCATTGTATCAAATAATAAGTATTGGTAAACCTTGAAACATATTGTGTTCATGCAAATAATTGTGATCAAAACATAATGGGAAAAGAAGATATGCTCAATTTGAGACATTTCTTCTTTTCCCATAATGTTTCTATACAAAATTATAACATATTGATTTAAAAAAAATGCATTATTTACCAGTTTTTGACATGAACTACCTCAAGGCTGGGGAGAACACTGAATATGAAGGCATAAAAACACAAATTTCACATTGTTTTAAATCTCCAGTCCGCTCCACATGGCCTTAAAACCTCGGAGGGCCGTCCTCATCTTGGTGAAGGCGTTGTCTTTAGTAATGGAGATATGTTCAGCAACGACCCCTGAAACAGTATAAATGCAGTATGTATTAGAAAAGATATTGATCCTAAAACCAAACGCAAGTACCAAATATGTAAGCTGATGAGATGTAACTACTTGAAAAAGTATCTCACTATCTCAAATTTCTCCTTAAGTTATGTGTTGCAATCAATTGTTCCTGTACTGGAGAAAAGGTACATGTATACCAAACATGATACTTGTTTAATATTGTTTAAAAGAAGTTATGGGATATGCTAACTTGTAGAGACAAACAGACAAAAAGTCACACAATATGCCACTTCATTACAATCTATGGCATAACAAGTAGTGAAATATGAATGCTCCCGAAATGGCCAATTTTGCCAATTTTAATTTTTAGGACAGACAGACTGACACGAGTAAAACAATATAACCCCCATTCTTTCGATACAAGGGCATAAAAACGGTTTCAGCAGACATACAAATGGTTAGTAATGTGAAAATTTGAAAAAATGATTACTAATGAAAAATTGTTTGCAATATCATTTTTCTGATGAGATAAGAATCGGACAAGATGAACTTTGCTTCATATTTGACCAATAAATGTGTAGTAATAGAGGCAACTAGTTCCAATAATTGTGGATGCTAGAGTATTGACAAGTAGTGCCCAGTGGAGCTAAAATATTTGATACAGAGAACCTACTTTCTGTTGACCGGCATTAGACCTTGGTTACTTTCTTATTTACGTCCATAATTGGCATTGAACACATCCCATTCTACATCAGAACATCAAATTGTCAATCTTTTATGAATTTCCACCACACATCCTTCATTGCACCTTTAACCTGAAAACAAAACAGTGCAATTAAAAACAGGCAAATGAACCCCCCCCCCTCCCAATGCCAGTACCTACTTCGTGTTAGGGACTAGGTTGGAATCCTGGTTCTGACCAGCAACATTCCTCAGTGCCTGTTAAATTTAATACCCAATGCTGGTATAATCTTGGCATGTACAACATCAATAGCCAATAGGTATGGATTTTGTTCTGTAAATAGACTGGATTTACATGGTGTATGTTTTGTTAAATAGTCTGTGTTGTTAAAACATCTCTTAGCTACAGCTCAAATTAAGCTTGTAAAGTAAGACCTGGGTAATGCAGTTCCTTTAATTTTAACTTTTTCCGTAACGTCCGTAAGTCCAAGCATTTCTAAAGTTAGATGCAATATCGCCTGTTTCCATAAAAACGGAAATAATTGAGCTCACTCAGAGATTTCATGAAATATTCTAGACAATTTTTGTGAAAATGTTTCTAAATTGTATGAAGAGTAGGCAAAAAGCACAACAAAAGTCAAAAATTCAAAATTTGAGAGCAACGAAAATAACTTCCCACAAAATATATTTGCACCACACAGATTTCGTTCCATAACTGGTCACATAGCCCATTACCCAGGTCTTAACTTTATTATGAGATTTATAATTAGACTGACAAATTACTACTGTTTGTCTGAAATTTCATCACTGTTTACAAGATACAGTTGTTTCCTGTTGATAACTTTGTGCTCTGGAGAACTAAAAACCTGTCTAGCTGTACCCCATCCCGCTTTTCCCAAAAATTAATCCAAACCAACCAGAAAAACAACCGGGATTTTTTGTCGTTTTTCTGGGTGGTTGGGGTAAGTTCTTTGGAAATGTACAAGGATTTCACACATAAGTCATATATCAAAGGAAAGATATCAGTATGGTGGGGTACATGTGTAACATGTCTTCAGTCGGTAGAGCAATTTTATATGAAAATCAATATGCTCAACAATTAGCGAAAATGTGGTTAGATGGACTGATTTATCCTAGCTCAAATAATCAACAATAAATCTGATCAACTTCATTAAAAATCAAGGAATTCACCATTCAACAGTATATATAGACGATCTTCCTCTGCTGATCCTGAGCAAACTTGCTCAGCTACACTAATTGGATTGCTGAACTTACTGTGTCGATCACCGAGTGTATGAGAATGTTGTTAAAGTGACATTTCAGAATTTTTTGTCATAAATATTACTTTTATTCTTATCTGTAAGAGCATACTTCCTTATGAAAATTCTGAAAATTTCAAGCCAAAATATTGCACCGTTTACGAGAAATTTATATTTTTGTGTTAAAATTGAACAAATTGTTGTGGACAACAGTTCGGATTTATGTGCAATTTATCGATTATGTGTCAACTTTAAATGCGTGTATCTCGCTTACTGGCAACAACTTAAAAAAAAACTAATAGTATTTATACTCATTAGAATACCCAATCTTGGCATCAAGACATACTTTAAAAAATTGAAATCGGAATGAAATGTCCCTTTAATCTTGAAAGGGATATTAAAAGTGTCATTAAGTTTTGGGCTGATCAAAGTTAAACTTGTCATCCTAAAATACAGAAGTATTGCCATAAGTTGCCCATCCATCTCCATCATCAGCTTGGTGCCCGCTGTCATTGATGTTTCGGCCCTTATCCAAGTACATCTCGTAGCGGGTGGGCCCACCAGTAAATGGTGTGGAGATGGATTGATTCCAGTTATTCTCTAAGAGTAATTTAGCTAATCGAATACAGTCTTGAACATTGTCTCAAAGCCATTTTGGGATAGTCTGGTTACCTTAAGCCAAACTTTTACCGGTCAGAGCCTGTACCTTGTATCAGACCAGATATGTCCTGACCAACACACAGGACGACACTAGTCTCGAACTGACACTGTACAATTCAGTATGTGATGAGGCAGTCTGATCCATCTTGTCTACCGTAGTTCAACCTCTTGCATCAGCCTTCCAGGCGATCTCTAAGCTCAACTGCTCTAACATGGCACAGTCGTTTCTATCGTACTACCAAAAGCCTCAAAGCCTTTGAAAACGTATGGCCAAACTAATCTCCCATCCGAGATAGCTCATCAATAGTTTCGACCAACCCTATCTCTCATTATCAGAGATAGTCCTATTTCCCATACGAGATAGCTCACCAATAGTGCCCAAAATCACTTAGCTTTTTATCATGGTATATGCTGGTTTCCATTTTGTCACTATTCAGGGCGATCAGAGAACTTACTAAGATGGATATGAATATTCACTGTTCGGTCCTCTGTCCCCTCTACTAGGATGACAAAGCTAACACAACAATACCAATTTTATTCGGCCGTATAATTTTCACTATTGAAAATGACCTGTTCTTCTCACGTCGAAAAACAGAATGATTGCAACAGAGAAATTCTGCGCCTTTTATACTTTTTGGATCGAGTCCGGCTTCACTCATGGTTCCCGGTTTTTATCAGGTGCTTGTAGACTGGAATTCTATAGACTAGATACTTAAGTGAAACCCTAGGTTTGTCACACATGCACAAAACTGTTTGAAATTTGATGCATAAATAAGAAAGTTATTCCACAATTTCTTACCTGAAGGGGAGGGGGCAAATTTGTCTGTATTTGGTATCCATCCCATGATGCACAATCTCCACTGTGATTATACTCTTTAATTTACCCATTACCACACAGTCACGCCTTTGGCAAGTTCAAGGCTTTGGAAAACATTGTGGAAAATGAATAAATTTCTTGTAAGAAGCAATTTCTTCATTTACCAGACTGTTTTCTACACAAAAACATCCAAAAATTTTAGATTTCAATCACTACAAATTGTCGTCTGCAGTATCTTTGAATTTGGATCACTCTAAAATTTTGTCATTTGGTAATGAGTTAACCACAGATTTACTATAGATACATAAAACTTACCATTATTCAATCAGTGCTGAGTTTTACTACATTACCAGCTTGCTTTATTACTAAGCACCATAAAAGGATTTTTTGTCAGTGGGGTGGTGAATGGGTACTGTAAAATAGCCTGAAATAAATAAACAAAAACTTTTCTCTCCTATAAAATTTTGAGAATTCCAAAACAATATATAGATCTATTATTTATTGTTTGTTTTGATGGGACTGTGTTGTTATTGATCTTATTACCATTTATCACAAGTTCTTTCATTTTCATGTCACATACATGTTCTATAATTAGATAAATTAACTCTTTCTCCAATGGCAAAATTTAAGAATTGATCCAAATTGGAAGATCAGTGCTACCTGATGTACACAACAAATTTAATAAATTTTTATTCATACTAAGAGACATTTAAAGTTAAAAATGTGTTGGGTTTCTTTTGAGCTTAAAGTAAATAATGAAGATAAATGATAATGTGATAATACAATTCTCTCCTTTCCTCTCAATGTTTCCCAAAACTATCTCTCAGGGAGTGACATTTTTGTTTGGGAAAGGGTTAAACTATACACCAACTGACAGTTTTGAAGTGCGCATGCGCGAGCCGTAAAATACCTCCCGGAAAAGTACGAGTAAAATTTCTTCATCCACTATAATGTCATATACGCGTAGCGTAAAATAGCGCTTCAAAGGACGTTTTCTGGCTGATTAAAAGGAAAATACAGCCGTGATTCATCAAAACAAATAACAAAGTTGGAAATGGCCACTGCGGGTTTAGGTTTTAATCCGTAATTATCGGAAATATCCCAATCATTATTTGTTTTCTAACACGGCACCCGACCAGAACGTTAGCTTTACGGGCTACATGAAAGTTAGAAACCCGTATTTGATATCGGTTATTTGCTTAAATTGTGTTCTTGTTATGTATACATGCATCCTTTAAATGAATCCTTTCCCCAAAAAACGTCTAGTTTTGATGTCCTTAACAGGATTTGCTTTGGATAACTGAGGGAATGGTGCAAGCTACCTAGCTTGAATGGCCAAAGTTTTGGAGAGTGGAAAAGCGTGATTTGACATGCAATGATCACAAGTCATGATATTTATTAGATTGATTCTGAGAATGTGAATAGAAAATAAAGATATTTGTTGTTTCTAACTTTAAAAACCTGCTTTGGGAAAAAATCTCTAGATAAACATGGATATCTCATATCGGTCTATCGGTAAACTAGAAAATGCTTTGGAAAATGAATAAATTGCTTATCACATGCAACTTCTTCATTTCCACAATATTTTCAAACGTCTTTATCTTGTAGGTCGTGAAAAAATGTTTTTTTATGCGAGTGCGTTCAAGAGCAAAAATTATTAATGCGTTTGGTCATTAATTCAATCATTTTTGTCCTACCTGTTCGCATACAATATTTCCCAAATATAATTCAATCAATTACGAAAACATCTAAAATAAAAAGCACCACATCTATCTCACTTTAAAGTAGGTACGTAATTTGTCATAAAATTACCAAATATATGATATCAGATTGTGATTTGTTGTGTTAATTAGCTCACGTGTTGACACGTGATTGCAATTTCCCATAATCTCATTCTGATAGTGGTATACTGTCATTTGAAATTGTCTTGTCTCTTTGTCGGGAGAATTAGAATCTTGTATCACATTAATTGGAATAACATGTCAATCGTCAAACCGTTAATCCTTTGCCAAACAACTTAATTGAAGGTCACTAACTATGACGTGGTAGAAGATTGGGGAATGTCGGACAAAATCCCCTTAGGACAAGGGGATTTCTCCCTTTCTCGTAATTATTTTGCGTGTCATAATATTCCATGCAAAATCCCCTTGGGGACTGTTCCAATCGAATCAACAAAAGTACAAATATTTCCTTTTCTTCGCAAAGTTCCATAAAAAGTATTTAAATTGTTTTGAAATTTACATAAAATGTTGTTGTTCTCTTTTTTTTTTTTCAATGTAGTAAATAATCATACAGCTAAAATAAATTGCATGTCTGCAACAAATTTTGATATTCTTAATAAAAGGAATGATGATGTTAAGGTTAGAAAACGGCTGTCTTGATAATGTTTATGATAGAAAAGGGCTGTTTTCAACCTCAGTTCTGAATTCGGCCCGTAAAACATTTCATTAAAGAAAATAAATCAAAATCTGCATCTAATCATTGATTACTAGTGATGCGCTATTAGATAAGATGTCTAATATTTTAACAACTAATTTATATTAATGTAAGCCGATTTTTTTAGGTTTCAAACAAGTAAATACGGTTGCTGGATATTCCAGAAATTTTCTAATGTATGTTTTATGATTTGTCTGAAAATTATTGTAGCCAATCCATGTGACACAGATCAAAGATTTAAAGGGTGTATATCCTTCGGGTAAAGATGAAAATGGTGCGGTAATCGTGTTCATTATGTGCCCGGTGCTTTCAAGAGGTCACATGTGTCATAACTATCTGTGTTGAGATTGGATTAACGAAAGGTGTCTCTTTCAGTACGTACATGCTAATGGGTTAACAAAATGTGAAATTAAAGTCGTTTGGATTTAATTTTCCTTTTAAATGGCTTGAAAGAAAAGTAAGTATATTTTTTGTATTGAGATCGGAGATCTAGTTCTAAAGGCCCGTGAGCTGGAAACAATTTCTCCCTTTCTCGTAATTATTTTGCGTGTCATAATATTCCATGCATCAAATCAGCATTTTTTATCATCGTACAACAACAAAAAATTGTTTTGGTAAAATTATTATGCCAAATAAATAGAGAAAATGCTTTATTTATCACGATTGGTTCACTCGCACTTCATGGCAAATGTAAGATAGTTCTAAGGGCCCGTTAGCTGGAAACTATTTCTCTTTTTCTCGTAATTATTTTGCGTGTCATAATATTTCATGTACTATATCAGTATTCCCGATCATCATACAACAACAAAAAATGTTTGGGTAAAATTATTATGCCATTTAAACAGAGAAAATGTTTAATTTTGTCACTGATGGTTCTCTCGCTATTGTAATTATATACGCCAGTAGATTTCTTACTCGCGATTTTTCTGCGCATGCGTCATTTCCGGTTTCCGGTTTAAAACTGTTAATCGGTGTATTGAGGCCCAAATCATGAAATAATGTTACTAAAACCTTATAATTATACATAGATCTTTTATCATCTTATAATTTGAATAAAATTAACTTTCCATTTAAAAACACTACATTTTGCTGTGGTTAGCTGTTATCATGCCAGTAAATAGAGTAAGTGGCAGCCATTTTGAGCAGTAGTGAATTAAAATGGACATTTTTTTTATCTACAAATTCTCAAAATATGATGGGGGAATATTACTATTTCAAAAGAGTTAACACAGTATATGCAATCAGGAATTATATCTCCTTATAATTTTGTAGTACTTAATGAACAAAAATAGATATAACTTACTTTTTCCTCAAAGCATCAAAATCATGGGTTCAAAGAAGAAGAAAAATGGGGGGAATGGCATACTGTGAAATGATTGGCTAATAAATTGTTTATCTTTTTATAACCAATCATGGCTCATCTTGAGGAGCACCTGCCAATATTACCCTTTCCCAAACAAGACCTGTTTTTTTTTACATTTTTAGTAGAAACAGTTCAGAGAAAAAAGTAAAAAAAAATGTACATCATATTTTTTATGCTGTAATTCAATATCTTTGCTATTTTTACTAAAAAAATGTTGTCTTCAACATCTTATAAATATTGGAGCAACCTTAAAGTTTGCTTTTTGGGAAAGAGTAAACAACCTTTTTGGGAAAGAGTAAACAACAGTGTACCCAATTCATGGAAAAAGGAAAAAGGAAAAATTGGAAATCATAACTGTAATTTCATTCTTCATTCATTTTTTTTCTCTCTCAGGAAAATTCTCCAAACAACATAAATTAATTTTGATTAATTTCCATAACAACTAATTTCATCTAGAATCTATCTCAATTATAATATTAAAAAAGTCACAAATAATATGCATGGCTTATTGCACTTAAACATAACAGCCTTAAATTGTTTGGTCAACTTGTTATCATTGTACCAGCAATATATAGAAATCTATACAATACAATACAATATCGTTTATTTTGTAAATGAAGGCCACCGGCCC
Source organism: Fragum sueziense (assembly GCA_963680895.1). Classification (NCBI taxonomy): domain Eukaryota; kingdom Metazoa; phylum Mollusca; class Bivalvia; order Cardiida; family Cardiidae; genus Fragum; species Fragum sueziense. The sequence goes on along the minus strand of OY804608.1, from coordinate 38,753,073 downwards.
ATAATACAACATGATAAATTGTCAAAATATTGAGTTGTATCCCTAACAATAATTGATCCATTAAATTCTAAATTTTGGATTGCGGTGACAGAATAATTGAAATCAAAAGTAAAAACTGTTCAGAAAATATTGAGACAAAAGGAGAAACAGCTGTTTATCAGCCGTTTCTTCTCCTGTTTCGATATTTCCAAAAATATTTTGATTGTGTGCGTCAAAAAGCTTTTAAAAACATAGAATAGATAATAATTATCCAAAAGAATCGCCTTTGATTTTCATTATAGTAGAGACATATATTGCTACTTTCCTCATCGTTACAGTGTTTTCCGATGTTAACAATCTATAGAAGCTGTTGATATCATTTCTACCAGAGTACCATGTATAAAGAAGAGTTTGCCTTTCAGCTAGATATTTTTCACAATAAAAGAAAGCATGATATTCATCTTCGATCACTAAAACATCTTTGATATTCAAACAGAAAGTGCATATTCGGTCTTCTCTTTGGATATTTATGTGCCTTCCTCGTTCAATATTAAATTTGTGACTTGAACATCGAAATCTTGACAGAGCCTTTCTTAGATACGGAGACATATCCATTAATAGATATCTCTCTGTATCTAATAAAGATCGAATATTTTTATATAAATCACACCTTGAAGAATTATTAATCCTTTCTGATAAATTTTGTAGACTACAGTCGGATAATCTTTGTTTGAATTGCCTAATAAAAGTATTAATATCTCCATATTCCTGTGTATACCAGACGTAACCAAAGCCAAACATGTTAAGTATGTCCTTAATTTTTGTTACCCAATTTGTCCTACCTAGTTCGTCATGAGATTTTAACATGAAATAGCATTGTTTGGGGATTCGAGAGTCTTGCATACGGAGCAGGTTGCACCAATATTTGATTGCTTTTGTTGTGTAAATAACACATAAGGGTAATCGGCCACATTCGGATAAGATAATTGAATTATTTGTTGAATGTTTAACTCCTAAAAATTCCCTACAGTATTGTAACTGCACGTTTTCTATGACATTAGTATATTCTACGCCCCAGATTTCTCCCCCGAATGTTAGAATAGGAACCACCATCGAATCAAATAATTTGAAATATTCTTTGAAAGGAAAAAAGCCGAATTTATATTGATAAGATTTTATAGCATATATCGCCTTTTTCGCTTGAGCAGCTAGTTTATTTTTTGCGTTTGTCCAAGACAGTTTAGGTGTGAAAATAAGCCCCATATATCGATAAAATGATGACGTACGGACCTGCGTTCCCCGTAAAAACCAGTTTTCATTATGCTTTAGAGGGCCACCATTTCTAAAAACAATAATTTCTGTTTTCTGCATATTAACACTTAAATTGAAATTCTGACAAAAATTTGAGATACAATTTAATTGTTTTTGTAAATTGTTAACGGTATCTGCGCAATGGGCTACATCGTCCGCGTAAAGTAGACATTGGATTTGACTTACATCATTGGACACAAATATTCCTTGGCATTCGTCTTTCAACAAGGTAGATAACTCTTGTATAAAGAGTAAAAATGTCACCGGGCTCGTTATGTCCCCTTGACGGGTTCCAATATTACACGAGAATGAGTCTGTTATTTTATTTCCTACTCTTAAACTAGATCTTAATTGTGAATACATTGATTTCATCAAATTCAACATATTTCCATGAAGTCCATTTTTAGCAAGAGTTTGAAAAATTTTGACATGTTCTAGTGAGTCAAATGCTTTGTGAAAGTCAACGTATAGAACATAGAAACGACCAGACGGCTTAGATATATACTTCTGAATAAGGCTTTGTAGAGTGAAAATATTGTCTATAACTGAATAGCCTTTCCGAAATCCGGCCTGATTCTCTGAATCAATATTATATGATGCATAATTGTCCTAAATGAAATTAATATAATGGTAAAGATATGGTATTTTAGCAGTCACAGATTTGCAACAAGTTTGCAACAATGACTGAAGTATACAGTTTTAACCCTTACCCCAGAAAGTCTTAAATAGTTTTAATACTTCACATCATAGTGCTTTGGATACCATTGACAAGAAATGCTAAAACAGACAGACCGAGGGACTCCAAAACAATAAGCTTAGTTTGCAAAGGGTAATGAAATGGACCTTTTAATTTATGTATTTTTACTTGTTGATAAAAAATGGATTTAGAAGTAATTTGTCAAACTCTGTGAAATAGTTTGTTTGCAGATGTTGAGTAAAGGGTACTTGGATAATACCAGGCTATTAATTAACACTTTCCCCAAAAATGCAGATGAATGATTTCAAGAGAATAGATTTTTTTTTGTCTTTCTGAGTGTAAAGTATTGTGGAATATGAAGAAATTGCAAGCATTACTAATTTTGTTTTTTTTCCTTTTTCTTTTCATTAGAAACTTATATAACTTTTGTGCATATTAAGACAAGTTTTAATAAGGGCACACATAAAGGGTTTTTTATGGGGGTGTTAAAATCTAAGTATCAGTCATAGAATTTGACAATTCTATGCAATTTTCTCTTTTCTTATAAATGTTTCTATTAAAAAAAAATACAAAATTATTTTAAACCCTTTTATAATTTTTTTTTAACATCCTTAACCCTTTCCCAAACAAGACTTGATTTTGATGTCCCTGATAGAAAAAGCTTGGGAAAACATTGAGGCAAAACAAGAAACTGCTGATAACCATCAGTTTCTCCTTTTGTCTCAATATTTTATGTGCTATATTTTACACAAATCCTATCTTTAATAACAGCCATTTTGTCATTGGTGGCAGTTTTTGAAGTGGATCACCCTAAAATTTTGTTGTTTGGGAAAGAGTTAATAGAAAGGGTTTTGAAAAATTGAGACAAAAGAAAAAAATGCTGACAATTAGCATTTTCTCCATTTGCTTCAATATTTTTGTGTTGTATTGGACACAAATTCTTTTCTTAGTATTTTTTTTATTTTTAACTTGGATAAAAGGTATATTTTTTGCTGTTTGGGTAAGCATGAATGGACAGTTTCGACACCAGGAAATGAATTATTGAATAAATTAATGTAGAAAAGTGAACATAGGAAATTTTTGTAAAGTGCCATGAACTTTTTCAACATATCTGATCTACACTGACATGATACAAGTTACAGAAAATCATTTTCTACCACTGAATGTTCCCCTGAAATGTCACATGGATCTCTAATGATGGAGTAACCTTAATTTATATAATATGGACACATTTATTTTCATTTATTGGACCTAATTAACTGTTATTTTAACAATATGCCTCTCTTGTAAGCCCTTTCCCAAAGTACAAAATGTTGACTCAGAAAGATATGCAGTTCACAAATTAGACAATTTAGAGAACAAAGTATGTTTGTTGTTGGCAGGAAAATATTGAGGCATTATAGGGTAATAAGCATGTTCTTTTTTTTCTTCAATGTTTTATTGAGTCTTTTTTTTCTCTAATTGGTACATCAATGTTTGTGAATGGGTTATGTATAGTGACATTCAATCTCAAAATCAACCAAATGGGCACAAACCTTTGAGGGAAAAGTAAAAGATTTTTTTTTCATAAATACGCAGCTATGGATAGCTGCGTAAAAGCTGCGTCTTTCTAATTTAAGGGTAAGAAAAATCAGCACAAGAAAGACGCAGCTTTTGCGCAGCTTCTTGAGCTGCGTCTTTAGATCTTAGACAAAATTATAAAAATACGCAGCTTCAAAACAAAATACGCAGCTTTTACGCAGCTTCATGACAAAATACGCAGCTTTTACGCAGCTTCATAACAAAATACGCAGCTTTTACGCAGCTTCACAACAAAATACGCAGCTTTGAAGTAAAAAACGCAGCTTTTAGAGAAAAACGCAGCTTTTACGCAGCTCTTTTTAAAAAACGCAGCTTTTGGGATCAGAAACCAAAAAAACGCAGAAAAGCTGCGTAAAAGCCGGCTTTTACGCAGCTTTCTGGAAAAGCTGCGTTTCATTTTCCCAAGGGGATTATCCATCGTGTGCATGGTCCCAAGTTATCATTGTTTTTCCACAATGGATCATTACAGCAAAACAAAAGCCACAGTGTAAGGTGATTAATAAAATAATTATTTGCAGCCATGAATAAATATCGCTTTTTATGCTACAAAATGATGGATTTGTCATTGTGAAGTTTACTATATCGGGATTTTATGGTGCGCGCTTTTGGCTACTACATAAATCATATAAGTTGTTTTTGGGAGATCTACGAAGAATAAAAGATTAACCATTTTCCAAACAACTATATCTGAGCCAGGATCTGGAAAAGGGGCCCTTATATGTTTCAAGATAAGGCTGTGCCCTAAGGTGCAGTCTAACCTGAAGTGCATTCTTTAGAGCGAGATTTCTTGAGATTTTTTAAGATATTTTAGGATAAAGCGTTCTTTAGAGCAAGATATCTAAGACGTTCAATGGGAGGCGCCATTACCCTATACTTCGTGCCGAACCCCTCGGTCAATTCTGAACAAACAATATAAAAGAGATTTGACCGAGTTGTTCTGAACACTCCATAATTCATAAACCGCGATGTTCCGAATGCTCCATACTTTATACAAATGACATCATGATGACGTCATTTGTGTAAACATGGAGCATTCGGAACAGCTCGGTCAAGGTCTCTGTTTTAAAAACGCTTTATCCAAAACATCTTAAGAAATCTCGCTCTAAAGAACGCACCTCTGGATTCATGCTACTCTCACATGGTTCATGGTACAGACACAGTCAAATCTATTGGAGAGCAATATGGTTCCTGATCTGGAATCAGGTTGGGCTCAAAAGCCTTAACAGACCTTTTTCCAAATCCTGGCTCATTTTAGTTTGGTCCAAAAATGAAAGCTTATTCAGCTGCAGATGACAAAATAGGTGTTGATAAATATTTTGTCATCTACAGCAGCTTATAAAATGGAACAGTCCATTTTTGTCATTGGTACAAGGTTGAAAGAAATAAAAAAAATATTTACCATTTTCATCATATCCGTAATACATCTTCATCAGCTCAAAATCTCGAAAAGTTTTACTCCGAACCATTTTTTAAAAAGATTTATACACTTTGAAATATCCTTTTTCTTCAATGTTTGTTAATTAATCCATTCCATCCTTCAGAAGTTCGGTGGTGTAAACTATTTTGAACATCAAAGAAAGTTGAATTATCAATGAAAATATATAACTTCACTTTAAATGAATAATAATCAATCAAAATTTCTTTATAATTAATTTATGTTCTCTTTAAGAAGTTAAAACACAAAAATAAACTTAAACGCACTTTCAATTTATTTGAAAATGATCACTTTTGTTGGAACTACTTCTTTCCATGAATATAATTAAAACATTTTTTTTTAAAATCAATGCTGTTTTAAAACACAATCTCAATAAATCACTAGTCTTGTCACTGTTTGAAATCTCGGTTCAAATTTTGACAGAAATACTGTCTAATTATCTATCAAGAATTAAAAATAAAATTTCAATAATATTGTCAATAAAAAATTTTCATATCAGATAAGCAGATAAAATTCCAGATTCGGAAGTTACAGAAATGCTGAATTTCTGTCCAGAATCAAGCAAGCACAATCATTATATCCATTTCTTCAAAAGTTGTTAATTTGAAACTACGTCATATAGTGTCCGAAGAACGCTCAGTTGGTCAAAGTTGTTTATATATGGCCTACAGTTTCACAAAAACAACAACAGTCTCTCAGTTGGTCAATATATTAAAGGAAAGTTTAGCACCATTTCTAAACAAAAACAATCAAAAGTTGTTAATTTGAAACTGTCGTCAGACTGTTCGCAGACCGTTCAGTTGGTCAAAATTGTTTATATAGCCTACAGCTTCAGAAAAACAACAACAGACATACATCCTTATAAAACAACAGTCTTTCTGTTGGTCAGATACATTAAAGGAAAGATTAGCGCCATTTCTGAACAAAAACAACCTATTTTAAGAATGAATTGTTAAGTTTACATCTTTAACCCTTTCCTAAATGATGATTTTTTTGTTTCTTTGTTTGTTAGATTAAGCTTTTTGGTTGCTTTCAACAAGTTTTTTTATCAAATCACTGAGCTATGACAGTTACTTATCCATAGTGTTTTTCTATGTGTATTACCTAATATAATGCTATGCTTTGGTTCTGTAAAGGTTGATTGATTCTTGATTGTTTGATTGAGGTTTAACAGTCTTCTTTCAACTGCTATGGTTATATCACAGCAGCTGGAGCACCTAACCATGGATATTCCTGTCATTTCTCATACCAGCACTACTACAATAACCTAAACCAAGCCTCCAGCTGCTCTTCTACATAATTACGTTAACTATATCAAACCATTGGTGGGTGACATTTTGTCATAAAGGATATTTGCCGCAGTAGGGAATCGAATTAAGGACCTCTAAAGTGAGAGGCAGATGCGCTACCAAACACAAAATTCAATACGAACCATCAGCTATTATGCTCAAACATTGACCTAGGACATTATTTTGCACTATGTGATGATCCTACTTCAACATTGTTTTCTTATAAATTTCTGCTAACAGTCTTTTCGGATAAAAATAAAGTGGTACGGTTAATATTTGTACACTATAATAATGTCACATAGACAAAGATACCTTGGGAAAAGGTCAATACCGTTTGTAAACAAAAACAATCTATTTCAAGAATCATCAGTTCTATATTGTCTTAGAGTGCTAATTCCACTAACACAAAGTCAGCACTTCATGAAAGTGACCTTTCATAACATTTAACCAGCCTTTCAAAACAAGACCTCCCTGATAGAAAAAATATTGGGAAAACATCAATTGAGGCAATATTGGAAAAACATTGAGACAAAAGAAGAAAATGCTGACATCCAGCATTTTCTCCTTTTCCTCAATATTTTCAATGCTTTGATGTACACAAATCCTCTTTTTATTAATGATAATTTGGCCATCTGCAGCATTTACTTTGGCGCTTAACCGTTTATTGTTTGGGAAAGAACTGAACAGAGTCTGAACCCTTCACTGAGTGCCTAATGACCTTTTTGCACTTTTGCTTAATATTGATTATTTTTAATATCATTAAAGGGCGTTCACTTATTTACTTTACTTTCTTTTAAAGGTTATTTAAAGTTAAAGACAAATTATCATAAAATCTTATTTTCATAAGCATTTTTTTCAAATCTATCATTTAAAAAAAAAAACTTTTACTAAGTAACATCATACTTTTTCAATATTTTTCTACAAGATATAATTTGATAATAAAGCATTCACTTTACCATTTTTTTCTCCATTCATTTGCATGAAATATAAACATGTACTATCTATTCAACCATTTAATCCTCAAGATGATTTATTGTAATCGTTTTTCTAGATATTTTTTTCTAGAATGTACTTTTTCCTTTAACACGATAAAACATTGTTAATTCTTTTTTGATTTTTCACTAAAATTGAAACACATCTATTCCACTTTTTTTTTATACCACAAAACGAGATCTTTTACACATACCATTTAACATTATTTTTCCGAAAAATGTATCATTCTCTATTTCTTAGCTAACATTTAACCACATTTTCCCTTAGCGCATTATTTCTTTATTAAAAACGCCATATGTCCAAAATAGGCGTTTGATTGTTAGTCCAAGGTAGTCTAAAATACAACAGAGGAAAGAGCGATCAACTTTTCACCTGACTTAGTGTAACTGATAATTATAGTCTATTGTCCAAACCCCCAGGGTTAGACTGGATCCCAATTGTGATGTCACACAGCCTGTCATGGATTAACACTGCTCCAGGCTACAAAATTATACACTGGTCCAAATTGAAAGATGTTGCAGATGACAATTTTGATTACATGAAATTTTACATTTTTGAGTCTTTCTGTGTGAAAAGTATTGTGGGAAATGACCAAATTGCTTGTCACAAGCAATTTCTTTATTTCCTACAATATTTCCTAAAGGCTTTATGTTGAGGGGCATCAAAAAGCGTCAATATGTGGAAATTTGTTAATCAACCTTGCTCAAGGATGTAAAATTAATTATAGCCTAGTCCAAATTGAAAGCTGTTGCAGATGACAGGATAAATGCCATGAGAAATACAAAGTCTGTAACAAAGCAAACATTTAGGGAAAGGGAGAACATGTTATCCACAATATTTTCTAAACCAAAATGCAAAGATTCAACTTCAAATCATCAACTGTAACCTCTTTCAATTTTAACATGTCTAAAAGTTTGTTATTTGGTTTTGGAATACCCTTTCCAAACAAGACCAGGTTTTGACATCCCTAATAGAAAAGGCTTGGAAAAACATTGAGACAAAAGAAGAAACTGCTGATAACCAGCAATTTCTCCTTTTGTCTTTTGTCTCAATATTTTCTGTGCTGCATTATACACAATCCCTTCCTTTTAAACATCAGTTTTGCTGTCTACATCAGCTTTTGAAAAGGGCTGTCCTAAAATTTTGTTATGTTGTAATGGGTTAATAATTTTTTACAATAGATTTGCCCTAAACCGTAATTTAGGGAGGATAATCTAATTTAAAGGTCTGGTTCCCCAAACAGCTGTCAACATCACCTGTCATTTTATTATAAGCATAATGGAACCCAGATTAGTCAATAGGAATCAACCCTGGGTTGAATTGACTAATCTGGTTGATTTTTTTTTTCATTTATTTAAGAACTTTGCATATATCTTTTTATTAGACAAAACACCAGCAAACTGCATGTCTATAGTAACAAGGATTTTGAAGAAAAGCAACCATATGTGGATTTAGTTAGTTCAAATTTCAAAAGTTAAATGAATAAATATATTTTTCAAACAATAAACTTAAGATACAGTTATGTAATCATTGATTGCAAAAATTCATCAATTTTCTTTTTTTACCTTAATCCAAAGGCATTAGTAATTTAGCCATATAAAGGAAAAAGAAATAGATCTACTACTAATGTATTAGCCCTCGGCCAAATTTGTATTACCATATATCATTGGCGAAAACCGATCAACGGCATGTGAATTCACCGCCTGTCAAGTGAAAAGGGACCTTTCTTGGAATTACAAAGGTGAAAGTCAATTCAGCTCTCGGGAAAAAAAAAACTAATGCACAATGAGGAATTGTCAATAATTTCTGATGGGTTCTTAAGGGCACTCTTGGGATCCTGACACACCCCACCCCTTGAATTAAGCCAAAAGGGGGTATCAAAATTATTTAATATGAACTTTTGATGATCAAATTGAATTGAAAAGGTGGCAAGGATGACATCTTGGTAAGCTTGGTCGGATTCCATATCCCCCTTGCAGACTTGGCAAAAAATCAGAAATCTTTGTCAGACATTCGGTCTGACAGTACAAAATAATCTGTCAGACCGAATAATATTTTGTCAGACAGTACTCTCATTCACTATCTTGACAGATCAAAAGGAGTGTAGGACATTTGGACTGACAATAGCAAAAAAATCATCAGACCAAGGGAAATTCTATCAGATATGTCTTATTGTCTGACAGTTTTCGCCATGTCTGCCCTTGGAAAAATTCCTGAATCATCACTTGGGGTGGTTGGTTCGTCAGTGTAGTGAATGAGGCTGAATAGCATATCTACACAAACTTTAAAGACGTGTGGTCATTGCTTTAACCCTTTCCCAAACGACAAAATTTTGGGGAGCTCCAAATTCAACGATGTTGCAGACGACAATTAAAACTGGATGGAAATTTACATTTTTTGGTCTTTTTGTGGAGAAAATATTGTGGGAAATGAAGAAATTGCTTGTAACAAGCAATTTCTTCATTTTCCACTATGTTTTCCCAGGCCTTTTCTTGTGAGGGAGTCAAAAGGCGTCACTGTGCTGTAATGGGTTAATTTGGTATGGCTAGGGACCAGGCAATGACTTAACCCTTTCCCAAACAAGACCTGGCCCCGGTTTCTCGAAAAAAACTTAAGTATATTCTCATGAGAACATGTTCAACTTCAAAGGAATACTCTCCAACGTTGAAGGGTATTTGATTGAAGTTCACGTGGATTAATTTCGTGCGATTTGCGCACGGTGCTCAGATTTGAGCATGAGAACAATGCATACTTAAGTTTTTTCGAGAATCCGGGGCCTGGTTTTGACGTCCCTAATAGAAATGGCTTGGGAAAACATTGAAACAAAAGAAGAAAATGCTGATAAACAGCATTTTCTCCTATTGTCTCAATATTTTCTATATCATATTTTACACAAATTCTATCTTTAATAACATCCATTTTGTCATTTGTGGCAGTTTTTGAGATGGATCACCCTACAATTTTGCCGTTTGGGAAAGGGTTAATTTGGTATGGCTAGGGATCAGACAATTGCTAGAGGGTACCATTTCCCATGACGAGTCACATTTACGAAAATCTCTTTTCTCCATTAAGTAAGCACATATTAACATATCTTTGTGTTGTCAAATGATCGCCTTTGTAATGACGAAAGGGCCACACAATATTAATTGTTTTCTTAACATATCTTAATTAACAGGTCATCATAGTCTAAACAGTTAAGCTTTTGTTTTAATACGACATGCTGCATTTTAGATTTAAACCTGGGCTAGACTAACAAATTCATAGCTAAAACTAAGTTTTAACTTTTAACTACACATTTCTAAACCAATGTGGCCTTTGAAATGACAGAGAGGCCACACAATATTAATTGTTTTGTTAACATATCTTAACTAGCAGGGCATCATAGTCTAATCAATTAAGCTTTTGTTTTAATAGACCAAGTTGGATTTTAACTCTAAACCTGGGCTAGACCATGGTAATTTTATAGCTAAAACCAAGGTTTAACTTTTCACTATGCATTTTTAAACCATGGTGGTTTTGAAATGACAGAAGGACCATACGATATCAATTATTTAATGTTAAAGATGTCTAAATTAAAGAAGACCAAGTTGCATTTTATACTTAAACCTGAGTTAAACCATTAGTAATAGCTTTTAAACCGAGGTTTTACTCTTCACCATGTATTGCAAATCATATTACTTAAGTACTTTAGTTTAGTTGTTGTTTAACCCTTTCCAAAACAAGACCTGGTTTTGACGTCCATAGTAGAAACTACTTGGGAAAACATTGAAACAAAAGAAGAAACTGCTGATAATCAACAGTTTCTCCTTTTGTCTCAATATTTTCTATGCCATATTTTACACAAATCCTGTATTTAATAACATCTATTTTATCATTTGTGGCAATTGTTGAAATGAATCACTCTAAAATTTTGCTGTTTGGGAATGGATTAATTAATAAGAAACTGTGAAATTTGCATCCATAACATATCACTGCTTTTCTACAAAAACCTCGTAACTGCAGCTTAAAACAAGCTGCAGTTACGAGGTTTTCGTAGAAAAGCTACAATATTATTGTCTGTCTCAGAATCCAGAGATTATCAGTAAAGCATCAAAATCAGATGATCCAATCCTTCCCACCTATTTTTCACACCTATACCCCACCTGTCCATGTTGCAGTCAAATTGGTAATCATTGAAAACAGGACACACCTTTGTTCAATAATTAGCGCCAATCCACACAGCACAATAAGGCTTGCTTAACAAATTTGCATTGGCATTAATCTTGAGGTTTGACAAGGCTTGATTGCTCTTTTCGAAAATAATCCAGTAGTGAAATAGTTTTTGAAAACATTGAGGGAAAAGAAGAAGCTTTTCCTCTTGTACTGGTAGTACAAGAAACCATGGCTAGGTGCTTCAGTTGCGCGATATGACTATTGAAGTTAAAAGAGGCCAATTAATCAATCAAAAAGTCTCCAAAAATTGATATTTTTGGGTGTTTCACACCTTTGTATTGTTGTAAATCACCCATTTTGGGATACACCTTTGTTCAATGATTAGCGACTATAAACTTGGCACAGGCCTTACTTAGCAGATTGGATGGCACTTGGCTAATCTTGCTGCTATAACAGGGCTGCTTTGTTATAAACATTGCTTAACCCTTCCTAATGGACAAAACATTAAATAGGGTGGTCCAATATGGATAGAATTGTTATTGGATTTGTTAGTATATAATGCTAAAAATCAATAAATTTAAACATAAAAAGTTAAAAATTTAAACATATTATGTTTTCATGATAGAGATTCAAACAAATTATGTCACTAGATACTTGAGGAAATCGATCCCTATTTAAACACTGAAATAAACAATCAAATTTGGGTAAAATGTATAAAAGTATGAAAAATATTTATAATCATACCAGATATTTTGTTTGGACAAAAACAAGAAATGCTCAAACATGTATGCAGGTTGTAAACAATTTTGAGAATTACAACATTTTTTTTCATCACAAAAATTAACGAGCAGTTAAGCGTTTCGCGAACAAAAAAAGAGACAATGTATAAATAATGTACGAACAATCAATCCTGTCATTCGTTTTCATAAATTACCGTCCCCGAAAACACTGGATTAATTGTAATCTACCGTTTTAACCTTTTCCCAAGATGGTGACGTCACACATTTTGATGCACTTTAAGTGTTAGTTAAAGTTTAGGAAAATATCGAAGAAAAGCATTTTCTTCCTTTTCTTCAATGTTTTCCACCCTATCAAAGATAATTGTCCTATCTAACAGTTGGTTTAACTCTGTCATCTGCAACAACTTTGAATTTTTGAGCTATCTGATGTATCGCTGTTAGGGAAAGTGTTAATACATGATGTCTTATTGTCATACTAACACGGCCGCTTATCTACTAAATCACAACATTTTGTTGTGTATGAAAAAAAGTTTAGAGGATATCCGGTTGGCAGTTAGAGGAGCCGACAAATCGGCGGGTGAAAGGTGAGTCTCGTCTTTTAATCAAAATGTTCTTGTTTCTAGCTCGAAAATCAAAAATCGGAGAATGTCATACAACCCTTTATTCATTTTCACATATTTGTGAGCCCCATCCAAACCCCGATTCCCAGAGATTGAACGGAAATTCATTTTCTCCCGTTGCAAGGGTAGCCCCAATATTGACATTTCGTCAATCCTGATGAGCGTTTGTCCACTTTCTGAGGATGAATGGCCCAAAACCTGTGTGTACTATAAAATAGTTGTATGTACATTACATCGCGCAAACAATATTTTAATAACTTACTGTCGATCTTTGAAGAAAATCAGTTCTTCCGGTCAGTTTGTGCGTTAGAGGATAGGTTGTGAGTAAGAGGATAGGTTGTGATTTAGAAGACAGAATGCATTCATCGCATTTAATACCATTTGTCATTGTTTATATGCGAATTAAGCCAAACCGAAATACTCTCATTACTAGACTAGTCTTGTCCAAAGATTAAACCCTTATTTCACGTAAGAATCACTTTGTCATTTTTATTTGACAGAGTACGAGTTCATTGTGAAATGATATAGAAAAACCCCTTTTACACACCAGTTATATATATCATATTACATTATATCATCTAAATGAATGTAAGGTTCTTATGCATAATAGATTTATAACAATGTTTGATATAAACATTCACTATCCTTTGTGTTTCTTTCTGTCTGTCTGTACTCTGTGCGTCTTCATGTGAACTTTTATACAATTCAAAGTAAATACTGTGCAATATTCCAGCCATTTTTGTATGCTCTAAAGTAGGCTCTTTAAAATATAATGCGTAAGAAGTGGAAAAACTGGAGACAATATAGACGTGTCAAAAATACAGGTCTGTAAATCTTGTTTATCCATAGATCTTCTCGTTTATTGATTCAATATGTTTATTATTAAGTTACCAATCATATAGGACTACGAGTTGATACATTAATAAATTATGCAAGTTGTAACATACATTAAAGATGAACTTTGTGAAATCCGTACTTTATCACTTTTGTCAACTTCAACGATGGTTTGTCTAGGTACAAACCACGTCATCGTTAAAAAATATCCACGCATGCCTCATTTCCAAAATATTATAAAGTTCCTGCAGCTTATTAAATAAGCGATAAAAATAGCCTACAGTTTCTCCACTCCATACATCCCGTATCAGATTAGTCTGATCTCATTTGTGGCGAGAAATTGGGTCAACACATCCTGAAAATCAACAAAAGCAAATTATTAACATTGGAAGTAAGGAATTCACCGCTAGCATGCAGCTTCATATCAAGCAGAAACTAACGACGGTAAATAACACTTTTAGAAATGATTCCAATGTTGTAATATATCGTGTTTGAGATCATTCCACGAGAAAATCAATGACACAAAGATTACCACTTACCTCTCTTAATTAAAAAGATTTATGACCATTTGACGTTCATACAAATATAGACAAAATCTATCGAATCTACAATTTTGCGTGTAGGATTCTTAACATCATTCAATACTCCAGAATAAAGGGCCACTAAAATACTTGGATGACAGATCTAAGTTTGTCTACTAGTCTGGAACACTTTTGCAGTACTTACTTTATATATTTAGGGACACGACTTGTATCCAGTTCAAACAGTGAGTTTTCAAAACAGTGAGTTTGTCACCTAATCTGGACACACCTGGAACATGAGGAAAGGTTTTGAAATCTGATACTTGCATTGGAACAACAAATATATTGTAAATATTTTAACCATTGCAAATACAACTTACAAAGTTTGATTACAGGCATATCTTCACACCACCAACGTTTTAAAAATCTTTCCGAAACAGCTACATTTTAGGTTGGTCCAATTTGAAAAATGCTGCAGACGACAAATGGATAATAATACCAAGATGATTTATATAGAGAGAAGTAGTACATAGAATACTGAGACAACGGGAGAAATTGCTGATTAACAGTAATCTCTGTCAATACTTTACAATCCCTTTCTAATAAGTACGTTATACCATGCCTTGTATGAGAAACGGTTAAAGAATCCCATTTACACATCATGTAAAAGCAACGGAACAAGAGAATCGATTTCCTTCATAAAGATTTCTCCAAAAATCCTGTCCCATACAAGATATATTTTATAACTCCCTTGTAAAATAGTTTCGGAAAACATCGAGAGAAAGAAGAAATTGTTGATTATCAGCCCCTCCCTCAATATTTACGCCCTCAAACATATACTTCTCACATCTATAACTCTTTATAAATAAAGCAGTCCAAAATTGTGTCATTTTGAAAACACTTTTGAAAACACTTCACCCATTACCAAAATGGCTAAATATTTGACTTTTCCGAAGCAAAAGATGTAGGCCTAGCAGACAAGAATATCAGGTGTATGAAATTTTAAAAAGAGAACGCACAAACGCCCTCTTAACTTAAATTTTCATTTTAAATTATCACATGCAGATTGGCAGACAAGCAGACAATGTTAAAGGGGGAATAACACTTAACATCTTACAAATTTTCTGAGAACTTAGTACAAAGAAATAAATATATATTATTAAAATATGGTCTTTAAATTGCATATATGCCAAATCTTAGCTTTCTACCTTGTGTACTGGCTTAGATGTCGACGGATTTAAAACCCCATGATTTTTTGTCCCGGGGATAATATTTACAATAATGGAACATATGGGGTTTTAAATCCGTCAACATCCTAGCCAATACACAAGATAGAAAGCTAAGATTTGGCATATATGCAATTTAAAGGCCATATTTTCATAATATATATTTATTTTTTGCACGAAGTTCTCGGAAAATTTGTAAGATGTTAAGTGTTATTCCCCCTTTAAAGGTCTGTGTCCCTGATGTATCAATTTACTGGGCGTAAAAATACGTTATGCCATTTCACTCACCCTTTGAAAATAGACATATCACTAATAGAGTATTTCGGTTTGGCTTAATTCGCATATAAACAATGACAAATGGTATTAAATGCGATGAATGCATTTTGTCTTCTAAATCACAACCTATCCTCTTACTCACAACCTATCCTCTAACGCACAAACTGACCGGAAGAACTGATTTTCTTCAAAGATCGACAGTAAGTTATTAAAATATTGTTTGCGCGATGTAATGTACATACAACTATTTTATAATACACACAGGTTTTGGGCCATTCATCCTCAGAAAGTGGACAAACGCTCATCAGGATTGACGAAATGTCAATATTGGGGCTACCCTTGCAACGGGAGAAAATGAATTTCCGTTCAATCTCTGGGAATCGGGGTTTGGATGGGGCTCACAAATATGTGAAAATGAATAAAGGGTTGTATGACATTCTCCGATTTTTGATTTTCGAGCTAGAAACAAGAACATTTTGATTAAAAGACGAGACTCACCTTTCACCCGCCGATTTGTCGGCTCCTCTAACTGCCAACCGGATATCCTCTAAACTTTTTTTCATACACAACAAAATGTTGCGATTTAGTAGATAAGCGGCCGTGACTAAATATGTCAATTTCTCGTCTTTTCCCCCCTCATTCAGTTAACCCATTACCACACAATGACTCTTTTTGACTCCCCTCAAAATAATGGCCATAGAAAACAATAGACAAGCAATTTCTTCATTTCCCACAATGTTTTCTATTTAAAAAGACCTAAAAATGAAAAATTCCATTCACTTGAAATTGCTGTCTGCAGGATCTTTCAATTTGGACCGCCCTAAAATTTTGTCGTTTGGGAACGGGTTAAGGCCGTAGTAAATAGTATTGTTCGATAAGAGAGATTCAGTGGTGTCTGTTGTATTGAAATACATGTAAGTGGTAACCTGTCAGTCTTGCAGTCAAAAGGTTTCAAGTTTGATCCTCGGTAGCAAAAATTGTTCTTGGGGTTTCATTGACCAACAAACTTGTGGCTGAAAAAAAATGTTGCCTTTAAGCATTCTTTGTTTGCTAAAGTTTTCACTATCGTGTACATCAAATCAAGAACTCTTTTAATTAACCCTTTCCAAAAAAAGACCTGGTTTTGACGTCCCTAATCAAAATGGCTTGGGAAAACATTGAAACAAAAGAAGAAACTGCTGATAACCAGCAGTTTCGCCTTTTGTCTCAATATTTTCTATGCCATATTTCACACAAATTCCATCTTTAATAACATCCATTTTGTCATTTGTGGCTCTTTTTGGAGTGGATCACTCTAAAATTTTGCCGTTTGGGAGAGGGTTAAGATCAGGTTAAAAAGTTGAAATTGTAATCTCGACAACAAGTTCAAGTACCTAAAACATAGGTTTAGATCTAAAATAACAAAGTTCGAATGGTTTCAGCCCCTCCTATATATGTTGCTCCTGGGATGTAACTTCATAAAAGAAATTTGTAGAGAAATGGCAGAGGAAAATAATAAAAGTGATGCAAAATATATTTCAGACAAACAATATCAAACAGCTATGAATCTTTCAAGCTATCATCAAATGCCATATTGTCGCTTTTCAACGGCGCTTTTCAACGGAAACCTCGTAACTGCAGCTTGTTTTAAGCTGCAGTTGCGAGGTTTAAGTGAAAAAGCAGTGATAGATACCAAATAATATCATTAGAATTGGAACAAGAGGCCCAGGAGGGCCTGAATCGCTCCACTGGTTAAAGTGGAAGAATGATCCAATGATTTTTTGTAAGCCTTACACAGCGGCAGCCAAATCTTGATATTTGTGAATAAATTTTGAAGAGAGACTCAAAGAACATTCTTGCAAAGTCTGGTTCAAATTGGCCTTATGGTTGATTTTTAAAGAATTTTCTTATGATTTCTCTGATAAGCCCCTTTCTCCCAACCACGGCCACATTTTTTTGACAAATATAACAAGGCGATTCTCCTCAGGCCAAAGGCCTTTACCAACATTGGTGAATTAAACTATCCTGTTAACAGCAACGACAGCTGTAATAAATTCTGCATAGAATTTATATATAAACCTAACTCAAAAAGCTTTCAAATGTGATTTCCAATTGCAATTTGTAAAGACAATTCCAAAACAAGAGGACCATGATGGTCCTGTCTCTCACCTGAGTGTTACTTCCTTCTTTATTTCTTCATAAACCAGAATGTAAACAGAAAAATCATTAAGACCCCCTTTCTTAGTCTAGATCTGCCCAATTCAAGACAAGCTTCTCTTTTTAAGTGACAAACACTTTGACTCAATCAAATTCAGTGTAAGAAAATGTCATAAAGACCCCTTTTCCCATGTTTTAACACAAAACCTTTCCATGTTCAAAAAGGTTCATTCTGTATGCTGAAACAATTATTTTGACCAGTTGTTTTTTCAGATTGAGCTGAATTTGTGGCCTTCAGTATATAAACATTGGAAATGTCATTAAGATCTCTGTATGCTTAAACAATTATTTTGACCAGTTTAATTATGACCAAGTTTCAATAGGATTGAGCCAAATTTGTGGCCACTAGAGTGAAACAGTGAAAATGTAAATAAGGCCCCTTTTCCTGTGTTTTCAAAAGGAATAAAATTCCTTTTAAAACTTTGGTAGAGCTTAACCCAAAGAAGATCCCTGCAAAGTTTCAGGTCGTTTGGCCTTGTGATTTAGGAAAAGACTTTTAAAGCAATTGTTGGACGATAGACAACAGACAGACGGACAACGGACATTCACCGATTACAATAGCTCACCTTGAGTACTTTGTCTTCACGTGAGCTAAAAGTTGAACGCACGGACGGACGGACGGACGCACGCACGACGGACACAACGCCATGACAATAGCTCACTGGCCGAATAATGGAAAATAAGCCCCGCCCACAGTGGCCATGTTTTTCGAATTATCAAAATTTCTTCAAGGAATCTGAAAAAGGGTCACCAAAGGAACATGCCTGTCAAATTTCAAAGAAATCTGATAAGTTGTTTGGGAGAAGAAGATTTTTTAAGTTTTTTCTAAAAATTCGTATTTGTTACCATAGCAACCAGAGTTTTCAATGGAATTGAATTCTTTGAAGGAATTTGAAAGAGGGCTATGCAAGGAACATTTCTGTGAAATTTAATTAAAATTGGTCCAGTAGTTTTTGAGAAGAAGATTTTTTAAAATTACACTATGCGCCATATATGGAAAATAAGCCCCGCCCACAGCGGCCATGTTTTTCGAATTATCAAAATTTCTTCAAGGAATCTGAAAAAGGGTCACCAAAGGAACATGCCTGTCAAATTTCAAAGAAATCTGATAAGTTGTTTGGGAGAAGAAGATTTTTTAAGTTTTTTCTAAAAATTCGTATTTGTTACCATAGCAACCAGAGTTTTCAATGGAATTGAATTCTTTGAAGGAATTTGAAAGAGGGCTATGCAAGGAACATTTCTGTGAAATTTAATTAAAATTGGTCCAGTAGTTTCTGAGAAGAAGATTTTTAAAGAAAAAGTTAACGGACGGACGGACGGACGGACGCACGGACGGACGGACGCACGCACGCACGACGGACACAACGCCATGACAATAGCTCGCTGGCCTTCGGCCAGTGGAGCTAAAAATGTTAAACTGCTTTTGTTTCTGTTGAACCTATTTTCGAATCATTAAAAACATAAATCCGCATAATTTTAACCGCTTTTTACGACTTAACTTTTGATGGATGGGCGGGCTTAATAAAGGCATTGTGTCATCACCAAAAAGGGCCTCTTAGGGCCTTTCCCAAACAACAAAATTCTAGACCATATTCACGGTGTATAATCACGTGACTCAGAATTTCCGAAAATCTTCAATACCTTTCTTAATATTTGACCAATTTGAATTTGGTTTGAAGTAGAGAAGGTGGAAAAATGCCAGTGATAAGCTTGACGTGTTGGCTTTTTGAAAAATCAACTGATAAAAAAGTTATTGAAGATAAACCAAAATTTTGGTTTATCTTAAATAACTTTTTTATCAGTTAATTTTTCAAAAATCAACCACGTCCATCTAATGTGTGACGTCTGTCCACATTCTCTGCTTCAAACTGAATCCAAATCGGTCCAGTATTTACAAAATTATTGAAGATTTTCTGAAAATATTGTATCACGTGATTATCCACCGTGATATTCAAAGGTGTTGCAGACAACAAACTGTCAGAATGAATTGCTATCAGATAAGATAGAAAGTATTGATGAAATGAGAGAAATGTGTTTTCTTCCTTTTCTCTCAATATCTGTCAAAGCCTTAACACCTAGGAGCACCAAAAATTATCTTTGTATGGGAATTGTTCAAAATGAGAGAAGTTATGTGATCCTGATCAGCCCTGCTTGCCTTCGATTATGCTTTATAACTCTTTTGAATTAGATGGTTCAACTAAGACTGCTGCAGAGGAAATACATACAAGATTTGTGTACAATAAAATTTGATACCGTGTTTTACTGTATTTCTCTCATATCATGGCAACTAGAGCACCTAACCATGTACCCTGTTGATTATCATGTAAGTACATGACATCCTTTTTACTCTTCAGCTGCTTATTAATTCTACTTTGGTGGGAGAAAAATGTACGAAAGGTTATAGCTGTAGAATGGGATGAAGCCAGAACTATATAATTAAGAGTCTGATGCGCTATGAACTGCACTTAGACCTAGTAGGCCCAACTCTTACGATATCCTAACTCAAAACATTATCTTGGAATAGAAGTGGTTTAAAAACATAATTCCCCTTTTTGACAAGACGCGATAAATAATCGTACAAATGATTACTTTAAGCGTTGTAAACATCTATGAAAAGTGACAGTAGCCCATTAAAGAATCCTTTGTTTTTAAGCTTAACTGCCCACGATTTTTTCAAACAATTAAAATACAACCCTTTGCATTAATTGTGCTAAAATATGCATACCACATTTTAAGCAATTTTACATTCTTATTATGTCAAACGCTATCATAATTTGAGCAAGATTTTAATATTTCCACGATGTACTAATACACAATTATTGTAAGTTCTTGAACATTTCCAAATAATTTTTTTCTTGGCTACCCATTTTGAAAATGTTGCAGACAACAATGTCAAGTGATTGAAATTTTACAATTTCGGGACTTTCTGGGATGGAACAATTGTGGGAAATGAAGAAATTGCTGTCACAAGCAATTTCTTTATTTTCCACAAAGTTTTCCTAAGTGTTTATTTTGTTGTGGGGCATCATTATGTGTTCGAGCGAGTGAATTATATGGCGGACATTTTCCAACATTGTGGACAAAGATTTTCAGGTGATCATTTAACAACAATAATCCATTATCAACCCTGTCAAACAGTAATTATCTACTTCAGGCCATTTTGTTAATAGATGGTATGCCGAATAAAAACAATGTGCCTGTTAAGCCAAAAATAGTTTAACAATCTCGTTCAATTTCTTCTCAACTGTAACTTTTTTTAACCCTGCCCCGAAACCATACTTTGTCATCTGCAATATCTTAAGAGTTGGACCCCAATCTGACAGCTTATACACACTAGCAAGGGATTTGATCTTTCCCAAGCAATACTAGGCTTGACGTTCACAATAGAAATGGCCAAGGAAAACATTGAGGCAAAAAGAGAAAACTGGAAAACATTTAACAGCGGTCGATTTTAAGGCTGAAGTTACCTTTTTTTTTAAAGAAAAGCAACAATATGTAAATAATGATTATATCTGTCAAATATAATACTAAATGATACCTAGAGGCAAACTTTATCCACAATATAGTATCCCTTAAGGGGTAAAAAATTGTGTAAATCATAATCAACCGAGAGGCCCTGCAGCCATCTTTTGATCACTCATTATTTTGATAAACTGACTAAATCTGTCGAAAATAATGTGAAGTTGCTATGGGCAATATCCATCAAACAAAGATTAAACATTCAAATATATTTTTCTTCCATTTCATAATTAATACTTTCTCTGTCTTTATTTGATAAAAACTTTCTCATTTAAGGTCCTGAAAAGAAGGGATCTTGAAAATTCATACAGTCAGATCTTAGTATACACCCCCTGTTTGTTTTCTTTAAAAATATTGATAAAAACTGTTTTCTTCATAAAAAGTTTGAGCCACTCTGTATGTATTGCAGTGCTTCCAGTCCTTTGATTTTTACATCAAATTGGAATAAATCGATTCTTAGCAATATGACAACAAATTAACCCATTCCCAAACAAGACCTGGTTTTGACGTCCCTATAAGGATAGGCTTGGGAAAACATTGAGACAAAAGAAGAAACTGCTGATAACCAGCAGTTTCTCCTTTTGTCTCAATATTTTCTGTGCCATATTTTGCACAAATTCTATCTTAAGTAACTTCCATTTTGTCATTTGTGGCAGATTTTGAAGTGGATCACCCCAAAATTTTGCCGTTTGGGAAAGGGTTAAGAACTTGAGAGAGAGTCTCTGTTTGAACAGGGCATTACTATTCAAACTGTACTATTGTTTTATAAAAGCAGAAATTTTCCAAGAATAAACAAATATTTGTTATTTTTTATCACCAAATCTGTCAAGGCTATAAGGTGGGGGTCCACATTAATCGTAAATCTATCATTATTGAAATTGCTGAAGGCAAAATGATGACACTTTAATCTGGCTTATAAAATTAGGGACAAAGAACTTTTTTGCTCTGAAACTGGAATATATATTCCAACTTTTGCATGTGGCTATTAGACTAAGAGCAGCCTTCACGCAGTCTGATCTTAGTCTAAACTCCCTGCTAGTTTTTTTATTCTTTCAAAATTCTACAAAAAGGTATAATTGTTTTCCCTGTAGAAAGTATGACATACTCTGCATGTACGTATTACAGTACTTTCAGTGCTTTGATTTCACATCAATTTTGAATAATTGGATTCTTTTGAGTATGCCATTGAATTACAGACATAAGAAAAGCTCTTTTAGCAGAGGATTATCTATTCAAACTGTATTATTGTTTGATTACAGCGAAGATATTCCAAGAATAAACAAATATTTGTTATTTTTTATCACCAAATCTGTCAAGGCTATAAGGTGGGGGTCCACATTAATCGTAAATCTATCATTATTAAAATTGCTGAAGGCAAAATGATGACACTTTAATCTGGCTTATCTGGCTTATAGAATTAGGGACAAAAAACTTTTTTTTGCTCTGAAACTGGAATATTCCAACTTTTGAATGCAGCATAGACTAAGATCAGCCTTCATGCAGTCTGATCTTAGTCTTAACTCCCTGCTAGTTTTTTATTCTTTCAAAATTCTACAAAAAGGTATAATTGTTTTCCCTGTAGAAAGTATGACCCACTCTGTATGCATGTATTACAGTACTTTCAGTACTTTGATTACACATCAATTTTGAATAATAGGGAACGATTTTATCGAGTAAACCGTGACGTAATATCGGACAAACAAATAGCTTTTTCCGTAGGTGTTGTTAAAAAATCCCGTAACTACGGCTTGATTCAAGCCGTAGTTACGAGATTTTATAACAACACCGACAGTTTATCAAAACATAACGGTACACCAAGTCTATATTTAGCACAAAATTCATGGCCATTGGATTCCTGTGAGTATGCCATTGAGTAACATACAAAGAAAGGCTCTTTTAGGAGAGGATATCTATTCAATCTGTATTACTGTTTGATTACAGCGAAGATATTCCAAGAATAAATAAATATTTGTGTTATTTTTTATCACCAAATCTGTCAAGGCTATGAGGTGGGGGTCCACATTAATCGTAAATCTATCATTATTAAAACTGCTGAAGGCAAAAAGATGACACTTTAATCTGGCTTATGAAATTAACCCTTTAGTGGATGACAAAATCTTAGGCTGGTATAATAATGGAAAAGAGTTATGACAACATAATTGCTATGAGAAAAGAAAATATATAATTGTTTAATATGACAGAGAAAATATTGAAAGAAAGGAGAGAAATTTCATGTGAGAGATATGTCTAATTCCTGGACCACTGCTTAAAATTTTGAATGATTTTAGCTCCAAAAAGATGGCACTTTGAAACAAAATTTTTCATCGATTTATTTATAAGCATTCTCATCGATAATTGAAAAGATGCAAAATAAGGATTTCCCAAACAAGGGATTTACAGGAAATGCAAAGGTGATTTTAATCCCTAGGACCCCTACATATCCTGAAAGGGATAAGCCGAACACTTAGCTAAGCCACCGAAATTTGGGATTTTGACACAAAACTTGATGAATTTAAAGAATACTTCCTTGTTAATTCAACACCCCCCTTACTTGAAGCTTAATATGACACCTTTGTTAGAAAAACTTAGATTATCTTTTAATCAATTAACCATTTTTAAGCCCCTTACCTGAACAAGACCTGATTTTGGGAAAAAAAAAGTAGATAAAGAAGAAATGAAGAAAATTTTCTCTATGCTATTTTGTAGGAAAACTCAGGATATCTATTAATCAATTAACCCTTTCCTAAATGGTCGTTTGACAACAGGATGAATTGGTGAACAAATAAATGTTAGACTTAATTACTACATTACCAGATGGGAAAATTTTAGACAGTGGTCCTAATTCAAAGATGTTGCATACAACAATTTCATTTGAGAGAAATTTTTCAATTTTTTTCGTTCTAGTTCTGCGCAGAAAACATTGTGGGAAATGAAGAAATTGCTTGTCACAAGCAATTTTTTCATTTACCACAATGCTTTCCTAAGCCAAAATCTTGCGGGACACCAAAAAAAATCTATATGTGGCAATGGAGAAAAAGTTGATATATAATTAACAGCATAGTAACTGTAAAACATCAGATCATGTAGCCTTCTTACAAAAATTGTGACAAAATTTAATTTTTACATTGTTTTCGTGGAAGACATTAAATTTCCGCCTAAGGCAATTATCATTTTCGTATGCATTTAGGGAAATATCTCTTTTTATTGAAGTATTTATATAGGTAAAATGACAGTTAATGGATAAATGGCATCAAATCTTGATTGATTGAAAGATTTAGGGCGTCCCATAGTAAAATTATTTTAAACAAAGCTATTGTTTGTGAGCTGGGAAAGAACTTAAACCCATTCCAATATATAGGGATGCCCAACAAGATACAGGCTCGGACAACATTGTGGAAAAAAATTTGATATGTCAATATAATTATGTAGTTGCAGAGGAGGATTCAGAGCTAGGGCACGGGTGGTAAACAGAGAAACTAGCTCCAAAAAGAGTTAACGGTATTTTGTTTCCTCGTGATATCCGGCCTTTACCGAGGTAGTTGCATAGAGCGAAAATCTGTAAACAAAGGTAGGCCACGAACACATTTTTCTACAATTATTTCTTTTACAACGAGTTATTGAAAAATCCGGCGATGCTGTAATATGAAGAAATGGTCTAAGTTTGTTGTGCACGAGAATATACGGTGTTAGTAAGCAGAGTTTGAATACAATCTTTGAAAAACATTTCAAAATCGAAAATTGAAAAGTTTTTACTTTCGATTTTGAAATGTTTTTCAACGATTGTATTCAAACCCTACTACTAATACCGTATTTTCTCGTGCACAACTTCGACCATTTCTTCATATTACATCATTTCTCAAAAACTCGCTTTAAAAGAAATAATTTTAGAAAATGTGTTCGTGACCTACAAATTTTCGCTCTATGCAACTACCTCTTTTTGGAGCTAGTATCTCTGTTTACCACCCGTGTAGGGGCATCACAGGGTTCAAACAACCCCCTCTGTAGCTTGAGTACTTCATTTTCATACAGAAATCAAGTCAAAATTGTGAATACTATGAAAACGAACACCCCTTGTGATAAACGATTTCTGCATTTCCAACAATGTTTTCTATACAAATAAAGACCATAATCGTAAAATTTCATATACTTGAATATGAATTTCATAACGTCTTTAATTTTGGACAATTCCCAATTTTTGCTATCTGATAATGAGAATTAATTAAAAGCTGCTATTCTAAAAAACTTTTCAATAAATATCTAAGACATGAATTTTTTAACAATTTTCTAAAAGAATTACTAAAATCAAGAAAACCTTTTTTTATAATTTGTTCAAGGGTTAAACTCCACTAATATTAATATTCATTTAATTGTGTTTTTTGGTAGAAAACATCGAGGAAAATGAAACAATTGCTTGTAACAAGCAATTTTTTCATTTTCCACAATGTGATCTGGCCTAATTTTTTTTTTTTTAATCAACAAAATGTATCAATTCATCTACTTAAAAAATGTTGTCTGCAACTTCTTTCAATTAAAAGAGGTCGTTTGGTAGTGGGTTAAAAAGGCTAATCTTCACTAAGCATCCAAGGGAAGCTGTCCAAAGACAGCTGTGTCAACGCTATTTTGTGACAAAATTGAAATTCGGGAGATAAATTACGCGCCAAACTATTATCATCCTCGGAGGATGAAGAGCCGCGGATTCAATCTCAGTTAATACGGATTAAGGATATTTTTTCCGACAGTCGGGCAAAAAAGGAATTATCCACGAATCAATAGAGATTTACATTTTGTTTGGGGCACTTCTATGGCTTAGCCGTAAAATTAGAAAACTGTATAAACAGTGAGCTTTGAAAAAAGGCGATAATTTAGGATTTTTTTGGAGAGACTGAATTACAGGGCGGTCTGTTTAAAGTTTGAATAAGTCTTGATGGATTCTTCTTTCTTTATCCATTTCCTTTATATCTTAACCCTTTCCCAAACGACAAAATTTTAGGGTGATCCACTTCAAAAACTGCCACAAATGACAAAATGGAAGTTATTGAAGATATAATTCGTGTAAAATATGGTACAGAAAATATTGACAGGGTTCCCACGCTCAAGTAATACTAAAATTCCCTGACATTTCCCTGACTTTTCCATGACAAAAAACCAAATTTCCCTGACATTTTATCGCCGTTTCTACCGATGTTTCTACTAGACTGAATTGAATAGAGTTTTGTGTCTCACTAAGGAGCTAATGTCATACAGAGACACAACCTCAGTTTAATTTGAAAGACAGGAGTGGCAGGGGATCTAACCTGTGACCCCTTTGTTACAAGTCAAGCATGTTACCACTGCAACAAATCCGCCCCACAAAAGCTAGAACTATCGCAGAAACGACCATACAGTTTTGAAGGAAATGGGCACTGAATATCAAAATTGGAAATCAGCAATTTAGAATCTGTCTTTTGCGTTGAAAACTACTCAATTAAAAAATTTCCTGACAGCTTGTTCAAAATTCCCTGACATTTCCCTGACTTTTGCCTCCTTTTCCAAATTTCCCTGACACTCATCAAAATTCCCTGACATTTCCCTGACTTTTTCAAAATTCCATTTTTCCCTGACTTTTCCCTGACGCGTGGGAACCCTGATTTCTTCTTTTGTTTCAATGTTTTCCCAAGCCTATTCTATTGAGGACGTCAAAACCAGGTCTTGTTTGGGAGAGGGTTAACCCATTCCCAAACAATGATGCCTTTATATACATCTAATAGAAATAGTTAGGAAAATATTGAGGCAAAAGAAGAAAATGCTGATAACCAGCATTAAATTTTTCTCCTTTTTGCCTTGATTTCTTTGCTACTTGCACACAATATTCTAGCTTTATCAATATCATGCATTTTTTAGTCTATGGCAGCTTTTTTTATTGAAATAAACATAATCTTGGCTGTTTGGGATAGGGTTAAAGTTTGAATAAGTCTTGATAAATTCTTCTTTAATAAGTCAATTCCTTCAAACCTGAATTTTGACTTTTATTGTGTAGAAATAGAGCCTTCATTCACATGGGCAATAACAAATTATCGGAATTCCATAAGAAGATAATTAATTCCCTTTTCAAATCAATCTCTTGCTTTGATGTCCCCATTTGAAACTATGTAAGTAAAAAATTTAACAATAGAAGATGATGCTGATAACAATATTTTCTCCATTTGCCCTCATACTTTCTCTGCTATAATATACACAAAGTCAATTTTAATAAGAATATAACATTGTCATCTGCATCAGCATTATTCTTCACAAATAAATACCTAAAAAAATGAATGCTATAAATATACATGTATTGCAGACAATAAGTACATTTTGCACTAAATCATTGAAGGAAAAGGAGTGCCATAAATCAGTACTTTCTTTTCCATCAATAGTTCTAATAGCATAATTTATACAGAATAGAAACAAACAAGAGTTTGAGAAAGTGTTTGGAATAAAAAAGAACTTTTATAGTGCAAATTATTCTTAAAAGGGTTAAAACAGTTTATGTTCCCAAGAATGACACAAAAATGTGGAATCAAATTCAACAAATCTGCATTAATTCGAAATCTGCAACTACGATTAGCAACAAATGTGTCAAATAATGTTTAAAACCACTGAATTAAGTCGATTGCAATTCCCCAAAATGCATCGCCGCATGCAATAGCCAATTATATTTATCGTTAATTGCCATTTGGTGCGTAATAAAGTTTAGACTTGGGATGATTGCGAAATACTGAGGAGAATCTGGAGTTATGTTTACCCTTTCCCAAACAAGACCTCTGTTTGATGTTCCTAGTAGATATAATTCCGAACAAGAGTGCCATCGTCACAATATACGCCGCCACTTATAAAACTTGAGACAAAAAAATGACATTGACAAGGATTTATAAATATTCACTGAAAAACCTTTAAAAAATTGTGTTCACAAAATGGTTTTTATAAATATCCAGTGAAAAACCTGGAAGGAATTGCATTCACGAGGCTGAAATATCATTAAGCCCCAGAGACTAAGATTGAAGAGGGCACCATTCTGGCAAAAATCAATGAACCATGAAATCCTTCCTTCATGCACATCTACCAATTGAGGTGATAACATCCACCAAGTTTCATTAAGATCCAGCCAGAAACTTAGGAGGAGTTGTGTTGACAAGGCTGCAATTTCAATAAGCCCCAGAGACTAAGTTTTTAAGGGGCATAACTCAGGCAAAAATCAACGAACCATAAAATCCTTCCTTCATGCACATCTACCAATTGAGGTGATAACATTGACCAAGTTTCATTAAGATCCAGTCAGAAACTTAGGAGGAGTTGTGTTGACAAGCCTGCAATTTCAATAAGCCCCAGAGACTAAGTTTTTAAGGGGCGTAACTCAGGCAAAAATCGACGAACCCTAAAATCCTTCCTTCTTGCACATCTACCAATTGAGGTGATAACATTGACCAAGTTTCAAGAAGATCCAGCCAAAAACTTAGGAGGAGTTGCGTTGACAAGCCTGCAATTTCAATAAGCCCCAGAGACTAAGTTTTTAAGGGGCGTAACTCAGGCAAAAATCGACGAACCATAAAATCCTTCCTTCATGCACATCTACCAATTGAGGTGATAACATTGACCAAGTTTCAAGAAGATCCAGCCAGAAACTTAGGAGGAGTTGCGTTGACAAGGCTGCAATTTCAATAAGCCCCAGAGACTAAGTTTTTAAGGGGCATAACTCAGGCAAAAATCAACGAACCATAAAATCCTTCCTTCATGCACATCTACCAATTGAGGTGATAACATTGACCAAGTTTCAAGAAGATCCAGCCAGAAACTTAGGAGGAGTTGCGTTGACAAGAAAAGTGGACGTACGTACGGACGGACGGACGGATGGACGGATGGACGGATGGACGGATGGACGGATGGACGGACGGACAGACGGAGAAGATGACGCCAATATACGTCCGCCTCCGGCGGCGTATAAAAATATTGAGAGAAAAGAAGAAATTGCTGAGAATCAGCAATTTCTACTTTTCTCTTAATATTTTCTAATGAGCAACATACATATTTTCAACTTTTACATCTATTATTTTGTCATCTGCGACTCTTTCAAAATTTGACTAGTCTTAAGTTTCCCCGTTTGGGAAAAGGTTAACCCTTTCCCAAATGCAATACTTTAAAACTAGTACCGGTACAACCTGAAAGCTGCTACAGAAGACAAAGCGGATATTAATCAAGGTAAAATTTGTGTACAATGTAACACAGAAAATGTTGAGACAAAAGGAGAAACTGCTGGTGATCAGCAGTTTCTTCTTTTATCTCAATGTTATCCCAAGCCAATTCTTCTTAGGGACGTCAAAATCAGGTCTTGTTTGGAAAAGGTTAAGTGCCAAAGCATTTACTGAATTGATAATTACAGTGAATAGATTTGGAGAGATTTGATTTAATTATCTTGGAGTAGATTAATACTACATCTTCAAAGTATTCACTCTTTCCAAAATAGCAAAATTCTAGACTTGTCTTGATTTAAAGGAACTCAGACATCTAAAATCTGAAAGAACAATTCCAAATAATTTCAGGCATTGATTCATAAACAGATGCTAAAAATGGAGGAAAATCTGTTGATCAGCAGTTACCTTTTTTCTCTCAAACCTTTCAAAACAAGTCTTATTTCATCTCCAAAGTATAAAAGTACTTTTGCCGTTTGCTTGATAAGGCCCAAATTGCAAGGAACTTCATATACAATACAATACAATACAATGATATTTGTATAGCGCAAAAACTGCTAATGAAGCATTCTGTTGCGCTTAACATAAATCAAGAAATCAGTACATTATTTACATGTCACTATAAAACTTTGAAAACAGATATGTCTTTAGTGATCGTCTAAAAACCGATTCTTCTTGTATTTCTCTTTTATGCTAGGTTTTCAGACAACAATATGAATTCATGCGATATATAATATTTGATAGAAAATTGTAAGTATTGGGAATAGGAATCGCTTTAATTAATCAAGTATACCAATGATATATTTTCGGACAAACAACAGTTTTTCATCAGAGTAATTTTAAAACCTCACAACTTCAGCTTGATGGAAGCCCTTAGTTACAAGATTTTTTAACTGAACACCAACCATTTCTTAGATTCTGTGGATTTCTGGAATTTTTCTCACCAGTACCACCACAATATCCAAACCAAGTCTCCAGCTGCTCTCTCACATAGATGATCCACATCTGTTAGTGAGAGACGAACAACATTTGTCAAATGTCAGAATGGATACTTCCTAAGCAGTGTTTCAAACTTACAACCCCTGGAATGACAGACTCTGACGTTATAGACTGTGCTATCTGGGCTCGGCAGATTGTTTGAGTAAGTGTTATAAGACAAATGGTTATAAGAATTAAACAATGATATTTTACTACACAGTGACGCCTTTCGACTCCCTGGCAAGAAAAGGCTTAGGAAAACATTGTAGAAAATGAAGAAATTGCTTATGACAACCAATTTCATCATTTCCAACAATGTTTTCTTCCAAAAAAGACCAAAAGATTCCAAACTTCCTAAACTTGAAATTGTCATCTGCAACATCTTTGTATTCAGATCAGTCTAAATTTTTGTCATTTGGTAATGGTTTAAAAGACAAATGGTTAAAAGAATTAACCCTCTCCCAAACAAGACCTGGTTTTGACAACCCTAATAGAAAAGGCTTGGGAAAATATTGAGACAAAAGAAGAAACTGCTGATAACCAGCAATTTCTCCTTTTGTCTCAATATTTTCTGAGCTATATTTTACGCAAATCCTATCTTTAATAACATCCATTTGTCATTTGTGGTAGTTTCTGAAGTGGATTACCCTAAAATTTTGCTATTTGGAAAAGGGTTAACCCTTTCCCAAATGGCAAAATCCTAGGGTGGTCCTATTTGAAAGCTGCTACAAACGACAAAACATGTGTTGATAAGGATAGTATTTGTGTAAAATCATGTACAGAAAATATTGAGGCAAAAGGAGAAACTGCTGGTTATCAGCAGTTTCTCCTTTTGTCTCAATGTTTTCCAAAGCCTTTTCTAATCGGAACGTCAAAACCAGGTCTTGTTTGGGAAAGGGTTAATATGCTAATATGGATCCCGATTGAACTTTTAAATCCTCGACGCAATGGCAGGTCCAATTAATCAATCTATTGTTTTATAAAAAATGCAAAACATGTTTCAAAACAGATTTGATTTAGGGCTGTATCAAGTCAATTTTGATGTACGACTATCTATTGTCAACTTATCAAAAAGACGGCTTAACCTTTCCCTAAAAAGACTCTTGGTTTTGATCTCTTAAGGGGGAATGCTCCAGTTTTTCGGAACACTCGGTCATTACTGTAGTAAATAAAATGTTTCGTACCAATATGTTTCGCTATAGTGGTACCATCAACATTGAGACTCAAATGTACTTTAACTATTGACTGTCCTGCGTGAGAGGGGTGTTGTGATTACATCTAACGGTAAATGCCTTCTTAAAACCATGGCGTTTACATGCCTGGTTTACCTGTTCAGTTTGACTCGTCTGTCCAGAGGTCATGGTTTATTTATACCATATTTTCAATAATATAACACATCATTACAATTTACCATTTTCGACGGTAAAAGTGTATTTATTATTCGAAACTGATTTCCTCAAGATGGAAATCGATTATTTAGAGCAAGACAGTTGTAAGTGTGTATGCAGTTACCACTGTTTTGCGTCATTTTATTCATGTGTAGCTGATAAAAATTACTGTAATTCATTAATAAGCGCGCTGACCTATACATTTTCTTTTTGAATTATTACCAGGACAGGTTGCTTAATACAATGAGGGAGTTTTATCAAATTCTATTATGTAGAACTTGAAATATTTTCAAAAATATGCAAATTTTGACATAAAATACTCCAGCTTCGTTGGTCTAACCGAACACGTGAACATGCTGTTTTATACATTTACGCGTTTATAATAGCACATATTTTGGGTTTTCTGTTCTTATTACATGTAAGACATTACTTTAAATCCGTTTTCGGGACTAAACGATACAACATTTTATTAGCATTTTAGTGACCTTGGACAAGTGCAAGTTGTGCATTTTTTCGCTGTAGGGGTATGTGATATGAATGCCCATAAAATTCAAACAAGATCGCTGACCACCTATTTTTATTTCATTTTTCAATTGGTAATAACATGTAATTTCAACATACAAAATATAAATAAATTCTATTCATGGGAAAAAAATTAGGAAACTGGAGCATTCCCGCTTAAAGGCATAAGGCCAGGATGACGAAGATTAAGCTGATGATGACCAGTATATTGCTCTTTGTCCCTAAATACTTTCTTTGACATTCAAATATCATAATTTTCGTAACATTAATTTTCTTGTCTGCAATACCTTTGAATTTGGATAGGCCAATTCTTTTCCATTTAGGGAAGAGTTCAGAATCAATGCAATGACAATTTATGTTTCTTGTGTTTTCTTGCACCAATACAATAAACCATATCCAATCTGAGCCACATTTGATGATCAAAACCATAAGCACTATAAATGCATTGTCCATTGTTAAAACATTAGCAGATGGAAAAGTTTAAGACTCACCAATATTCAAAGACCTAATGCAGACAACAATTTAAAGTGAATGAAATCTTAGATCTTTTTGTATTTAAGGGCAGAAAACAATGTGAGGAAAGATTTTTTGTCACAAACAATTTCTTCAATTCCCACAATGTTTACAGAAGCATTTATCTAAAATGGCATGGCATCAAAAAGCGTTAATGCATAGAAATGGTTTAAAAGAGAAAGCATATAAATGTATATTAATTGTCTTGTAAACTATTAGAAAGAGTTTGGTTAAGCCTGGATTAGAACCAATGCTCTTCTGAAATACATTTTTATATCATAATTATATCTTCTTTACGGATTATAGGTGTCGTATCATACCTTAGAACCATGGATTCTCATCCTTTCTCTCACATGTACTACAACATCATTCTTTCCATGACAAAAGAGGCTTATCCCAATTGAGATAACAATTACAAACCCGGCATTGATGAAAGACAAAATGTAAGAGAAGAATTTTGCCTCGTAACCACTGGGGATCGTACCTAGGCCTCATGATTTTCATGGCCATGGCCTAGTGTCAAGCAAATAATGGTTTATTGTTTACATTTACAACAATTTCACACAGCACATTTTCTCCTGATTATCATTAATACATCTATTATACCATTTCGACATGACTTAATTACAATTAAAGATGCAAGTAAAAAACTTTGAGTGCAAATTCAACGAGATTTATTGTAGCCACTCAAAATTTGATGGCCATTAAATTCTTCTTTGACAGCACAAAGAAGCTAAGCCACTGGAATTAGCATCGAAAATAAATTATTTATATGACTTGAAACATAATTATAAAATCTGGCTCATTTTTCATATTGACATAATTTAAGGTATTCAAGGACCTTATATCAATATATGTAGCATTTTATTCTCTATTTTGTCTTATCTACAACAAGTGGATTTTACTGATCTTTAAAATTATAAGTACAAAATATTCTTCCTAAGATTAACATCATTATAATAATAGAATATAAAACCAATAAGAAAACATTGATACAAAGGAAGAGAATGCTAGAGAACCAGCTTCAATATAATTTTCTGTGTTTTTTCTCACATTAATACTATCTTTAACACTATCGGTTTTGTCATCTGCAGCAGCTTTGAATTTGAGCATGTCTATTTAGGAAAGGGTTAACCAATTACCAGACAGCAAAATTTTGGACTGTTCCAATTTAAAAGGGGTTGCAGACGAAATGTGTGATTTCCAGTTGATGAAATTTAAACAAAAAATCCATTTTGGGTTAGAAAATATTGTGCTACATACAAGCAATTTCTTCCTTTTCCATGACATACAAGCAATTTCTTCACTTTCCGCGATGTTTTCCAAATCCTTTTCTTGTGAAGGAGTCAAAAGGGGTCACTGTGCAGTAATGAGTTAATTCATTTTATTAGCATTTGCTTTCTTTATGAACATTACAATAAAATTGAAGAGCTTCAAAATTAACCCCAATTTTACACCAGCCCATTTGAAAGAGGGCTCTTTACAAAAATACTGCATAATGCTCAGTTTTTGGCTTTGGTGTACTAAATATGCATTCACTTCTGTCAAAATCCATGCGATGTGCATCATTGTATTATTCACTCTAATGAATTTGGGCACCAAGGGAGTTAATTTGGTTAAACCAATTCTTAAATTTATCCCCCTTTGTTTCAGATTACTTTACCTTATCCTAGACGACAAAATTTTGGACTGTTCCAAATTCAAAGATGATGCAGATGACAATTTTAAGTGGATATAATTTTATATTTATTGTTCTTTTTTGTTAGAAAACATGGTGGGAAATGAAGAAATTGCTTGTCACAAGCAATTTCTTCATTTTCCAGTATGTTTTCCAAAGCTTGTATCTTGTGGGGCATCATAAAGCGTCTTTGTGTGGTAATGGGTTATTTTGGTAATTCATTGAAATACTTTAGCTATAATGTATATCTTTTTCAAAGATCTTTTTGGGAAAATAATGACATTACAATACCTTCACTACTTGATTGGCTGTTATCTTCTGTTCCCATGGCAATACTTTTACCAGGTTTTTCCTCAGTTTCTGCAGTTTTCATTCAGAATATGAATTTCGATAGAATGAATCCTATGAGTGTATTAATGAAGTAGAAATACCTCTTTTTAAAGATACAAAGTTATAAAAGTTAATGGTAGTCATTGTCAAAAAAGTTTGTTCACCAAAATTATGTATGCACCAAGTTCCATCAACAATAATTGTTCATAATCGACAACAAAATTTCATTAAAATCAGGATATAAAAGTTCAAATCCCTCCAGCAAAGATCAAATCACACTTTCTTTCTAAAGTCCATCACACGATAAACAAACATAGTCTTTACAAGTGTCATCCACAAATTTGTGCAATAAGTTAATATTTTGGCACAGTATAATATTTGTCACTGTACAGATTGCAAAAAGTCCAATTTTCCTACAAAGGAGAGAAAGAATTCAAGAAAATAATTTATTTAGTATAAAGGAGAACTTATTTTATCATTCTAATTTTCTCAAAGTCTGGACATTTGATTTCATACAATTCTACAGATTTTTTCCAAGCATTACAGTATAATAGACCTGATTCAATGATATGCTATTACATGCAATAGCAAAGAATTTTGTGCTAAAAATAGACTGGGTTTACTGTTATGTTTTGATAAACTGTCGGTGTTGTTATAAAATCTTGTAACAACGGCTTGATTCAAGCCGTAGTTACGAGATTTTATAACAACACCCACGAAATACTATTTGTACGTTTGTCCAAAATTATGTCACAGTTAACTGGATAAGATTGTTCCCTATTAATACTCTCTTTCGAGAAAATTTATTTTTTGTCGGATGCATTTTGTGATTTGCATAAGTCTAAACAAATATCTGGGAAGATTGGACAGCAAAATAAAAAGACATTTCAAATTCAATCTATACTGACAATTCAAATTAACAAACACTCACAATTATAAAACACACAAGAAGTTTCGTCAATAATTTACTCCGTAAAAATACTAAAAAATGTCCGAGCGCATAAAAATATTTTTTCTTTCGTATTCTTCTCGTATTATTGTGAAGATGACCCTACTCGATGGGGAGAGAAGATCAAACTGAAAAACGGATCAACTTCCGAATAGAATAGGGAAAGAATTAATCCCCTTAAACCCTTAACTCTTTGTCAAACGACAATGTTTTGTGCTGGTCCAAATTCAAAGGTTTTCAGATGCGGAAAATTTGTAACAGAAGTAAATTTTTTTTATGAAATAGTAAAAGAAAAACATGTAAGAAAGAAGAAAATAACTAAAATCAGCATTTTCTTCATGTTTTGCATCAATATTTTCCCAAGCTTTACCTCTTACTAGTGTGACAAAATGTGCAATTGTTTGGGAAATTATTTCTTCAGGTTCCTTTGCACGCATTTTTTTTACATCAATTGGGAAGCAAGTTTCTTCAACTTAGTTTAATCCCTCTCGTAAATGAGAATAAAATATCAATATTTTGCCAGATAATAAAATATTTAGCTTGTCCAAATTGAAAGAACAATTAAAATTTTTTAATGTTGCAGAAGACAAATCCATTGTTACTGAGCAGAAAAAATTTACAACTGAGGGCCTAGAAATCTTTGAGAGAAAAGGACAAAATCCTGATTATCAGCATTCCATCCAGTTTTCCCTCAGCACATACTGTTGTGAAAACATGTGCATATTAATTTTGGTAAAGGTTCAACCCAAATTCAAACTGTTACAATTTGATAGCTGCTCACGGCAAACTGAATGTGGATAAAGATAGAACATAGAAAATATTGAGGCAAAAGGAGAAAATGCTGATTATCAGCATTTTCTTCTTTAGCCTAAATGCTTTTCCAATCTTTTTCTATAAGGGACATCAAACTCCAGTCTTAATGTTATTTGGTAAAGGTTACAAAATCTTCAGAGAAGACAATTAATATTCAGTATACTGGTCCTTATTGAAAGACTATTATTAATTGCACTGTCTAAAAGCATTGCTCTTGAAAAAAATTGCATGGGATAGATCACAAAACGTTGAGAGAAAAGGAGATGCTGATAACGAAGAACAAAATGCATGGCACCCATCAAGAGAGGAAGGGCTCGATTATTTTAAGTTGGGCGGAGAATTATGCTAATGAGAATAGAAGATGTATTCTTTTATCAAGTAATCCTTAATCCCAAAGTACTTCTTAGCCTTCTAGGTCAAATATTTAATTTCTATTGTCATAGTGGAATTTCAGGAACTGTTGTGGGAAAAAATCATTGGACAAAATTGTGTTTTCTACTTAAAGAGGTGGAGATATGCTAATGACTATTGAAGATGTTGTTCAGCTTTTCAACAAAAAACCTCATAACTGCAGCTTGTTTAAAGCTGCAGTTACGAGGTTTTTTGTTGAAAAGCAATGATGTATTCTTTGATCTGAATAATCCTTAATCCTCAAGTACTTCTAGCCTTCTAGGTCAAATATTTAATTCCCATTGTCATAGGGGATTATGTATTTAAGAACGGATTTGCAAATAGATAATGGAAGATAGCTTAAAGATGAGTTTTAGGATGTTCTCACCATAAATGTTTAGTTATTAACCCTTTCACAAACTGCAAACATTTTGACCATTCAAGTTTGAAAGATGCTGATGACAACAAAACAGTTGTTTGCTGAAGACAGAATTTGTGTTAAATATTGAAAGGCATTTGAAAGGCAATTCATTAACCCTTTCACTGCCAAATATTGACCTTTGAAGGGGTCTCTCACCGCCAAATTAATTCGAAGAAATTTCCAAGAATCGATACCCTGTACACAAAATCATGCATAACTTTTTACTCATTTGATGGATTCCTTTCAAATTTTCAGGACATACAGACAAATTAAGCACCTATATGTGACCAAAATGTAAAGGTTATTTATGAAATGACAATATTTTTTTTATTTTTTATGTTGTGGGTACTCATATATTTCGCTCCCATAAATTTGTCGACGGAAGTCGCCTATGGCAGGGAAAGGTAAAGCGACAAAAGTCGCCTATGGCAGTGAAAGAGTTATGAGAAATAGACAATTTTCATTGTTTTCTTAATTTCAAATTATATCAGAAAGCTTTAACATTTTTTTTAACATTAAATAAAGTTATGACAGTCAACATATTCATGGTAAGGTTTACCAACAGCAGTAATATGTAACTGTATATAACTGTTTGCAAGGTGTGTTCAAAGCATACCAAATCATCAATGATTGAAAAATTGCTGATAGAAGAGCCTAGCTTAAAACTGTACCCAATCACACCATAACCAATCTATCAGTTTGGATTCACCAATAATTGGTTAGGTGCACCTTGAGAACTGTTGTCCTAAAATCATCAAAGAATTATTTAGGTGGGGCATCCATCGATCCAATCTATCACGATGGATCTAGCAAGATTAGAAACCTTATCATTTTAAGCAGATAACGTTGGACAGTTAAGCCCTATGCATCCATCAGTATTAACGTAAGAAAGTAAGACGCGAAAACATTTAATTTTCCCTAATCCCACCAAAGAGGATTATGGGATGTCCTCCAGTCAACGAGCTTTTGTTTAGCCCCTTGGAAAGCGGTTTTATAATCGTCATTTGAAAATTGCTGGACAGATAAGTGGATAGAACGGTTTGAAGGATTTCTGGGCTGTCATATTTTGATCTGATGACCTTTCCAACGGATTCTGTTGGATTGAACTGAATCGGGCCTGTTATTTTGTCTTCGCATGGAATATTATACAAACAGACAAATTGAATTATTTTTTCAAAATATTATACCCAAAAACAAGTGTACAGATGACTTTATTAAAATGGTTTGAATGATTTTTTGCTGTCACATTTTGATCTGATGACCTTTCTTAACCCTTTCCCAAACAAGACCTGAGGTGCATTCTTTAGATTGAGATTTCTTGAGATATCTTGAGATTTCTTAAGATATTTTAGGATAAAGCGTTCTTTAGAGCAAGATTTTTAAGACGTTCAATTCATAAACCGCGGTGTTCCGAATGCTCCATATTTATACATCATGACGTCATTTGTATAAATATGGAGCATTCGGAACAGCTCTGTCAAAGTCTCGGTCTTAGAAACGCTTTATCCAAAACACTTTAAGAAATCTTAAAAATCTCGCTCTAAAGAATGCGCCTCTGGTTTTGACGTCCCTAATCGAAATGGCTTTGGAAAACATTGAGACAAAAGAAGAAACTGCTGATTACCAGCAGTTTCTCCTTTTGCCTCAATATTTTCTGTGCTGTATTGTACACATATCCCTTCCTTTTTAACATAAATTTTGTCGTCTACGGCAGCTTCCAAATTGGAGCACCCTACAATTTTGCCGTTTGGGAAAGGGTTAAACAGATTCAACAGAAATAGTCAGCTCACTGAAATTGTCCTAACTTGGTATATTTATGCAAAACTATTAAAACTGTATTCATTGTGACAAAATTATGGGCTAGTTAAAATTGAAAGCTGTCGATGATTATAACCTAATACAAATTCGTGAAGAAAATATCAATGCAATAGTATAGATAACTTTGAAGGAAAAGGGGAAAATGGCTAATTCTGTCTACATTTTGTCCATACTTTTTATTTGTTCTACTTGTCTTTGGAGGAAATAAAGATTACAATATAGGTCTTGTGATGTTAGTGTAGAAGTTCAGTGAAAAGAAGAAAATGCTGACTATCAACATTTTCTTCTTTTGTCTCTACAATTTCTATATCATAAATTGTAGAAATCAGTTTTTCAGCAATATCGTTCTTGTCTGTTATCATGCAATAGATATCAGTCTAAAATTCTGTCGTTTTGGAGAGGGATCGCGATAAGAAAGTATGAGAAAATATACCTTCTTCTGTTCCAACTCCTGCATGTAAATCTGTTGTTTTTGGATCATATATGATACTGATGACATCATTGCCATGTTTTGCCACACAATTTTTCAGTCACAGAAGACAGTCACACAAGAACTGGTTTTGACTTAATTCCCTGATAGAGAAGACCTAGGAAATATTGAGGCAAAAGAAGAAAATGCTGATAATCAGCATTTTCTCCTTTTGTCTCAATATTTTTTTCTGTGCAATTGTTGTACACAAATATCAGTCAATTTTTTGTCTGCAGCATCAAAATTATTTTTTTTGTCTGCAGCTGAGCACCATTTCAATGTGAAAATTCTAAAATTTTGCTGTTTGGTAAAGAATATTTAATATAAGATGAAATTATAGACCTTACCTATTTTCTTTTGTTCCAACTCCTGCATAAAAATCTGTTGTTTTTGTATCATATGATACTGATTATGGCGTGATAGATGTCCGTACAAATATGGGTCCATACTACGATATGACATCATCGCCATGTTTGGTCACAATAATTTCGTTCGTCACACAGTGTCAAAAATGAGTATTATCTGGCTCTAAATTATTGAACTATCAATTCAACATAATTAAACAATATTTTGTCAATTTTATAAAAGTCATCAATCACATAATATTCTTTTGTCAGAAACAAATTGTCACTTGCACAATTTAGTCACATCAATTTTGTCTTTGAGATAATTTAGTAAATCAAAGTTTGTTCATAATCTGATGTCAGTCATGCACTTTTATATCAACACAAATAAAACAAAATTTTCAATTCTACAATACATCATTCTTTCAAATTAAGCACATCGCAAACACGCAGGTTTCACAATTTTCATTTCACTGCATAGAGTAATGTTACATTATAAAACATTGTTTAAATACATAATCAGATTCATTCATATAAGTAACTGTATTTATTCAAGAAGGATATTAATTCAAAGCAATTAACAAAATGTCTCTTTATATCTATATTTTGTCCAACATAAGAATGTTTGTCAAGAATATTTTAATTAACAGAATCTTGCATGTCAATTCCGTTATGACATTGTCTCTGCTTTATACTGAGTAAGAAATAAATGAAACATTGAAATAAATACCCTCAGATTCTTAAAGCACATTAATTAAGAAAGACGATGATTATTAGAACTCATTAATAGAGTTTAACCCTTTTCCAAATGAAAATTTGTTTAAAACATTTCCAGGGAGCAAAATGTTAAGACTTAATTCCCAATTCAATGGTGGTGAAGATGACAATTTCAGGCGAATGAAAAATTATATTTTTCTTCATGCTTTTTGGCTGGAAAACATTGTGGGAAATTGTGTCTCAAGCATTTTTTTTTATTTTCAAAGTTTTCTAAAGCTTTAATCTTGTGAGGCATCAAAAATGTCATTACA
Source organism: Fragum sueziense (assembly GCA_963680895.1). Taxonomy (NCBI): domain Eukaryota; kingdom Metazoa; phylum Mollusca; class Bivalvia; order Cardiida; family Cardiidae; genus Fragum; species Fragum sueziense. The sequence goes on along the minus strand of OY804608.1, from coordinate 38,711,859 downwards.
TGAGAATGGGTTATTTCACTTGCTCCTTTGGTTAACTGCATGAGTATAATTTTTATATACTGTAATTATTCTAATAAACGCCGGCATATTCTAATAAACGCCCATCCCCAAATCTCGGCTGAAAATCTGCTTGTTTCAGGCACAATTTGTGTGAAAAGGGGTGATTCTAATAAACGACCATCCCCTGATTCTGGATTGAAATAATGCAAGTCATAACCAAAGATTTTTTCCAAAAGCAATGAAAAAGATAGTGTCCAACCTTAAATCTGTTTGTAATGATGGAATTCCATTGAAAAATGGTATTTTACGGTCCTTATACATGTATCAAAACTCGACTTGCTGAACTTCGAGTCCAAGAAATGACACTTGATTTGCAAATTTTGACTAACAAAATTAGAATACCTCTAATAAACGCCCATCCCCTACTTTTCCATTGACCATGTTTCTTATAAAGGCCCGGGTGTTTATTAGAATAATTACAGTACTACAATGGTCATTCTATTTTTCGGCAAAGCTGCATTATGAACCAAATCGGGGTAAAAAAGTCTTTTTTAGTTCTTCTGTCAATTAAATTGAAAGTTTAAAGAGTTTTTGTAAATGTCCTACTTTCAAATGACACTACTCAATTAATCAAATTGAGTTCAAACCATTCTCTTCACAGAATAACTTTCTGGTACAAATAAATTTGTCATACCAACCCTTTTCTAAATGACAGAATTTTATGGTGGTCCAATTAAAAAGCTTCTTTAAACGACAAAATGGATGTTGATTAAGGGTGGATAAGAGAACAATAGAGCTCAGAAAATATTGAGACAAAAGGAGAAAGTGCTGGTCATCAGCACTTTCTCCTTTTGCCTCAATGTTTTCCCAAGCCTCATCTTCTATAGGGACAGTAATACCAATTCTTGTTTAGGAAAGGGTTAATGACTTCTGTTATTAGACATCTATTTTAGATTTCGTTAAATAAAGGTGATGAAAATACAATGGTATTTAGATCATAATCCTCATTATCATTTTCTTTTTTAATTTTGTTTTCTTTAAATCCTCATTTTTTATGGGAAAAGTACACCAAAACAAACCGATATGTTGCCTCAGAACAGACTAGATCAATTAATGACTTCTGCTATTAGACTTCTATTTTAGATTTTGTTAAAGGTGATATAAACATTTTTTTTTTTTTTTGAGAATAATCCTCATTATCAGAGTTTTTTTTCTATTTCAATTTCTTTAAATTCTCATTTCTGTAGGAAAAGTACACACAAACTGATATGTCTCAGAAAAGACTTTATTAATTAGCCCATTCCTAGAAAGCAAAATTTAAGACTTGTCTAAATTCAAAGATGTTAAATTGATTTCATTTTCATAATGTTATAGTAAAAAGTCATGACTATAAATGTACATAAACTTATTTCATAGGGAATTCTTTTAGAAAATTATGATAGACTATTCAATTTAAAAAGAATATCACAGCACATTCATTTATCTATTTCTGCAAGTATATAATATTATTATTATTATCACCAAAATTAAAGCGATAATTAAACACATTTTTCACAAGAAAATGAAATATTGAAGTCCAAGAAAACATATCTAACTGAGCATGTCTCATGACGTCTGAGCGAATTTATAGGCCCATTAATTCTAGGAAATTACTCCCTAACAAATGTTACGAACAAGTGTTAATTTTTATAATCACAACTTTTTAATCTGGCAGCCCATCTTTAGTAATCCGACCATATGGGCTACGGGCTTAGCCCTAACATGTTGTAAAACAACTTTTTATGACATAAAAATCTTACAATTTTTATCATTTATAAGCAACCCTTTCCTAGACAGAAAAGTCTTTTTGAGTTTTCCATATTGATTGAATGAGTTTTAACGGCAGATTCAATAGTTTTTCTGTCCTATTTCAGATGCATATGCACCTCACAAAGTGTTCCTGGGCATTTTTTTAATTTACCAACACAAATTCTAGCTTTTTGCTCAATCCATTTAGCACATTCATTCATCAGTGAGAGACAAATTAATTGGAAATCTGCTGTAGATGACCAAATGATTGCAATTAATATGAAATTCAATATGCAATTGATATGAAATTATTACGACATTATAGCTTAGAAATTACTGAGGTTAACGCAGATTTTTTCTTCGGATTTTACTTTTATGGAAGTCAAATGCTCTGTAGTCTATGATAACTGTTAGGGGAAAGAGTTGAGCGTTTACCCTTCTAATGCTGTTCGCGTCATATTCCTGTTGCTGCCAAAGCTTTAGCAGGCAGTATAGACTAAGATCAGCCTGCACAGACGTGCAGGCTGATCTTAGCCTACACTGCCTGCTTTCTTCTCAATAATTGTGGCAAAAACTTGAGATGTACTTATTGAAATGTCTCCTAAATTGGAAATTTGTTTGAAACAAAATTTGAAGTCAGTAATACAAGGGTCGAGCGTTAAATTCCAACACTCTGAGCCCATAAATCTACGAATAAACTGCCAACTTCTATCATTCTGATTCTCATAATAAAACAAAATCAAACAAAAATTAATTAACGCGGAAATCTATGAGTTTTTCTGGCTTGCCCAATAAAATCTCCTTAACCCTTTCCCAAACAAGACCTGGTTTTGATGCCCCTAATAGAAAAGGCTTGGGAAAACATTGAAACAAAAGAAGAAACTGCTGATAACCAGCAGTTTCTCCTTTTGTCTCAATATTTTCTATGCCATATTTAACACTAACCCTATCTTTAATAACACCCATTTTGTCATTTGTTGCAGTTTTTGAAGTGGATCACCCTAAAATTTTGTCGTTTGGGAAAGGGTTAAACACTTGATGGTGTATATAAAACATGATTTTTACGAGATCGCAAATCTCTCATCCGACTTCCAACAGTGTTGGGAAGGGATAAATATTTTTTTAAATTATATCAATCAACAGATGTGGAAGTTCAGGTGTTTAACAATGTCTCGCATGAAGTTTTGCAATAGAGTATTTCAAAGTTCTGCAAAAAAGGATTATAATTCAATTATCCACTAAGGATCGACTTTCACCATTCGATTTAAAATATTGAATGCCTATTTAACAATGTCTTGCAAGAAATTCTGCTAAAACGTATTTCAAAATTCTGAAAAAAAGAATAATTCAATAATTCCCCTGCAATAAAAGTTAAAGAACACATTTAAGTTCAAGAACTGTTCTAGAATGTTAAATGTCACTTCTAGAATAGTTCTAGAATGGTTCTAGAAGTGCAATTTCATGTTCTCAAGAACTGTTCTAGAACATTAAATAGCACTTCTAGAACCATTCTAGAAGTGCCATTTCATGTTCTAGAATGTGCTAGAACAGTTGTTGAACTTACATGTGTTCTTGAACTTTTTTCGCAAGGGTTATCCACTAAAGAGTTTCATCATTCAATTTTAAAATATTGAATGTCTTTTATACAGAACTTAAAGCAATTAATCGCCTCTAAAAAGGCTTCAACAACTAGGTTTAACAGGAACCTGCCAGATAAAAAGGTCAAACCCTAAGGTCAAGGTCAAAAGTCAAGGTTCCAAATGAAATGTCTGAGCAAGACTCTGGTATCTATCTTATGAAATATTTAGGCTGTATTGTTTAACCGAAGTGAACTTGCGCTCATTATTATCAATATTGCAGACGATTACGTTTGTTTATAAATATTCACAGCGCACGGTCACTTCGGTTTAACATTTCCAGTGTTTATTTTTTATTTTGGGGGAAGGCGGTCAGGGCCCATAGGTGGGGGAAAATTTTCGCGTGAACGCCCAAAAAGGGGAAATTTCAATACATGCTTATACTCTCAAATACAGTGTTATAAATGCATTTAACTTGCTTGTATATCATAATGGGACATTCAAACAACCATTAGAACTGTTAGAGATGCCAAGAATCTAAATATGATTTGGATTTTTCTTTGCAAGAAAAAATCTAGCTCCAGGAGGGGAAAATTTCTCTAAAATGGGGGAAAAAAGTATATTCCTCAGAGAGGGGAAAGGGGCCCAATAACGACCGTTTTTTTAAGAAAAAAAATCACTGATTTCTGATGCAGACGACACTTTATAGGGCTGTGACATTTAACCAGCCTTTCCCAAACAATACCTGCTTTTGACGTCCTTATTAGAAAAGGCTTGAGAAAACATGGAGACAAAAGAAGAAACTGCTGATAACCAGCAGTTTCTCCTTTTGTCTCAATATTTTCTATGTCATATTTTACACCAATTTTTTCTGTAATAACATCCATTTTGTCTTTTGTGGAAGTTTTTGAAGTGGATCACCCTAAAATTTTGCTGTTTGGGAAAGGGTTAAGTCTGACACACCAATAAAGCAACAACTTGTTTTCTTTTCCTTTAAGTTTGTCAATATATAAAGCACAAAATTGTCTTATAAAGGGTAAAAAGTTAATTTTGATTTATATTTTACCATGGAATCTATTATGCTAATAAAAAAGATTGTGGAAGATTTAAGTCAGATTTACCAAGTATCAAAAATACATAATTATACAGATGTCTACTTGCCTTTTTAATTACTAGAAATCTTTTATTTGTAACTATAGGAACACTTTCTCGAATGCCAAATGTTTAGGCTACCTAAATGTCAAAGGTAATGCAGAAAACAGATTAAGTGTTACTATTACTAAGAGTTTGAAGTGACTGTTATAGCATGAAATGCATCGCGATGAGAAGTAAAGAGAGAAATCTGTTAATCAGCATTTCCTTCTTTTTGCTCAATGTATTTCAAAGTATGTTTATTAGGATTGTGATGATCATGGCTTGATTTGTTTCCAATTTGAATGCTGCAAATGTAACAACCAACTTGAAAGCTGTATATGTAACAACCAACTTGAAAGCTGCGCATGTAACAACCAATTTGAAAGTTGCAAATGTAACAACCAATTTGAAAGCTGCAGATGTAACAACCAACTTGAAAGCTGCATATGTAACAACCAACTTCAAATCTGCAAATGAAACAACCAACTTGAAAGCTGCAAATAAAACAACCAATTTGAAAGCTGCGAATGTAACAACCAACTTGAGAGCTGTATATGTAACAACCAACTTAAAAGCTGCAAATGTAACAACCAATTTGAAAGTTGCAAATGTAACAACCAATTTGAAAGCTGCAAATGTACCAACCAACTTGAAAGCTGCAAATGTGACAACCAATTTGAAAGCTGCAAATGTTACAACCAATTTGAAAGCTGCAAATATAACAACCAACTTGAAAGCTGCAAATGTAACAACCAATTTGAAAGCTGCGAATGTAACAACCGATTTGGAAGCTGCAAATGTAAAAACCAATTTGAAAGCTGCAAATGTACCAACCAACTTGAAAGGTTCAAATGTACCAACCAATTTGAAAGCTGCACATGTAACAACCAATTTGAAAGCTGTTAATGTAACAACTGATTTGGAAGCTGCAAATGTAACAACCAACTTGAAAGCTGCAAATGTAACAACCAACTTGAAAGTTGCAAATGTAACAACCAATTTGAAAGCTGCGAATGTAACAACCGATTTGGAAGCTGCGAATGTTACAACTGATTTGGAAGCTGCAAATGTACCAACCAATTTTAAAGCTGTAAATGTACCAACTGCAAATGTAACAACCAATTTGAAAGCTGCAAATGTAACAACCAACTTGAATGGTTGAAATGTAACAACCAACATGAAAGCTGCAAATGTAACAACCAATTTGAAAGCTGCAAATGTAACAACCAACTTGAAAGCTGCAAATGTAACAACCAATTTGAAAGCTGCAAATGTAACAACCAATTTGAAAGCTGCATATGTAACAACCAACTTGAAAGCTGCAAATGTAACAACCAACTTAAAAGCTGCAAATAAAACAACCAATTTGAAAGCTGCATATGTTACAACCAACTTGAAAGCTTCAAATGTGACAACCAATTTGAAAGCTGCAAATGTTACAACCAACTTGAAAGTTGCAAATGTAACAACCAACTTGAAAGTTGCAAATGTAACAACCAACATGAAAGCTGCAAATGTAACAACCAACTTGAAAGCTGCAAATGTAACAACCAACTTGAAAGCTGCGAATGTAACAACCAATTTGAAAGTTGCAAATGTAACAACCAATTTGAAAGCTGCAAATGTAACAACCAACTTGAATGGTTGAAATGTAACAACCAACATGAAAGCTGCAAATGTAACAACCAATTTGAAAGCTGCAAATGTAACAACCAACTTGAAAGCTGCAAATGTAACAACCAACTTGAAAGCTGCTAATGTAACAACCAACTTGAAAGCTTCAAATGTGACAACCAATTTGAAAGCTGCAAATGTTACAACCAACTTGAAAGTTGCAAATGTAACAACCAACTTGAAAGCTGCAAATGTAACAACCAACTTGAAAGCTGCTAATGTAACAACCAACTTGAAAGCTTCAAATGTGACAACCAATTTGAAAGCTGCAAATGTTACAACCAACTTGAAAGTTGCAAATGTAACAACCAACTTGAAAGTTGCAAATGTAACAACCAACATGAAAGCTGCAAATGTAACAACCAACTTGAAAGCTGCAAATGTAACAACCAACTTGAAAGCTGCGAATGTAACAACCAATTTGAAAGTTGCAAATGTAACAACCAATTTGAAAGCTGCAAATGTAACAACCAACTTGAAAGCTGCATATGTAACAACCAACTTCAAATCTGCAAATGAAACAACCAACTTGAAAGCTGCAAATGTAACAACCAATTTGAAAGCTGCAAACGTAACAATCAATTTGAAAGCTGCAAATGTAACCGAACTTGAAAGCTGCAAATGTAACAACCGACTTAAAATTTGCAAATGTAACAACCAACTTGAAAGCTGCAAATGTAACAACCAACTTGAAAGCTTCAAATGTGACAACCAATTTGAAAGCTTCAAATGTGACAACCAATTAAAAGCTGCAAATGTTACAACCAATTTGAAAGCTGCAAATATAACAACCAACTTGAAAGTTGCAAATGTAACAACCAACTTGAAAGCTGCAAATGTAACAACCAATTTGAAAGCTGCGAATGTAACAACAGATTTGGAAGCTGCAAATGTAACAACCAAGTTGAAAGCTGCATATGTAACAACCAACTTCAAATCTGCAAATGAAACAACCAACTTGAAAGCTGCAAATGTAACAACCAATTTGAAAGCTGCGAACTTAACAATCAATTTGAAAGCTGCAAATATAACCGAACTTGAAAGCTGCAAATGTAACAACTGACTTAAAATTTGCAAATGTAACAACCAACTTGAAAGCTGCAAATGTAACAACCAACTTGAAAGCTTCAAATGTGACAACCAATTTGAAAGCTGCAAATGTTATAACCAATTTGAAAGCTGCAAATATAACAACCAACTTGAAAGTTGCAAATGAAACAACCAACTTGAAAGCTGCAAATGTAACAACCAATTTGAAAGTTGCAAATGTAACAACCAATTTGAAAGCTGCAAATGTACCAACCAACTTGAAAGCTGCAAATGTGACAACCAATTTGAAAGCTGCAAATGTTACAACCAATTTGAAAGCTGCAAATATAACAACCAACTTGAAAGCTGCAAATGTAACAACCAATTTGAAAGCTGCGAATGTAACAACCGATTTGGAAGCTGCAAATGTAAAAACCAATTTGAAAGCTGCAAATGTACCAACCAACTTGAAAGGTTCAAATGTACCAACCAATTTGAAAGCTGCACATGTAACAACCAATTTGAAAGCTGCTAATGTAACAACTGATTTGGAAGCTGCAAATGTAACAACCAACTTGAAAGCTGCAAATGTAACAACCAACTTGAAAGTTGCAAATGTAACAACCAACTTGAAAGCTGCAAATGTAACAACCAATTTGAAAGCTGCGAATGTAACAACCGATTTGGAAGCTGCGAATGTTACAACTGATTTGGAAGCTGCAAATGTACCAACCAATTTTAAAGCTGTAAATGTACCAACTGCAAATGTAACAACCAATTTGAAAGCTGCAAATGTAACAACCAACTTGAATGGTTGAAATGTAACAACCAACATGAAAGCTGCAAATGTAACAACCAAATTTGAAAGCTGCAAATGTAACAACCAACTTGAAAGCTGCAAATGTAACAACCAATTTGAAAGCTGCAAATGTAACAACCAATTTGAAAGCTGCATATGTAACAACCAACTTGAAAGCTGCATATGTAACAACCAACTTAAAAGCTGCAAATAAAACAACCAATTTGAAAGCTGCATATGTAACAACCAACTTGAAAGCTTCAAATGTGACAACCAATTTGAAAGCTGCAAATATTACAACCAACTTGAAAGTTGCAAATGTAACAACCAACTTGAAAGTTGCAAATGTAACAACCAACATGAAAGCTGCAAATGTAACAACCAACTTGAAAGCTGCAAATGTAACAACCAACTTGAAGGCTGCGAATGTAACAACCAATTTGAAAGTTGCAAATGTAACAACCAATTTAAAAGCTGCAAATGTAACAACCAACTTGAATGGTTGAAATGTAACAACCAACATGAAAGCTGCAAATGTAACAACCAATTTGAAAGCTGCAAATGTAACAACCAACTTGAAAGCTGCAAATGTAACAACCAACTTGAAAGCTGCTAATGTAACAACCAATTTGAAAGCTGCATATGTAACAACCAACTTGAAAGCTTCAAATGTGACAACCAATTTGAAAGCTGCAAATGTTACAACCAACTTGAAAGTTGCAAATGTAACATCCAACTTGAAAGTTGCAAATGTAACAACCAACATGAAAGCTGCAAATGTAACAACCAACTTGAAAGCTGCAAATGTAACAACCAACTTGAAAGCTGCGAATGTAACAACCAATTTGAAAGTTGCAAATGTAACAACCAATTTGAAAGCTGCAAATGTAACAACCAACTTGAAAGCTGCATATGTAACAACCAACTTCAAATCTGCAAATGAAACAACCAACTTGAAAGCTGCAAATGTAACAACCAATTTGAAAGCTGCAAACGTAACAATCAATTTGAAAGCTGCAAATGTAACCGAACTTGAAAGCTGCAAATGTAACAACCGACTTAAAATTTGCAAATGTAACAACCAACTTGAAAGCTGCAAATGTAACAACCAACTTGAAAGCTTCAAATGTGACAACCAATTTGAAAGCTTCAAATGTGACAACCAATTAAAAGCTGCAAATGTTACAACCAATTTGAAAGCTGCAAATATAACAACCAACTTGAAAGTTGCAAATGTAACAACCAACTTGAAAGCTGCAAATGTAACAACCAATTTGAAAGCTGCATATGTAACAACCAACTTCAAATCTGCAAATGAAACAACCAACTTGAAAGCTGCAAATGTACGAGGGCTGTTAATAAAGTATCCGGAATAGTTTCATAACTTTTTTATTTATGTACCAAATGAAGTGATATTTTAAACTGTCATACTTTGGAGAATTATGCTTTTGATTTCGCAACAACAACTAGGTTGTTTGCATTAAGACGCGTTCTACAGTCGCTATGGCAACGTAGGGTCACGCTGAGCGGGGCAACTCACTTCTTGGACCGATACAACATCGGAAAAGTATGTTTTAAAATCAAATATTTGTAACATCTCTTCGATATATTCGCCACATCACGATACACACTTCTCCCACCTATGAATTCACTTACCAAAGCAGGATCTGAACTCTACTTTTGAAATTTTATAGATCGTTTCTCGGATAACAATCGACACGTCATTAACGTTCTCGAAGACGTCGTGTTGGGAAGTCTAGATCTTTTGAGGTCAGTAGGCCTAATATCACACATAGAATCGTTTTAAAAGCGTTTTTCCGATTGTAAATGTTTTATTACTTTCAAAGAACTATTGCCGTATAAGTTCATTATCATAGAGGTTGCCCCTGGCTTTGATTTACGCATTAACATGCAAAACTTTATTTGATATCGCTCCTCAACGTCAATTTTTGTCATATTAGAAAGTATTGTATTCACATACGGTTGTTTACAGAAATGACGTCATATGTCATCCGAAGACGTTATGTTTGCCAAGAATAAATTACACCCAAGCATTGCGAGCATTTTGGAGGTCGGAAATACCTAATATGGTCGCTTTAAAAGCAACTGATAAGTCACATTCTACCAATTTTCCAAAGTTGCCCCGCTCAACGTGACCCTACGTTTCCATAGCGACTGTGGAATGCGCCTTAATGAAGACAGCGCAGTTTTTGTTACTTGATCAAATGTATAATTCCTCGAAGTATTTGTGGTGAAAATCTCATCTCAGTAAGTGTCCAAATGAAAATGTTATGAAACCTTTCCGGATACTTTAGTAACAGCCCTCGTAACAACCAATTTGAAAGCTGCGAACTTAACAATCAATTTGAAAGCTGCAAATATAACCGAACTTGAAAGCTGCAAATGTAACAACCGACTTAAAATTTGCAAATGTAACAACCAACTTGAAAGCTGCAAATGTAACAACCAACTTGAAAGCTTCAAATGTGACAACCAATTTGAAAGCTGCAAATGTTATAACCAATTTGAAAGCTGCAAATATAACAACCAACTTGAAAGTTGCAAATGAAACAACCAACTTGAAAGCTGCAAATGTAACAACCAATTTGAAAGCTGTGAATGTAACAACAGATTTGGAAGCTGCAAATGTAACAACCAACTTGAAAGCTGCAAATGTAACAACAAATTTGAAAGCTGCATATGTAACAACCACCTTAAAAGCTGCATATGTAACAACCAACTTGAAAGCTGCATATGTAACAACCAACTTGAAAGCTGCAAATGTAACAACCAATTTGAAAGCTGCGAATGTAACAACAGATTTGGAAGCTGCAAATGTAACAACCAAGTTGAAAGCTGCATATGTAACAACCAACTTCAAATCTGCAAATGAAACAACCAACTTGAAAGCTGCAAATGTAACAACCAACTTGAAAGCTGCAAATGTAACAACAAATTTGAAAGCTGCATATGTAACAACCACCTTAAAAGCTGCATATGTAACAACCAACTTGAAAGCTGCATATGTAACAACCAACTTGAAAGCTGCAAATGTAACAACCAATTTGAAAGCTGCGAATGTAACAACAGATTTGGAAGCTGCAAATGTAACAACCAAGTTGAAAGCTGCATATGTAACAACCAACTTCAAATCTGCAAATGAAACAACCAACTTGAAAGCTGCAAATGTAACAACCAACTTCAAATCTGCAAATGTAACAACAAATTTGAAAGCTGCATATGTAACAACCAACTTAAAAGCTGCATATGTAACAACCAACTTGAAAGCTGCATATGTAACAACCAACTTCAAATCTGCAAATGAAACAACCAACTTGAAAGTTGCATATGTAACAACCAACTTCAAATCTGCAAATGTAACAACAAATTTGAAAGCTGCATATGTAACAACCAACTTAAAAGCTGCATATGTAACAACCAACTTGAAAGCTGCATATGTAACAACCAACTTCAAATCTGCAAATGAAACAACCAACTTGAAAGCTGCAAATGTAACAACCAATTTGAAAGCTGCGAACTTAACAATCAATTTGAAAGCTGCAAATATAACCGAACTTGAAAGCTGCAAATGTAACAACCGACTTAAAATTTGCAAATGTAACAACCAACTTGAAAGCTGCAAATGTAACAACCAACTTGAAAGCTTCAAATGTGACAACCAATTTGAAAGCTGCAAATGTTATAACCAATTTGAAAGCTGCAAATATAACAACCAACTTGAAAGTTGCAAATGAAACAACCAACTTGAAAGCTGCAAATGTAACAACCAATTTGAAAGCTGCGAATGTAACAACAGATTTGGAAGCTGCAAATGTAACAACCAACTTGAAAGCTGCAAATGTAACAACACATTTGAAAGCTGCATATGTAACAACCAACTTAAAAGCTGCATATGTAACAACCAATTTGAAAGCTGCATATGTAACAACCAACTTGAAAGCTGCAAATGTAACAACCAATTTGAAAGTTGCAAATGTAACAACCAACTTGAAAGCTGCAAATGTAACAACCAATTTGAAAGCTGCAAACGTAACAATCAATTTGAAAGCTGCAAATGTAACCGAACTTGAAAGCTGCAAATGTAACAACCGACTTAAAATTTGCAAATGTAACAACCAACTTGAAAGCTGCAAATGTAACAACCAACTTGAAAGCTTCAAATGTGACAACCAATTTGAAAGCTTCAAATGTGACAACCAATTAAAAGCTGCAAATGTTACAACCAATTTGAAAGCTGCAAATATAACAACCAACTTGAAAGTTGCAAATGTAACAACCAACTTGAAAGCTGCAAATGTAACAACCAATTTGAAAGCTGCGAATGTAACAACAGATTTGGAAGCTGCACATGTAACAACCAAGTTGAAAGCTGCATATGTAACAACCAACTTCAAATCTGCAAATGAAACAACCAACTTGAAAGCTGCAAATGTAACAACCAATTTGAAAGCTGCGAACTTAACAATCAATTTGAAAGCTGCAAATATAACCGAACTTGAAAGCTGCAAATGTAACAACCGACTTAAAATTTGCAAATGTAACAACCAACTTGAAAGCTGCAAATGTAACAACCAACTTGAAAGCTTCAAATGTGACAACCAATTTGAAAGCTGCAAATGTTATAACCAATTTGAAAGCTGCAAATATAACAAACAACTTGAAAGTTGCAAATGAAAAAACCAACTTGAAAGCTGCAAATGTAACAACCAATTTGAAAGCTGTGAATGTAACAACAGATTTGGAAGCTGCAAATGTAACAACCAACTTGAAAGCTGCAAATGTAACAACAAATTTGAAAGCTGCATATGTAACAACCACCTTAAAAGCTGCATATGTAACAACCAACTTGAAAGCTGCATATGTAACAACCAACTTGAAAGCTGCAAATGTAACAACCAATTTGAAAGCTGCGAATGTAACAACAGATTTGGAAGCTGCAAATGTAACAACCAAGTTGAAAGCTGCATATGTAACAACCAACTTCAAATCTGCAAATGAAACAACCAACTTGAAAGCTGCAAATGTAACAACCAACTTCAAATCTGCAAATGTAACAACAAATTTGAAAGCTGCATATGTAACAACCAACTTAAAAGCTGCATATGTAACAACCAACTTGAAAGCTGCATATGTAACAACCAACTTCAAATCTGCAAATGAAACAACCAACTTGAAAGTTGCATATGTAACAACCAACTTCAAATCTGCAAATGTAACAACAAATTTGAAAGCTGCATATGTAACAACCAACTTAAAAGCTGCATATGTAACAACCAACTTGAAAGCTGCATATGTAACAACCAACTTCAAATCTGCAAATGAAACAACCAACTTGAAAGCTGCAAATGTAACAACCAATTTGAAAGCTGCGAACTTAACAATCAATTTGAAAGCTGCAAATATAACCGAACTTGAAAGCTGCAAATGTAACAACCGACTTAAAATTTGCAAATGTAACAACCAACTTGAAAGCTGCAAATGTAACAACCAACTTGAAAGCTTCAAATGTGACAACCAATTTGAAAGCTGCAAATGTTATAACCAATTTGAAAGCTGCAAATATAACAACCAACTTGAAAGTTGCAAATGAAACAACCAACTTGAAAGCTGCAAATGTAACAACCAATTTGAAAGCTGCCAATGTAACAACAGATTTGGAAGCTGCAAATGTAACAACCAACTTGAAAGCTGCAAATGTAACAACAAATTTGAAAGCTGCATATGTAACAACCAACTTAAAAGCTGCATATGTAACAACCAACTTGAAAGCTGCATATGTAACAACCAACTTGAAAGCTGCAAATGTAACAACCAATTTGAAAGTTGCAAATGTAACAACCAACTTGAAAGCTGTATATGTAACAACCAACTTGAAAGCTGCGAATGTAACAACCAATTTGAAAGTTGCAAATGTAACAACCAATTTGAAAGCTGCAAATGTAACAACCAACTTGAAAGCTGCAAATGTAACAACCAACTTGAAAGGTTCAAATGTAACAACCAATTTGAAAGCTGCACATGTAACAACCAATTTGAAAGCTGCAAATGTAACAACTGATTTGGAAGCTGCAAATGTAACAACCAATTTGAAAGCTGCAAGTGTATCAACTGATTTGGAAGCTGCAAATGTAACAACCAATTTGAAAGCTGCAAATGTAACAACTGATTTGGAAGCTGCAAATGTAACAACCAATTTGAAAGGTGCAAGTGTAACAACCAACTTGAAAGTTGCAAATGTAACAACCAATTTGAAAGCTGCAAGTGTAACAACCAACTTGAAAGTTGCAAATGTAACAACCAATTTGAAAGCTGCAAATGTAACAACCAACTTGAAAGCTGCAAAAGTAACAACCAATTTGAAAGCTGCAAATGTAACATCCAACTTGAAAGCTGTATATGTAACAACCAACTTGAAAGCTGCGAATGTAACAACCAATTTGAAAGTTGCAAATGTAACAACCAATTTGAAAGCTGCAAATGTAACAACCAACTTGAAAGCTGCAAACGTAACAACCAATTTGAAAGCTGCAAATGTAACAACCAACTTGAAAGCTGTATATGTAACAACCAACTTGAAAGCTGTATATGTAACAACCAACTTGAAAGCTGCGAATGTAACAACCAATTTGAAAGTTGCAAATGTAACAACCAATTTGAAAGTTGCAAATGTAACAACCAATTTGAAAGCTTCAAATGTGACAACCAATTTGAAAGCTGCAAATGTTATAACCAATTTGAAAGCTGCAAATATAACAACCAACTTGAAAGTTGCAAATGAAACAACCAACTTGAAAGCTGCAAATGTAACAACCAATTTGAAAGTTGCAAATGTAACAACCAATTTGAAAGCTGCAAATGTACCAACCAACTTGAAAGCTGCAAATGTGACAACCAATTTGAAAGCTGCAAATGTTACAACCAATTTGAAAGCTGCAAATATAACAACCAACTTGAAAGCTGCAAATGTAACAACCAATTTGAAAGCTGCGAATGTAACAACCGATTTGGAAGCTGCAAATGTAAAAACCAATTTGAAAGCTGCAAATGTACCAACCAACTTGAAAGGTTCAAATGTACCAACCAATTTGAAAGCTGCACATGTAACAACCAATTTGAAAGCTGCTAATGTAACAACTGATTTGGAAGCTGCAAATGTAACAACCAACTTGAAAGCTGCAAATGTAACAACCAACTTGAAAGTTGCAAATGTAACAACCAACTTGAAAGCTGCAAATGTAACAACCAATTTGAAAGCTGCGAATGTAACAACCGATTTGGAAGCTGCGAATGTTACAACTGATTTGGAAGCTGCAAATGTACCAACCAATTTTAAAGCTGTAAATGTACCAACTGCAAATGTAACAACCAATTTGAAAGCTGCAAATGTAACAACCAACTTGAATGGTTGAAATGTAACAACCAACATGAAAGCTGCAAATGTAACAACCAAATTTGAAAGCTGCAAATGTAACAACCAACTTGAAAGCTGCAAATGTAACAACTGATTTGGAAGCTGCAAATGTAACAACCAATTTGAAAGGTGCAAGTGTAACAACCAACTTGAAAGTTGCAAATGTAACAACCAATTTGAAAGCTGCAAGTGTAACAACCAACTTGAAAGTTGCAAATGTAACAACCAATTTGAAAGCTGCAAATGTAACAACCAACTTGAAAGCTGCAAAAGTAACAACCAATTTGAAAGCTGCAAATGTAACATCCAACTTGAAAGCTGTATATGTAACAACCAACTTGAAAGCTGTATATGTAACAACCAACTTGAAAGCTGCGAATGTAACAACCAATTTGAAAGTTGCAAATGTAACAACCAATTTGAAAGTTGCAAATGTAACAACCAATTTGAAAGCTGCAAATGTAACAACCAACTTGAAAGCTGCAAACGTAACAACCAATTTGAAAGCTGCGAACGTAACAATCAATTTGAAAGCTGCAAATGCAACCGAACTTGAAAGCTGCAAATGTAACAACCGACTTAAAATTTGCAAATGTAACAACCAACTTGAAAGCTGCAAATGTAACAACCAAATTGAAAGCTGCGAATGTAACAACCGATTTGGAAGCTGCAAATGTAACAACCAATTTGAAAGCTGCAAATGTACCAACCAACTTGAAAGGTTCAAATGTAACAACCAATTTGAAAGCTGCACATGTAACAACCAATTTGAAAGCTGCAAATGTACCAACCAACTTGAAAGGTTCAAATGTAACAACCAATTTGAAAGCTGCACATGTAACAACCAATTTGAAAGCTGCAAATGTAACAACTGATTTGGAAGCTGCAAATGTAAAAACCAATTTGAAAGCTGGAAATGTAACAACCAACTTGAAAGGTTCAAATGTAACGACCAACTTAAAAGCTGCAAATGTAACAACCAATTTGAAAGCTGCAAATGTAACAACCAACTTGAAAGCTGCATATGTAACAACCAACTTGAAAGCTGCATATGTAACAACCAACTCGAAAGCTGCAAATGTAACAGCCAATTTGAAAGCTGCATATGTAACAACCAACTTGAAAGCTGCAAATGTAATAACAAATCTGAAAGCTGCGAAAGTAACAATCAATTTGAAAGCTGCAAATGTAACCAAACTTGAAAGCTGCAATTGTAACAACCAACTTAAAAGCTGCAAATGTAACAACCAATTTGAAAGTTGTAAATGTAACAACCAACTTGAAAGCTGCAAATGTTTGAACCAACTTGAAAGCTGCAAATGTAACAACCAACTTGAAAGCTGCAAATGTTACAACCAATTTTAAAGCTGCAAATGTAACAACCAACTTGAAAGCTGCAAATGTTACAACCAATTTGAAAGCTGCAAATGTAACAACCAACTTGAAA
Organism: Fragum sueziense; assembly: GCA_963680895.1. Classification (NCBI taxonomy): domain Eukaryota; kingdom Metazoa; phylum Mollusca; class Bivalvia; order Cardiida; family Cardiidae; genus Fragum; species Fragum sueziense. The sequence continues at coordinate 38,694,979 of OY804608.1, read as the reverse complement.
GCTGCAAATGTAATAACAAATCTGAAAGCTGCGAAAGTAACAATCAATTTGAAAGCTGCAAATGTAACCAAACTTGAAAGCTGCAATTGTAACAACCAACTTAAAAGCTGCAAATGTAACAACCAATTTGAAAGTTGCAAATGTAACAACCAACTTGAAAGCTGCAAATGTTTCAACCAACTTGAAAGCTGCAAATGTAACAACCAACTTGAAAGCTGCAAATGTTACAACCAATTTGAAAGCTGCAAATGTAACAACCAACTTGAAAGCTGCAAATGTTACAACCAATTTGAAAGCTGCAAATGTAACAACCAACTTGAAAGCTGCATATGTAACAACCAACTAATATAACAACCAATTTGAAAGCTGTAAATGTAACTAAAAAATGATCATGTGATAAAGAACTTGTGGACAATTAAATTACAGCATGAAAATATATTGAGAAAGTGTTTTTCAAAATCAACAAAAGTGCTGTATTTTCTGAATGAGTCCGGAAATCAAAAGTGCAAGAATGTTCATTTCCCACTGATTAACCCTTTCCCAAATTGACCATAGTTTTATGACCATATAGAAAATGCTATGGAAAATATTGAGGCAAAAGGAGCAAATGCTAGTGCTGGCAACCAGCAATTTCTCCTTTTGCCGCAATATTTTCTGTGAGATATTTTTCACAAATTCCATCTTTATCAGAACCCTGATTTATCACCTCCAGTAAAATGTTTCTAATTGAAGCAGTCCAAAGTCTTATCATTTTGGGAAAGGGGTGAATTTCTTTCACTTCAAAATGAATTTAATGATTGCATCACTTTACAGCATAGTGGGGTGTCCTCTTTCTGAACTGTTTGTGATCATTTCAAAGCAAGTAAATTTAACAAGAATTAAACAAATCTACTGTGTGTGAACTCATTATAAACATGCAGGTCTGATCCTCAACATATTATGTCAGACTCTTGATTGTTTTTCATCCTGACATTGGATAATCTTAAACCTCAGTCCGATGAGCAGCTAGAGGCTCAGGAAGAATGCTGTGGTAGTATAGTATTAACAATTTAAGTGAGAGAAATACAAGGAATCCATTATCAGATGTTCCAGCCCAAACTATAACTGAAATACTGTTGAAAATGTCATTAAACCTTTTCCAAACGGCAAAATTTTAAAGGTCCATTTTGAAAGCAGCTGCAGGCAACAAAAGGGGTGTTGTTAGAGATAAAATTTGTGTAAAGATAGCACAGAAAATATTGAGAAAAAAGGAGAAACTGCTAGTTATCAGCAGTTTCTTCTTTTGTTTAAATGTTTTCCCCAGCCTTTTCTATCAGGGACATCAAAACCAGGTCTTGTTTGGGAAAGAGTTAATTAAACCCACATAAATCATCTGGAATAATCGAAATGAATTTATTCATGTGAGTTTACCTTTCCTGATTATCAAACTTAAATATTTACCTTTTTTGGGAGGTGTGTAGGATGGGAGGTGGGGCCCGCTTCATGTGTGTATCTTTCAATTTCAGAGCAATCAACTGTTAACAATACCTACCAACAGTGCTTTGATAACGAATAAACAGCAAAATAGGAATAAATGATAATTTTCTTTATGAACAACACAAAGTTGAAATAGATAAACTTAAATTGATCAATTGCCAGTAGTACCATAAGAAGCCCCTTTTTCTGAAGATAAGCCAAATTTGCTTTAATTTACTTCGCTTCAAAGTGATCACAAAAATGGCCACCAGTTGCGAGCCTTCATAATTCTTAACCCTTTCCCAAACAAGACCTGGTTTTGACGTCCCTAATAGAAAAGACTTGGGAAAACATTGATACAAAAGAAGAAACTGCTGATAACCAGCAGTTTCTCCTTTTGTCTCAATATTTTCTATGTCATATTTTACACAAATCCTATCTTTAATAACTTCCATTTTGTCATTTGTGGCAGTTTTTGAAGTGGATCACCCTAAAAAATTGTCGTTTGGGAAAGGGTTAATTCTTCCCTGCAATAAAATCTAAGCTTGATACAAAAAAGAAACACCATACTTAATCCCTAAAACCTTTAACCCTTTCCCAAACGGCCAAATTTAAGGGTGATCCACTTCAAAAACTGCCTCAAATAACAAAATGGATGTTATTAAAGATAAAATTTGTGTAAAATAGGGCATAGAAAATATTGAGACAAAAGGAGAAACTGCTGGTTATCAGCAGTTTCTTCTTTTGTTTCAATGTTTTCCCAAGCCTTTTCTAATAGGGACATCAAAACCAGGTCTTGTTTGGGAAAGGGTTAAACCCATTTGGTTACCAAGGATTTACATCTTTCTAGTTATTTTTCTGCTATAAAGTAATTCGGTTATAAATGAATATATTTTTATTCTATTTTTCATATGTGGAAGTAAGTTGCTATTTCTTTGTATTCTAGCCTTTTCCTAAATAAACCCTTTCTCATACAGAAAAACTTTAGACAGCTTCAATTTGAAAAAGATTTGCAGACAACGAAATAAATCATAAAATGGTGTCAGAAATTGTGTTATAGCATTGCATAGAAAGGAGAAATTGCTGATTATCAGCAATCTCCTCTTTTCTTTAACATGTTTTTTAAAGAAAATACTGTGGAAAATGAAAATAACAAAATGTCTATCCAAGCACCAAAACGTTTAATAAACATTCAAACATAGAAAATATGATTGTATTCCATCTCAGTATCTTCCCGGCTTTATTCTAACGAATCATATCTTTAATAACATCTATTTTTTCATGGTTGTCTGCAGCAGCTTTGGATTTGGAGCACCCTGTACATTGTCGTTTGGGAAAGGGTTAATAATGTTTTGTGCTTTTGGCGCTTAAGTCTGGCTCTTCAGGGGGCTTGCCTCATAAAATGCAAGCATCTTAATGGCACAGATGTACATCCTTTAAAAGATTAAGACGGGAAAAGCCGTAAGACTTATGGTTATCTGCTAAGATCTCGTAATCATAATTAATGCATTTTTGATATGCAGTTCGTATATTAAAACGTAATTAATTCATAAGAAAACGCAGTCAAATCCCGCGTTAATGTTTTCTTATATCCCATAATACTTGTAAAGACCTTCCTACCAACTAATCCATGTTACGAAATTCACAAACGGCAAGAATTCATACTTTTCTAAATCTTTATGAGTTATTATTTCAGCTTTAACCTTCTCTAAAACAGCAAAAATTTCGACTGCTCAAATTGAAAGATACTGTAGACAACAAAATGGTTTTTGATAAATTTATAATTTGTGTACAATAAATCACAGAAAATACTGAGGCAAAAGGAGAAAATGCTGGTTATCAGTATTTTCTTCTTTTGCCTCAATGTTTACACAAGCTTTGGCTATAAGGGACGCCAAAACCATGGCTTGGTTGGGAAAGGGTTAAAATTGCATTCCAAACACATTCATAAGCCGGTATACAGTGAAAAAAGATCAAATTTTCTAATAAAAAATAAATTTTATGTATTAGAAAATTGGATTTTAAAATGCCACTATTTTAGAAATTTTTGGTCCTGCAACAAAAAGGTTTAGGATGAATAGCATTAGATAATAAATTTAACCAATTACAAGACAACAAAATATGAAGAGTGGCCCAAAATTTACAATGTTGCAGACCACAATTTCAAGTAATTAATTTTTGTAAGTTTTGTCTTTCTTGGTAGAAACACTGTATCAAACATTATTCACGGTGGATAATCATGTGATACAATATTTTCAGAAAATCTTCAATAATTTTGTACATACTGGACGGATTTGAATTCGGTTTGAAGCAGAGAATGTGGACATACATCATGCACTAGATGGATGTGGTTTATTTTTGAAAAATCAACTGATAAAAAAGTTATTGGAGATAAACCAAAATTTTGGTCTATCTTCAATAACTATTTTATCAGTTGATTTTTCAAAAACCCATCACATCCAGCTTTTTCCTGGCATTTTCCCACTTTCTCTGCTTCAAATCGAATTCAAATTGGTCAAGTATTGACAAAGTTATTGAAGATTATCGGAAATTTTAAGTCATGTGATTATACACCGTGGACTACAAATATTGTCCATGCTCAGCATGCATGAATTCCATTTTGTTGTCTATAACTCAATTTAGACAAGACATTTGTTATTTTGGAAAGGGATAATAGCTCATTACCATGCAACAAAATTAAATTAGACTCCTCCAAATTCAAAGATGTTGTATACAGCAATTTCAAGTGAATTAAATTTGACATTTTTAATCTCTCTGGGTAGAAAGCATTGTAATGAAGCAATTGCTTATCACAAGCAATTTCTTCATATTCCACAATATTTACCAAAGACTTGATCTTGTAGGGCATCAAAAGGCTTCAATGCATAGGAATGGGCTGACTTAAAAATGAATATAATTTAATTGAGCAAATCGTCGTTGTAAATGCAAAACCTCGTATCTCGGTTTTTGGAAAATTTTAAAGGGGAGGGGAAAAAGTGTAATAACTTTTCTCAAACTGAAATGTTTTACTTGAATTTTGGGTATATTGTTCACAAATAATGTATCATTAATATTGATCAGTAAAAATATCTCAAAACCCTGGAGAATTGTCTTAACTGGGCACACAAGTTTGTACTTTGAAAATTATAGGAATCGACATACGAGGTTTGTATTTTAGAGATAGGCGTGGAGATAATTCAAAAGAAATTTGAAAAGTTCTAAAGTTATTCTACGCCATTCATTGATGCCTCAAAGTAAACAGATTTCAACCAGATTATCATAGAAAATAATGAATTAGACAGTCTTATGTAAATAAAAGATGAAAGACTGCTATTTAGTAGCAAAATACCCCTTTGAAAGTCAGCATTTTGGATATTTTTTGCTTTCTTCCTTCAAAAAATATATGCACCTTTAAATTCTTCAACATATCACTTTTCAACAAAAACCTGGAAACTGCAGCTTAAAACAATAGTAACTGCAGCTTGTTTTAAGCTACAGTTACTGGGTTCTTGAAAAATCAACAATATTTTCAAGTTTGCATTATTAGCCATTACATCAGACGTTTACGACTGATTTGAGGCAAATGTCAGAAAGGATATTTGCTGCAGTCTGGTATCAAACCTAGACCCAAGGATTGCAGGTTTGACCCACAAGCAATTGGGCCATGGCTTTGGCTCAGTGCCTGATGGAGGGTGAGGGAAACAATCTGAGCCAGGATCTGGAAAAAGGGTCCTAATATAGGGTTAATTCACGTTTTTGAGGTCGTTAACATTCGCAGAGGCCCAAGAAATACGTTAACGCCCGACTGCGAAGCAGGAGGGTCGTTTTCGTATTTTGCGGGCCTCTGCGAATGTTAACGACAGAAAAATATGTGAACTGACGCTATTATTGCATAAAAAGCATAAAATTCCAATGATTACTTACCCCAAACACCTTGATATGTACGAAAAATGAACCGAGGTGAGATAAGAAAATGTCCACATTGTTGTTTTGTTCTGATAAATCTTCCGAGAATTTTGTGACGTCGGTAAAACAATGTTACGTCATAATTTGGCGCCAAAAGGCGAATGTCGCTTATTTAACCCTTTCCCAAACAACAAAATTTTAGGGTGATCCACTTCAAAAAGTGCCACAAATGACAAAGTGGAAGTTATTAAAGATAGAATTTGTGTAAAATATGGCATAGAAAATATTGAAACAAAAGGAGAAACTGCTGATTATCAGCAGTTTCTTCTTTTGTTTCAATGTTTTCCCAAGCCTTTTCTAATAGGGACGTCAAAACCAGGTCTTGTTTGGGAAAGGGTTAACGTAAGACGTTGAGAATTTTGCGGGAAAAAAGACAATTGTTTATTTTGAAGGGTCAACTCGAGGATATTTGAGTGCAAAACCGGTCCGATATCGCACATGAATCTGCCGATTAATGCACGATTTCTCTGGATATCCGCCCGGTTTCTTCTCGTTATTCAATGTCGATAACGGCCCAAAAACACACTTTTTAGGCAATAATAGCATTTTAGAAACTGAGTTTCCAGACCAGCCTGTGGTCAAATATTACAATCCAATAGGGATGCATGATAATCTTTAACCCATTACCAAACAACAATTTTAGACCAGTCCAAATTCAAAGATGTTGCAGACGACAATTTCCGTTGAACAAAATTTAACATTTTTTGGTCTTTCTTGGTAGAAAACATTGTGGGAAATGAAGAAATTGCTTGTCACAAGCAATTTCTTTAATATCCACAATGTTTTCCAAAGCCTTTATTTTGTGGGGCGTCCAAAAGAGTCAATGTGTGGGAAAGGGTTAAGTTACGACAGGTAATTCAAGAAGAAGCTATAAGAGAACAACAAGAATCCTGACCACACTGTGCATATGCACAGGCTGATCGGAATTCACGTTGTTCTCAAATTTATGCCTTAACCCTTTCCAAAACAAGACCGGGTTTTGACGTCCTGAATAGAAATGGCTTGGGAAAACATTGAGACAAAAGAAGAAACTGCTGATAACCAGCAGTTTCTCCCTTTGTCTCAATATTTTCTATGCCATATTTTACACAAATTCAATGTTTCATAACATCAATTTTGTCATTTCTTGCAGTTTTTGAAGTGGATCACCCTAAAATTTTGTTGTTTGGGAAAGGGTTAACAGACCTTTTTCTAGATCAGACTCATTTGTACTATTAGTCCTGCTGATTCTTCACTGAATGAAAATATAGAGCTACAATGGGGAGAATCACGTGATTGACAATGGTATTATTCACGAAAAAATGGCGACGAAATGACCGCTTCGGCGTGAAAACTCAAACTTTAGAAAGGTATGTATCCAATCTACGTAGTTTCTCGGACAAGCCACCTATCCTAAAGTACCCGCTATTGTCTAAAGTTTTCAAAGATACCCAACTTTCCCCTATCTATTGGCTGTATTTAGAGAACACTTAAAGAATATTTCCGAAATTGCGAAAAAATTTGATGTGTGTTAAGCACGTCTCATCATATTTACAGCTTTATTTCTTACCCAAAGAATCCTGTGTTCACACTTTGTTTTTTCAGGCCCCTTTTTATTGATGACATTTCATTGTATTTCATTTACAAGGTCAATGTTGTCTTTGTTTAGCCTATTTACGAAAAAGATGTTAAACACACATACATTGCTGTAGTGTTTGGCACGCAGAGTTCTGGTAAGTGTGATGTTAAACACACACACAGTTGTTCGTGTACTAGGAAAGCCACTGATATTGGACAAAATGGTTATTTATTCATAACCCAATCTAATTGAAATCTGGTGTTAGCTTACAGTAACATAATGACAGACATCGTAAGGGATAATCTTTTATAAACTTGGAAAAAACGAAATCTGCTATAATTTTCCAAACTAATCAAATATCTTGTTATATATAATTTTCCATGACAAATACGTGCAACCACAATGATTTTGAATTAAAATATGATGGCCCCATTGCCTAGCTTGCGGTTAAATCGGTTTCAGAATCTTAAAAGTGTTTATTTAATTAGTCAGAAGAAAATTTTGCAGAAGTTTGTCCTTTATTTGTCCCTGTTAGATGTTACTGTCATGCCCAAACCGGATTTTAAGTGAGTTATTCATGACCTATATGTCTTTTATTAATAAAACGGTTACTTTTTAACTGCTTTCAACATATACTTTTAAAATTTGCTTCTTTTTTTCAGATGACTCGAAAGAAGTCTCGACTTTCATTACATAAGTCCAACAGTTAGATGAAATACATGTACAAAGTCTTGAATCAAGAGGAAACACGCAACGCCTTCAAAATCGAAAACCCAAATAAAAACGTTATAATTCTCCATTGTACCGGGCTTCAGCTGGTAAATCACAGTTATATAGTGCTTTATCATTGAAGAAACGTTCTAAAAAGGTCCAGGCAAGAACGCAGATAACAATTCAGAACCTTCAACTAAGAATTTGAATCCGTGCTGACTTTGGATTTCTTGATCAAAATTCTGAAAAAAAAAAAGACTCAACCAAAGTTGTTGAACAGATCAGTGAAGTACTTCCGTCTGTCGTCAGGATACTCTCAACGAATAAAAGACTGGACAGGACACTATTGAATTTTTTTCAAACAAGTGAAAGACGGAGTTTTTCCATTGAATAACATTTAAATGATCTTGTTTGCAGATACAGTAAAGTTGTTTGAAAATGACTCAACCATACAGATATGCAAATGGTACGAACACCTTCTTGAAACTAGGATATAGACTCTTTGGTGAAAGGTTTATACATTTTATGAGTGGTCCGAAGAGTCAGGGTGATACAGTCATGAACGTTTGTGGGCGTGGTTAGTACTCTCCTAGATCTGCAGATATTAATTTTGCCTGTCCAAATCCAATCATTTAATTTGAATAATGTCACTGGAGAAAGAAAATCAGGTATATATATGGAGACATTATGGCAGTTTTGGTGGAGAATCTTTAAGGGAATTCAGCGTATCTGACGTTCGACGGCCAAAAAAAGAAACAGGGATTGCAGAAGAAATTGGAGACGTGGATCTATTAGGTTTCGAAACGGATATGTCACTGAGCCAGAAAAAGAATAAGGTTCTACAAGACAAGAGAGAAGATTGTGATGTTATAAACAGTCTTTCAATAAAAACCCTTAAATGACAGTCTTGATTCTCTTACAGATAGTGACAAAGCTAATGTCATGGTTTTCTGGATATAATTGGACCATATCTTATCATATTATTGTGTTGCATGTGCATTTGATTTATTCCTATACCGACAGTGTAAAGTGCATCAAACCTTACTGAAATATCATTTTGTCACTCTCAAATGTGCATTTGCCCAATTATGTGCCGGACTTTAACTGTCCATTGCTCAGATGTAGTCTCTTAAATATTCAAACAATTTCAATCCACAGAATATCTCCGTAAACAAATCAGTCAACATATTCTAAACAATTATGGTACACTTGCGTGTTTATCATCACACTCACAAGAACTTGGCGTGCCAAACACTACAGCAATGTACGTGTGTTTAACATCTTTTTCGTAAATACGCTAAACAGAGACAATATGGACATTGTAAACCGTAATGAATGAAATGTCATCGATAAAAAAGATTCTGGAAATACACTATGTGATCAGAGAGCTCTTTGGGTAAGAAATAAAGCTGTAAATATGATGAGACGTGCCTAACACACATAAAATGTTTTCGCAATTTCGGAAATATTCTTTAAGTGTTCTCTAAATACAGCGAACGGATAGGGGAAAGTTGGGTATCTATGAAAACCTAAGACAATAGCGGGTACTTTAGGATATGTGGCTTGTCCGAGAAACAACACAGATTGAATACATACCTTTCTAAAGTTCGACTTTCCACGCTGAAGCGGTAATTTCGTCGCCATTTTTTCGTGTTTAATACCATTGTCAATCACGTGATTCTCCCCATTGGAGCTAGCCTTGTGTTCAATGTTTACTTTTTACACATCAAAAGAAGGCATTATCCTCTTGAACCCTTTACCGACAAGTCTGATATTTTGCCGTCTGTTTGTGTTAACTAGGGTTTTACGCTGTTTTCAACTGCTATGGTCATATTGCAGCGGCTGGCGCACCTAATCTTGGCTTCCTGGTATTTCTCTCACCAGTACCACCACAATATCCAAACCGAGCCTCCAGCTGCTCTCTCACATAGATGATTTACACCCATTGGTGAGAGACAAATTACTTTTGTCAAATTGTCTTTGTAAATGCAAAACCTTGTATCTTGTTTGTGGAAAATTTCAAAGGGGAGGGAAAAAAGTGTAATAACTTTTCCCAAACTGAAATGTTTTACTTGAAATTTGGACATATTGTTCACGAATGATTTGTCATCAATACTGATCAGTAGAATATCTCAAAGCCTGCAAGAATGATCTGTAACTGGGCACACAAGTTGGTACTCTGAAAATCGCAAGAATCGACATACAAGGATTTGCATTTACACCGACCAAATGTCAGAATGGATACTGGTAAATCCGTGGTTCCAACTCGCTGCCCTTGGATTGACAGACTCCTACGTAACTGCATGACTGAGCTATTGTGGCTCGACATTTTTCTGGAACTGCATTTTATGGCAAAGACCAGTCACAGCCCACTGTCATACAGAATTCTGTCTCCTATAAGATCCAAGAATATGCATGACCCTTTTTAGATGCCCTCCTGCAATGACTAGCCATGAATATGTGTGTGACCATGTCTTTAGCTAATGCTTTAACTCTTTCACTGCAAAATTACCTGGAATTGTCCTATTTCCAGTGACAAATTATGGAAACTTCATAAGAGGGCTTATCAGATTATAGAATAGTAAAAAATCGTTGTTTGATAATATTAAGCTCAAACTTTCAGGAATCATTGCACATAAACTGATTTGCCTGATAACATACTTTTTATCAAGCAGTTTGATCAGATGACCTTGCCCTTGACCTTGAATGACCTCATTAAGCTATTGTTTGAAAGTCGCGGATCGGCGACATTGGCAGTCTACCTATGGGTCGCTTTTTGGCGACATTGGCAGCGAAAGAGTTAACTACAAAAAAAGATAAGATACCAGATTATCAAAAGGGAAAATTACAATGGCCATTGATGTTACAAATTATTGTTTAGCTGAACCTGGGCCTCTCTTTAATGACAATAGACAGTCTTCTTAAAATTTCGATCTTAACATAATCCTATGGGAATCTTTAATTCTTAATTCCTTTTATCTTCTTTATTGAGTTATCCTTTATAAATCCGTAATACTTTTTATCATTTGTTAAACAAGGTTTGTTTTATGAAGTACCAATTTTAAGTGTTTAGTTTTCAGTAGATTATTAAGACATTTGCACTGTGGACAGACAGTCTTTTTCAGTGTTTCTTTCCTCACAATATTTTTGTCATGTTTTTCATTTAAATTCATAATTTTTTAAAACCTGAGTGCCATGATTTTTTTTTAAACTCAGCTTTAAACAAAATCAGAAAGGCTATTTTTTCTTCTTTTCTTTAAAGTACACTTACTTGATTTCGTTTCTCATTTCAAAAGTTTGTTTCATTTGGCAAAATCTGGTTTTTTTTGTAAAGTGGCATCTGCCCTTAAAATCATTGTGATTAAACGAAAAGGACTAATCCCCCAACTTGTTTGAAATTCAAATAATTCAAGGACAGCATTATTCCACAGATTAATCCTTTCCCAAACCATCTCTAGATTTGTTGACCCTTATCCCATAGAGCTTTGAAAACTTTGAGAGAAAAGAAGAAAATTCTGATAATCAGCTTTTTCTTCTTTTCCACAAATATTTCCAATACTACAACATACAAATTTTCCTCTTTTTCGTAATTTTACTTTTATAATCTTTAACTTCTCTGAATTTTAGACAGTCTAAAATTTTGTCATTTGTGAAAGGGTTAAACTAATCCCTATCTCTAAGCTTACGGGCACACATTTACATATGCGATTTTAAGTCATTTATTCGGGATTAGCTCGGGATGGTATTTCTAATCCTTCCCACCATGCATTGTAAGGAGATGAGGGCCCTCGATGTCTCTGCGCCAAATCCCACCACTTCTCCGCGAGATTTGATTAAAATCGTAGAAAAAATATAAAACTTTCTATTTTACCCTTTCCAACAAAAGACCGTGTTTTGAAGTCCCTAGATGAAAACCGCTTGGGAAAATATTGAGACAAAAGAAGAAAATGCTGATAATCAGCATTTTCTCCTTTTGTCTCAATATTTTCTGTGTGATATTCTACACCAATTATGTCTTTATCAACATCTAATCTGTTGTCTGCAGCACCTTTCAAATTGGAGAACCCTAAAATTTTGCCGTTTGGGAGAGGGTTAATCCTCTCCGGCTCTTGGCAGGGAGCGCATTTGAATACGGCTTAGATTTCAAAATCCGTGTTTACATTTTTCCTGGTTTTTATCCGTTTTATTGCGGTCCAGCAGTGCGATTCGAGGATTTTATGATAAACTAGCATAGTAGCATATTATGAATATTATATACTTAAAATGCTTTTGCTCTGACCCCACAAATTGAAAAGTTACAATAATAAAATATTATAGGAATAACATGTTTAATTTGATTTGACAATCTTGAATAATTACTTAGGAGGAGATTGATTGATTGATTGATTGATTGAGTGAGTGATTGATTGATTGATTGATTGATTGATTGATTGATTGATTGATTGATTGATTGATTGACTGGTTGGTTGATTGATTGATTGATTTTGCAACAATACCTTAATTATAATCAGACTGTTCTCGGGCACCTACTGATTTGAATCATTGGTGCTCTTAACCCATTACCAAACAACAAAATTTTAGCCTAGTCCAAACTCATAAGTGTTGCAGACGAAAAGTTCCATTGAAAATTTTTTAACATTTTTGGGTCTTTATTGGTAGAAAACTTGTCATAAGCAATTTCTTCATTTTCCACATTTTTATTTTAATAAAATAATTGTTTTCCAAAGTCTTTATTTTTGTGAGGCGTCCAAACGCGTCAATGTGTGGGAAAGGGTTTTAAATGCCAAATTGGCCCTGTTTACAGACCCACACTCATATGACAGACAAATTGGAAAACGAAAAGGAGTCCAAAATTACCATTTTATGAATCAGTCCAGAAATTGGACATGGGATAATCCCACTCAATTTAGCTGTTGGATTAACCCTTTCCCAAACAAGACCGGCTTTTGACGTCCCTGATAGATATGGCTTTGGAAAACATTGAAACAAAAGAAGAAACTGCTGATAACCAGCAGTTTCTCCTTTTGTCTCAATATTTTCTATGCCATATTTTACACAAATCCTATGTTTAATAACATTCATTTTGTCATTTTTGTCAGTTTTTGAAGTAGATCACCGTAAAATTTTGCTGTTTGGGAAAGGGTTAATAGTTGATCAGTTAATCCCATAAGTAAATGTTTTTCTTCCAGATAAGGATTATCCATAAGCTTTAGAAGTTTTTCCATTTCTAAATAGAATAGATGGACCTTTTTTTAACCGATTACCAAATGACATATATTAAGACTGGTCTAAATTCAAAGATGTTGCAGGCGACAATTTGAAGTGAAAGAAGATTATCATTTTTTGGCAGAAAACATTGCGGTAAATGAAGAAATTGCTTGTCACAAGCAGATGTAGTTTCTTAATTTTCTAAAATGTTCCTGAAAGCTTTTTTCTTTAGGAGCGTCTGAAAAGCATCTCTGTGTGGAAACAAACAATGAACATAATAAATCGACCTATGACATTTTTTTTTGCTTTACTGTTTCAACCCAGTGTTGGAAAAAGACATAAATATCACATTGACAGGGCTACAGATGTTGATATACCCTTTCCCAAATGACAAAATATCAGGATGCTCCAATTCAAAAGCTGCTGCAGACAACAAAATGGATGATAACAGAGATTAGAATTGTGTGTGATATTGTCAAGGTAATATTGAGACAAAAGGAGAAACTGCTGGTTTGCAGCAGTTTCTTCTTTTGTCTCAATATTTTCCCAAGCCTTTTCTATTAGGGACATTAAAGCCAGGTCTTGTTTGGGAAAGGGTTAAATGGTCCCTCACATATGATTGTGCAAAGCTCAAAAACATTATTGCTGTTGTCATAAAAAGAAATTTACCTATATACCTCTTGCCAACACTTAAACATAGGTGACTAGAAGATTTGATTTGATTTTAATGGGGTTTTATGCCGTTTTCAATTTCTATGGTCATATCGCGGCGGCTGGAGCACCTAACCGTGGGTTCCTGGTATTTCTCGCACCAGTACAACCACAATATCCAAACCGAGCCTCCAGCTGCTCTCTCACATAGATGATTCACACCCATTGGTGAGAGACAAATGACTTTTGTCAAATGTCAGAATGGATACTGGCCGAGCCGGGGTTCGAACTCGAGACCCCTGGATTGACAGACTCAGACATAACTGACTGAGCTATCCGGGCTCGGCGGCGACTAGAAGAGCCTTACTTAATTCTATGTAAAATTTCAATCACAGACGACACTTGTTGTGTCAAAGTTGTAGAGGATGCCATTTTACCTTGAGATATCCAGAGTTTGACTCATCTGATTTAATTAAGTTTTGACCTTTTTTTTTTTTATTCATCCGGTAATTGTTCATAATTGAAATATAGTAGAAAAAGGTAAGGAATTGCTCAACATGATATGCTATATTTCAATGTTTTTTTTTGTTTCAAAATTATTTTGTTTAACATTTTTGAAGCCCATTGATGAGGACGGGACCACATTTTCACCTCGACTTAAACATAACTTTGACTTATCTAATGTCGACAAAACGTGTGTCAACTGTATATACCGGACCCTGTCACACCTGGGTATTGAAGCAGTTAGGAAAGGCTAAATTTTGTACCCAAAAAAAAGGACTTAAGGAGTAATCTTTTAAACAACAAAAGTGTTTATATTGGTACTTAAGTTAAGCCAATTCTCTACTTAGGATAATCCCCATTCTTATATAACACCCAGGGATTAGTACTTAATGGAATTTTGTCTCCTTCAACGATTTACCTCATAACAACACAGCATTTAGAACAGATCATTTTGAACATTTGCTGCAGACGGCATTAACCCTTTCCCAAACGACAAGTCCAAAGTCTTGATGTAGTCCAACTTGGAAAGTATTGCAGACAACCAAATTGCTGTTTACAAAAAAATTTTAGGCTTGTCCAATTTGAAAGCTGCAACAAACGGCAAAATAATAGGTGATTATGATAAGATTTGTGTAAAATATTTCACAGAAAATATTGTGACAAAAAGAGAAAATGCTGATTATCAGAATTTTCTTCTTTTACCTCAATGTTTTCCTAAGCCTGATCAAGTAGGGACGTCAAAACCAGGTCTTGTTTGGGAAAGGGTTAAAAAGATCTACCACACTCAGCCCTGGTTGAAGGGAGATAACAATGATATCTTCAAGGGAGATAATTATGCACCATGTGCAAAGTTTCAGAGCAATAGCATAGTTAAGTTTGAGTTTATTTGGGTTTTACGCCGTTTTCAACTACCAGGGTCATATCGCGGCGGCTGGAGCACCTACCCATGGATTCCTGTTGTTTCTAAAACCAGTACTACCACAACACCGTTACCGAGCCTCCAGCTGCTCGCCCACTTAAGTTAACGATTTCAAACCCATTGGTGGGTGACAATTTTGTCAGAAAGGGTATTAGCCGCGGCCGGGTATCGAACCCGGGACCTCTCGAATGAGGGTCAGATGCGCTACCAACTGCGCTAAGGCCGCGGCCTCAATAGCATAGTTAAAATAGAGATATATGACCAATACAACATGGATGATTGAATGGGGTTTAAAACCTCTTTCAACAGCTAGGGTCATATTAAGGTGGCTGGAGCACCAAACCATGAGTTCCTGTCGTTTCTCTCAACAGTACTACCACATCATCCACTGCAAGCTTCCAGCTGCTCTGCCAAATAAGTTTACAATTATCCACCAATTGGTGGGAAACAATTGTCATAAGAGATCTTTGCCAGATTGCAGCGGATCAAACCCGGAACCTCAGTAGCGAGAGTTCTATGCACTACTATCTGCAATAATTCTTTGGCCAATGAACGACACAGACGCCTGGGTGAATGAACAAGAGCTGTCCGAAGACAGCGCGCTCGACTTTCTAAGTTGCTTAGTATAAAGGGGGCATAACTCCAAATATAGTGGAGCCAGGGTCATGGGCCCTGGTAGTAAGGTAGAGGGTGTGATGGTGAATAAGTATTCCAAGTTTGGGTTGAATCCCTTTGATAGTATGGAAGTTATTGATGTTTGAAAAAACTTTAACCTTTGTTGCAACGCCAACGCCGACGCCCGGGTGACAGTATAAGCTCTCAGTATAAGCTAAAAATAGCAACTCAATTCTTCAAATAGTCACACTAACAATGAAATATAACTTACCATTGGTTCCGACAGAGCCATTCAATTCTGATGGAGCAGGAGGCGGGTCTGTTGTCGGTGTTGTCTTGGTTACCAGTAGCTGGTCGCTAGGTAACTGTGTCTGTATGTCTTTATGCAATTCCTGCCTCTCCTAAAAATAAAGAATAATTAAGTTATCAATGCTTACAAAGGCAGTTTTTAGGCGTGTCCATGCTACTAAAACCTGGTAGCTATCCTTACAAGATCTAGTCCAGTCAGGTTTAGAAGAACAATTTGTGAACACACAGATAGACACTGATTAAATTAGAAATCTATCACTAATGGTGATAAAATACCCCCATCACTACATTTGTCTGGACAAGTGTTTTTTTAACACAACTTAGTGCAAAATAAGTAAGGCAGAGTTATGCTCCTTGTACACTGCACTTCTCCTTAGTGAGATCTACCTATCTATAATGAACACCAAACATGAATGTGAACTGAGATCGTCACATTCCAATGACAAATGTTATCAAGTTCCCTTTAATAAAAGAAAGACGTTCAGTGACAGAAGCTTCGGCGCAATAGGACCGAGACTTTGGAATAACCTGCCAGTCAGTTTGAAATCATGTGAAACAATCGAAAGTTTCAAGAAACAGTTGAAAACTCATTATTTCACAAATTTTAATTCTCTGTTTTAACCCTTGTCCGAAAGACACAATTTTGAAATGCTCGCCTTTAAACCAGTTGTAGACAACAAAATAATTACACACATAGTATATAAAGTGCAAATTATAGCATAGAAAATTTTAAGGGGAAAGGGAAATTGTTAAATATCGGCGAATTCTTCTTTTCTCTCAATATTTTCCATCATTATTCATAACCTACTTTGGACGAAAAAACCTAGTCTTACTCGGGAAAGGGTGAACAGAAAATATGACTTATCTTTTTAACACTGTGTTTTGTGTATAGATATATCGTAGGTGGGATGTCAAAATCTCGTACCTCCAGCTTTTCCAATCTGTAGTTATGAGGTTTTGACCCCCATCAGCAATATATATTTAATCATTTTTGTAAAACGCCATTGAATATGAACTGTCGTAAAAATAGGCGTTTAATCAAATATAAACAGTTAGTTAGTTAGAAGTTATCTATGAAGCTTCATGATCATAGCTACAGTACTTTACTTTCAGAGATATGATCTGGACAAGTATTTTGTACACAGACGGGCAGAGGGACGGATGGACAGTCACAGAGGGATGGACAGCTAGACAGGCTGATTCCAGTATACCCCCTAAAACATTCCTCTTGCAGGGCAGTGTTCTCCCCAGCCCAATACAGCTTCATTTATATCAATGTAATGCTCCTACAGCTTCAATATCACCCCACAGCTAAATGTCTTTAAAATGGTCACCAAATAGAGGAATTTGAGTTATTTCATGTCAAAAACTGATGAATTATGGCATTTTGTACAAAAAATAATTATGCGTAATAATTTGAGTTATTTCATGTCAAAAACTGATGAATTATGGCATTTTGTACAAAAAATAATTATGCGTAAAAATATAATGGGAAAAGCAGAAATTGCTCAAAATGAGCAATTTCTTCTTTTCCCATTATGTTACTATTCACAATCATTTGCATAAACACTGTATTGCAAGCTTCAAACGATACAGCCACTACAGCTTCAAATTATTCTGGGGAGAAGCCTGCAGGGTATAAATATCTTACCTTGAGTACTTCATATATACGGTTGACCCCAAAAAGGGTACCATACTTGTAATTAACATTACCAATTTTGTCATTTCTCTAAATGTTTTTCATTTTCTCTAAGCTTAGAGCTGATGCTTTCAAATTGAACCATACTAGTATCTCTCCATTTTGTATTGAATAAAGTATTAACATATAACACTAGCGTGAAATTTAGTATCATCTAGAAAGTTAGAATCATCGAGAAAAGCTTAATTTCCCTGATCAATGTCGTTTTTAGATAATAACCCAGTATTATCCCAAAACTTTACGATGTAACGCTTTTTATTGCTAATTTATCGTTCTATAAATTTTGACAAAACGTCAAATTTGGTATAATTGCCAAATTAAACTTTGATAGTGTTAACCCTTTTTGTAAACTAGCCCTGGATTTTATTGAAGTCCCAAATCAGGATAGCTTTAAAATGCATCGAGAGAAAAGAAGAAAATGCTGGTAACCAGCATTTTCTTCATTTCCCTCTATGCTTTTCATGCTGTAAGACTAAGATTCTTATCAATCCCCACACTGACTTACATCAAATTTTGTGATATGAGTGCCATTGAATATGGATCATCCTAATGCGTGTTTTTTTTTGTTTTTGTTTTTGGAAGGATTTAGGCATGCTTTAGAATCTTTTACCAAGTCACATAATCATTTCATAATGATGCTTATGAAAATATGCAAATATGCTTTAAAATAATTTCCCAAAATGGCAAAAAATTGAGCAGTTCAGATTTAAAAGTTGCATGCTGCAGACGATTGATGTTTATAAAGATAGGAATTGTGATAGGAATATAGCACAAAAATATATTGATATAAAAGCAACATAATTACAATACAAGAAAAGAAGAAAATTAAAAAAAAAATCAAAATACTTTTGTTTCATTGGTTTCAAAGGTCAGGTCTCTTGTAAAGTTGACAAAACTAGATGTATTACTTGTGAAGTCCAAGGCTAAAACAAAGCGAGAGAAATTAGATCCATGACTTTTTTGCAGCATTAGAAAACAACGATGGAAAAGAATAAACTGTTATCAAAACTCATTTTTCTCAGTCTGTTCATAGGTAACTTTTAAGACTGACTATTTAACCCATTACCAAACAATGATGCTTGCTGACACCCCACATGATAATGTAATTTTTTTCCCCCAGAAAGACCAATATATTTAAGTAAAATTTCATTTACTTGAAATTGTCATCTGCATCATCTTTTCAATCTAGTAATTGGCTAAGAAAGGGATCCAAGGCCAGGACAAAGCAAGAGAAAAAGTAGTTCCATGGCTTATCTCATAATTCACAGTCAATATATAACCATGCATGATCAATCTAATAAGCATTTTTCTCCTTTCCTCTTATTGTTTCTAAAGGTCATGTTTCTTTAAGGGTCAAAATTTGTGAAAGGGACATCTAAGACGGGAGAAAGTAGTTCCGTTGGTTATCTCATATTTCACAGACGTAACCACGGGCAGTCAATATCCAACCCAGCCAAGCTTATAATCTAAATACAGACAAGTTTTTTCTCTCTCCCATCGTTAATCCGAATATCGGAGAATAGATTAAGCGACAAAATACGGCTTTAAGATCTCATTTTTCTCCTATAGATTGTAAATATTATCCCTTAGTTGCTATGGCGATGGGATTTTCTATTAGCATAGGCACGCTCCTCGTTTTTCTATATTATTGATTAATCCCGGAATTAACGGTAATAATCCTAAAACCCGAGCATCATTAGTCTTTATCGCGACAGTTTGGAGGTGTTAGGTTTCTAAAATTATTACCGTGTCATTACGAAGTAGCTTCTCATATATAATTAGGTTTTTGTACGGTTTTGGTTTATTGAGACAATTTTATTGATTATTTTCCCTTAATTTCTTTATTTTTTTTTTCATTTTGTTTCTTTTTCAATTAGCCTTTATTTGTATTCTTTAACTTTATCATTTCTGAAAATATTAGGCCAAGTTTTGATTATTATAATACATGACAGATACATCTTTATTTTTAAAAAAAATATTTTCCCTTTTTCATGTGTTCATTTGAAAGTGGTTTGTTTTTTTCTGTCCTGTACCAAAATTTCTAAATTTTAGATAGAGTTTATGTTGAAATCTGTATGACGCTTATTTTCGATGCCAAACATATGATGTTTACCAAGCCTAAAGTTTCCATTGTAATCCCTTTCCCAAACAAGACCTTGTTTTGATGCCCATAACAGATAATTAAGACTTTGAAACACATTGAGACAAGAGAAGGAACTGCTGATCATCAACAGTCTCCTTTTCCTTAATGTTTTTTCTGCAATAACATTCATTTGTACAGAAACCCTACCTTTATCAACACATATTTTCACTGGTGGTGAACTCGGCCAAAGCGATCGAGGGACGTTTTTCGCTACAACAAGGTACAGATATTTTGTGTTTAAATGTGAGTTTATAGATTTTTTTTCTAATGACAATGAACTTGTTCTAAAAACAGACCAGGTTTACCGTTTTGTATTGACAAACTGTCGGTGTTGTTATAAAATCTCGTAACTACGACTTTGTCTCGTAACTACGGCTTCGATAAAGCCGTAGTTACGATATTTTATTATAAACACCAACAGAATACATTGTTCGCGAAAAAACGTCCCTCGCTTTGGTCAAGTTCACCACCAGTGATTTTGTTGTCTGCAGATGGTAGCTTCCAAATAGGAATATTCCATATTTTTTTTTGTTTGGGAAATGGTTAAAACCAATTTGAGGTCCACAACAAAATAAAGCACTAATTCCTATTATCACATCAGTCAATTTGTAAGAGTTTCGGAGAATAGAAAGAAAAACATGAATTAGCAGAAAGTACCAAACCAGACATTGTTCCCAAGTTTGACCATTTTTGCGGTCAGTTTCCATATTTGGAAATTAGCACCTTTTTAAATTTCACATTGTTTACTTGAATTTGTTGACTATTTTGTTTACTTAAAAGAATGACGTCTTTCAGTCATGCCCATGTGGTTCATGTGTTAATCATCATTTTCCGAACAAAACCTGGTTTTGATGTCCTTTACATAAATGATCTGGTAAAACATTGAGGCAAAAGAAGAGAATGCTGATGATAAGCATTTCCTCCTTTTCTCTCGCTTTTTTTTTACTAAATAAAAGACAGATTTTAGGTTTTACCATCCATTTTAGCTTCTTTTTCATAGTAGACTTAAATTCTGTTGTTTGTGACAGGGTTAACCCATTACCAGACAGCAAAATTTTGGACAGGTCCAAATTCAAAGGTGATGCAGACGATAATTTCCAAACCTAGGAGTGCTTGGGAAAAGGAATAACCTAGATTTGCGATTGACTAACACATTACAAATATTTCAGAAATCAGGCTCAGTGGCACCAGGGGTTAGCTATAATTATTTCTATTAGGAAATCAAAACCATGGAAAGTGTTGGAAAAGATTTAACCTAAATTATTGCGATTGACCTAATGCATTGCAGTTCCACGAAAAAGGGTGAAAAAATAAAAACAGATTTACTCACAGATGCAGCAGCAAAGATTTGGCATTTGAACAAAATTTTCTCTTGCAGAAACACTCCTATCTCTATGCTTAATCATTTGGCATAACTACATGCGTTAACTAGAAATGTAATATTTCCGCAAATAAAATTTTCAAAAAATTTCACAAAACCTATTTTGTGTGTACTCATTGGAATCGTCTCTTCGAGATGATTCCAAAGAGTACCCACAACATAGGGTTTGGAAGAGAAATAAATTATTTAGATTGAAATAACGTCATTTTATCCAGAACATTATTTACATCATAGAAAGCCAGAATTCAAGATTAGATGCATGTGATTTGATTTTTTAAAAGATGGTTCGATCAACTTCCTCTAGACACATATAATTTGTTGTTGGTAGTTTTCATTGAATTCAAAAGCAATCAGTCAAAAAGATGTGATTTGACTTTTCAGACTGAATGAAAAAAGTTCAATTCTTCATTTTGTATGAAAGATTCTCTAAATTATACAGGGGCGTAACCAGGAAATTTTAAATTATACGCACGCCGAATGCGTGCAAGAACGCCTACGGCGTTCTCGAGCGCCGTAGGCTCGAGTGGGGGGGGGGAGCACGAGAGGGGGTCTCCCCCTCTCATTAGGGGGGTTCGGAGGGCCTCCCCCGAGAAAATTTTGATATTCAGGATGGCAGCAGAACGATTCTGAGCCTTCTTTGAGACAGAATTTGAGCTTCATTCGAAGTCATTTTTAAGGAATTATAGTTATATGACAATGACATTGCTTTTTTACATTACGCACGTGCGTAGTGTGCGTAATGGGCGTTACGCCCTTGTTATATAGATCTCTAATACCATATTCTTTTTCTATGACATATCCAAAATAATGACATTGGCTCCATCAAGTATCACATCATAGAATTTTGTTCACAAGAATGGTTGCTTTGTTTGCTTGTAGTGATATTATGTTGCTTTCAACAATTTTTCTGTCACTTCATTGGTAGAAAAAGCTGAAGTCAATGGATGTTGAACCCATCTCCCTGACAACTTGTATATCCAGGTAATAGTACAGTGTACTAGCCTTTTAGCCCTTTTACAAATGGCAAAAATTTGGACTGTTCCTATTTGAAAGCTAAGACAGGTAACAAAATAAACAATATCAGTTTGAAAGAAGAAAGTGTGTGTAAACTGTAATATAGTCCATGAGCCAGACACTTTTTTGGTACCACTCGGAGGGAGTAATTCTTATTGCACTTTCTGAACAGCTTGATATGTGTAGTTAAGTAATTGATATGATAGCAGTCTGAAATTGGTAGCTTATGCTGAGAAAATCGCCGTTTTCTTAACCTACCCCATTTTCACATGTCCACAAATGGGACAGTAGGTGCGATTTCTTTTGGTAGTGTGTGATTTATCCAAAGGCTTGTCGTGATTATTTTCTCTGCCAAAATATTCTTAAAACACTAGTTTTGAGTACTATTGAATCTGTTCCCAGGTATGAGGCCTCTGTAGGCTGTGAAATAGAAGACAATTTGTCGGCCCCTACATCAAACGAAATGCACATTTTTTTCAAGTGAATTTTTCAATTCTTTGAAGTAGAAATGCAAGTGGCAACATATTTTTACACTTTAATATATTTTCAAATGCGTATTCATCGATTCATGCCAGTTTCGTGACACAAAACACTCGGAAAATGTTGTAAAAGGCAAAAACATTTGGTCGATTCGGACCCTGAAATGTTCGTACCTAAAAACTAAAACGCATACAATGAGTGTTATAAGGCTTCTAACGGTTGCTAATCTATTGACAGAACTGTGTTTTTATCCAAAACAATCGGATTACCTCTTAAGTGACTATTTCATGCATATATATGTTATATGAATATGAAATGGGGAATGTTACGTTAGGCCTACTGAAAGAATGCTGAACTCAAAAGCATTTTCACTTTTAAAAACAATGAAGGGCCATATATGTTCAGTTGAATGTCCAATCAATGCAAATTAGAAAATAATTACTTGAAATATATTCAATTGCACAATATTCGACGGTTTGTAACTAAATTGAATGACCACATGAAAAAAATGAAGCTATACTTTACAACAAAATATAGCCCAATGCCAATATAGGCCTATGATTATACGATATATAATGTACATCATGTGGCAACCAAAGTAAAACCCGATCGTCCAATATTCAATGATACAATGAATCGCAAAATTTGCTGCTTTTGTCATTATATAGTACAAAACTCTCTTCGTCGGATATATTGGTCTTCATATAAATTATATCTAATCATAACTCAATATAATACATGTACAATATAATAAGTCAGGATACGGAAAAAATGTCCCTTAAGGCTCTTGAACCAAATATGACTCCAAATCAGCCTGCGTATACATGTACATGTAGTCTGATCAAGAACCATTGCTGTTCTCCATTAGATCCTTAATGGCATGTTGCAATTGTAATATAGCAGCACAGATGTCTGCCTGTCTTCACTAAAAGCATGCACTGATCTTGAAATGTGACTGCCTCAAATGCTATAAGGGACCCTTTTCTAGATCCGCGCTCAATTATGTAAGTATGAGAGAATACATTCGTTTCTGCTATTAAGTAGGATTATAACATTCTTATTTCCAAAACCTAGTTTGTATAAACTATGATGATTAGACAAAGATTACTTATGCAAAGAATGATAATCAAAGTGTACGGAGGGAACTTATTTCTATGTTAAAATAGAAATTAGATACATGTAGTACTTTTGCAATTTTATTTCGTTTAGAAAATATATTGCAGTGTCCATGAATGAATGCAACCCCTAGCCTCCTAAAAGACAAATTCTATATGTATTTCGACAGCAAAGTCCGTAGATGTACATTGCATACTTACAGAACAGATTTATCAAAAACAATGTAATTCTATAAGCCAGGTGATTGTATAACATGTGTGTCGTCCATTTCCCATTTCCAATTCTCCTTGTCTGTATGTACGTATTTTACTACAGTTGCAATAGCAATATTTCTAAAATTTCTGCTATATATAATCATATTGGATACATGTGCTGATTCTGGTATTCGTGATTTTGATTCAGTCAATGGTTCCTGACATACCTGTAGTTAGTTTAATGCATTTTGTCACTGAAAATCACTTGGTAATATGTCCAGCTCACTAGGAGAAATGATAAACATATAGATAAAAATAATTACATGTATGCATATACTTAGTATACTTCAAATAATCATTTGACAGAGATGTAAACTTCTTCTGTCGAACATATGCATTAAAATGTGAATCAGATGTATATATGTTCTAGTTTATTTGGCATGAATCATAACAAAATGCAGTATGATACATACTCAAATGGTTGGGTAAATCTTTGTTTTCATTTTGTAAGAGTCTGAAAGTTTTATAAGATCCATATCACCACACACATGTTAACAACAAAGGGATTGGAATATAATTGATAACTAATGGTCAAATTGATTGAAGTTGTGGTAACAAAAGCAAAAACTGCACCACTTGTCTTTATAATCACAGTGGCGTAATTTTTAATCAAACATATATCATTTACCCTCTCTTTTAGACAAATGCAAACATTTCACAGAATCTGCGTTGTGAGCAACAGATTTATCAGATCAATATAAATTGAAAACTCGATTTAATAATCCTCTAAATAGTTACCATACCTTGTCACTACTGGTGTGGCCTACATCTATGTAGGAGAGAATGCAAGTTTGTGGTTGTTTAGCTGTTTTGTTTATGATCCCATGTTTCAAAACAAGTTGTTTATGAGGGCATATCAAAAGTTTTTGATTCTCACACCTGTTGTATTTTTCATATAATAGTCCCGTAGCCTTTGCAACCCCACACATTCCTTCCACCTTGTTAACAGTTCACTGATATCCGATTTTTAGGAATCAACGTCTTGTTACCCTAACCAATCTCCTCGGCAGCAGTCAACTAATCTTCTTAACTGTCTCAGTCTCACTGGAATTCCTTTTCCCAATATAAGATTGTTGCAAAAGAAGGGGTAGACTCCCCATAAACTTAGGCAATCTTGTTTAGCACTTTAAGCCTCCAGGACTAGAAACCATGTTACCATGTGCAACTGTGTTCTTAGTGTTATCCATTTTGGTCAATAAAACTGGGAAGGGTAGGTCGGTTTAAATGTTTCGGACAAGCTCGTAACAGCTAGCCATAGTATCCTACATACAAAGTGTATTTGAACCATTTATTTACACGAATGTGTAAAAGCCTTTACTACCTCAAAGGAGTAAATACCAGAAGCTCAAAACTGTTTTGATATCCCTCATATATGGTATGTTAATGAAATGCATTAACTTGACTAGTTACGTAAATGCACCAGCTTACTTTAAAGTGCCGAACAAATTCGTTGTCTACATTACTTTTTTTATTTCGAAATTGTCATTCTCGTGGGTAATATAATTATGGTGATATCTGCCATTCTTCAACGGCACAAATCACATTTTGCTTATGATTCAGTAATGATGGTTTTTATCTGATTAATATCAAAATACTAGAATTTGTTTGTAAGTTGATAATGTCCGTAATGCACAGAAATTAAATTTCATTCTACTCCAACAGTTCGCATTTCCATCAACGCTTTATATATCTTTTTTTACATTAACACCTAAATCATTGAAAAAAAATATTGATGCTAATTAAAATAGGTACTTAATTTATCAATGAACAGAACAAAATAACTTTGGATCGTTTTTCTAAATGACTTTTTTTAAAGTAAGTCTGTCTGAAGCACTAACTGACAAATTTGCTGACGACTTCGATACATGGACAATCTCTACCTCTGATTGACCATATTCTTTCATAAATTCATAATCGAGACCACTTTTATCGTGATCCAATCCTCTCTCGTATTTGAATATTTACAATAAATTAATCACAGGCTTGAATAATTTAATAAACGAACTTCAAATGTCTAATCTCCATAACTCTGAAGTGCTCAAAAATCACAAAACACATTTCCCTGTTATGCATACTAGACAGCATTCTTACATTTTTCTTTATATAAACATATCTGCATTTCTTCATTTGAAATACAAATTGCTGTAAGGCTAGATGCAAGGGTGATTTCGATTGTTTGGTTATAAATTTATAATCATGGCTTTGCTCATGATAGTTCCAAGCTTTGGGTTGAAGTTGATTAATATCAAGTCGTAATTCTTGCATTATGTTGTAATTGCAGTTCAACAAATCTGTTTTGGTGCCTAAATACTTACATTTATATGTTACTTTCTTTGTGTTATCATTGTTTACTACGCATAAATAAATTATGACTGTCTATGTACATCGTATAACAGTCCATGTAGTGATTCTTTCATCCTTTCTAGCCCATTTTACTTGCAGTATGCATCATTCATGAAAGATTCCAACTGAACTTTGCTATGTTATGATTTGACAATGGAATTATAGTTTATCTTTTTTCAGAAACGTAGTGTGAGTTTTTTCAACAGCTTTTGTACCGATGTGATCAATTTTATCTCTAGTCTCATCGTTTATTTAACACTTGCTTTATTTTTTACTCGTAAATATTTCTTTTGTACTGCATTATATCTTCGCTACAGAGTATAGTGCACTAAAGTGAACCCGGGACAACTACATCTTCGTCCGTTAGCTGAGCGTCTTAAGAAAACTTAGCCGAAGTAGGGTCATTACATATTCAGATGTCCTGGGTTGATGTTAATTCTGTTGCACAACAATGTTTTTAATACACATAAGATGTATTTAATTTCTGCTAGGTCTCTAATTATAGATTAGTTCTATGAAACTTTTGCTGAAAATACCTACTTTTTAGAACATTTTCTTCCGTACACACGAAAAGCGAGAGCCTTGTAGTTAACTAAACATGTTTCTTAATATGTTGTATACATTATACGATGTTTTGTGCACTTTTTCCAGGAATGCATGTTTCATTTCGTCGTTGTAAATGCAAAACCTCGCATCTCGGTTTCGTAAAATTTTAATGGGAATGGAAAAAGGTGTAGTAACTTCTCCCAAACTGAAATGTCTGACTTGAAATTTGGACAAATTGTTCTCAAATAATGTGTCAATAATACTGATCAGTCAAAATATCTAAAAACCTGCGAGAATCGTCTACACAGGGCACACAAGTTTGTACTTTGAAAATCGCACCAATCGACATACGAGGTTTTGCATTTACACCGACGATTTGCAATCCAAGTGGTTGTACTAAGCAATATATACGTAGAAAGAATTTGTACATATATTAGAAAACACTACCAATTTGCATGTCAGTGTTAACACCAGAAGTCATCATAATTGTTTTTAAAAGCAGGCTAATAGCCTACATTTTTTGTATTCATTGTGCAAATATATCCGAACAAAAGGCTAAAGACGAAGGCGTGCACTCTAGAGGGACTCTTTATTTGTAAAGGATGTCTAATTCACTTGAATATCCGCATTTGATTTCAGGAAAAGAATATTATACATTATATAGCAGTATTGATAACCTGTCTTTCTTCACGAATCAACTGCACATGGAAAAACATTATTCTCTAATGCTTTATGGATGTACACTTGTCTGGACATGTATTCTAATGACTTTCTGACAGTAGAATAACATTAAAACAATGACTTTGTGTCATCCTCTCGAACCAGAAACATAAATGAATATATCCATCTGATAACCCTCTCCCCTTTCTTATCTTGTGAGAAATTAGCTTCTCTGCGTACACTTTCAAACCATGCCTAGTTTTCTTCATGTGTATCCTTAAAGAAGTGTTTGTAAGCATTATTCATTTGATTTTTTCGTAGTTCAAATTAATTCTACATTCAAAAATGAATGAAATGTAAATGATAAGCATTTATGCTTTTTTGACTTTCTGGTAGTATAATGAGCGGCAATAAAGTCGGCATTGCTATCCATGCTAGTTTGTTATATGTATATTTATTTAGTATTACCTGATATCAAAATACTAATTACAGTTCATTTACACCAGAAAGCAGACTTTATGTGTCCACAAACACAATAATTTCCATTTTTCCTTGTAATTCGTATCATCTATAGATAGTTCTCTGTGTACACTAAAATCTTCCTTCAGATGACATTTCAGACTAACAAAAAACCTTAAAATATGCTACTCCGTACTGTATCTCGGTTATGAACAAAGACTTTTGTATTTGAATGAGCTTAAGGGTTGGAAAAATGTATGTGTTGTTTCACTAGAAAACCAATGAAATTTTTGTGTGTAAAGGGTACCCTTGAAAAGAAGCGTTTTTCGGGGCATAAGCTACCGATCTGAGATTGCTATCATACTGAAAAATGAAGTATAGATACCAGACTAATCAAAAAGTGCAAATAGAACTACTCCCTCCGAGTGGTACCAATCGGCCAAAATTCGGGTCCTGGCTCATGGACTAATAGTATAGCAACGTAAAATCATCAGTAACTTCTTCGTTGTTTGGAAAACAGCTACAGTCATGTTCTTACAACCTTTCCCAAAGCATAATGGTAAAATGCTAGGCTGCTCAAAATATAGGATGTGTGTCGGACGATTGTCTTGAATGTCTGTATTTGAGAGCATGATAAAGGACACTTTGCTAGTCAGTAGCATTGACTTAACCATATTATATGCATTGGTGCAACAAAAATGAGCTCCAACTTAACGAAGACGAGTGCTGAAGGCGCAAAGCTCTTCTAAGATGTTCAAGGGGCATTATTGAAGATTTTCTACAATTATTGTGTCATGTGAATGTGATACCCCGCCATGATGTTAGTACACATTATACAGAAGCAAGCTTTACAAAAAATGAACCAGAGAAATTTTGATGCAGTCCTCAGCATTGTGTAATCTGAAAATCTGATTAATAAATTAACCCTTTCCCAAACAAGACCTGGTTTTGACGTCCCTAATAGAAATGGATTGAGAAAACATTGAGACAAAAGAAGAAACTGCTGATAACCAGCAGTTTCTCCTTTTGCCTCAATATTTTCTGTGCTGTATTGTACAGAAATCCTATCTTAAATTTCATCCATTTTGTTGTCCGCATCATCTTTCATACTGGACCACCCAAAAATTTTGCTGTTTGGGAAAGGGTTAATACCCTTAACCCATTCCCAAACTACACAATCTGGATCTGTTCAAACTCTGGATTTAAGTGTTGCAGGTGACGAAATTTATCCCATATTCTCTTTGACAGTGTGGCAATTTTGAGGAAAAGGGAGAAAATGCTGGGCCCCATTATTACTAAACATTTTATGATCAAGTTTTTGTGTAAACTGTGTAACAAGACATCTGATTGCACGATAAACCCGACTGAGCCAATCAGGGCTGTTGTTACAAGTTATTATGCAAAAATCAAACGTATGATCGTTAGTTATACGGGCCCCATTTTCTTCATGTTTTTTTTTTATCATTTTCTCATTCTTTAGCTAACCTTCTTTACTGTGAGCTGCAGCTGATCCATGATTTCTGTGAGGTGATGTGAGGTTTGTGCATGCATACAGGGGAAGGGGGCCCAGGATCATTTTCCTATTATTACACAATTTTGACAGATTCTCTGTATGCAAATGAAATTACAAAGCAGCAGAGACGGGTTTCCTTGGACCCCTCTGGATCCGCCACTGCACTGGGTACCTGTTTTTCAATTATGGTTAGCCGAACTAGCTATGACTGTTTTCCTGGTATTTCTTTCACCAGTCATCCTTCAATTTGTAACCCTTTCCCAAATTGCAAGTTTTTTACTTGTCCAATTTGAAACAAGCAAATTCGTTGAATTGATATCCCCCGCCGAATATATTTTCATTGTCAATAAAGTAGCGCGGAAACGAATATAACTCTGTATGTATATGGCTTCAACAGAACGAATATCACTCTGTATGTATATGGCTTCAACAGAACGAATATCACTCTGTATGTATATGGCTAAAACAGTCAGGGGCAGTAACTCTAAATTCGACGGTCGAACCGGGTAACCCCGACGATATGCGCATGTCCTCATTGTAGTAAAGCTGTGTGCCAAGTTTCATTGAAATCCGGTGTATAATTTTCAAGAAATAGCGCGGAATCGAATATCACTGTATGTATATGGCTTAAACAGTCAGGGGCAGTAACTCTAAATTCGGCGGTCGAACCGGGTAACCCCGACGATATGCGTATCCCCTCATTGTAGTAAAGCTGTGTGCCAAGTTTCATTGAAATCCAGTCTATACTTTTAAAGAAATAGCGCGGAAACGAATATCACTCTGTATGTATATGGCTAAAACAGTCAGGGGCAGTAACTCTAAATTCGGCGGTCGAACCGGGTAATCCCGATGATATGCGCATGTCCACTTTGTAGTGAAGCTGTGAGCCAAGTTTCATTGAAATCCGATCTATAGTTTTCAAGAAATAGCGCGGAAACAAATATCACTCTGTATGTATATGGCTTAAACAGTCAGGGGCAGTAACTCTAAATTTGGCGGTCAAACCGGGTAACCCCGACGATATGCGCATGTCCACTTTGTAGTGAAGCTGTGTGCCAAGTTTCATCGAAATCCGGACTACAGTTTTCAAGAAATAGCGCGGAAACGAATATCACTCTGTATGTATATGGCTTAAACAATCAGGGGCAGTAACTCTGAATTCGACGGTCGAATCCGGTAACCCCGACGATATGCGAATGTCCTCATTGTAGTGAAGCTGTGAGCCAAGTTTCATTGAAATCCAGTCTATACTTTTCAAGAAATAGCGCGGAAACGAATATCACTCTTTATGTATATGGCTTAAACAGTCAGGGGCAGTAACTCTAAATTCGGCGGTTGAACCGGGTAACCCCGACGATATGCGCATGTCCACTTTGTAGTGAAGCTGTGTGCCAAGTTTCATCGAAATCCAGTCTACAGTTTTCAAGAAATAGCGCGGAAACGAATATCACTCTGTATGTATATGGCTTAAACAGTCAGGGGCAGTAACTCTAAATTCGACTGTCGAACCGGGTAACCCCGACGATATGCGCATGTCCACTTTGTAGTGAAGCTGTGTGCCAAGTTTCATCGAAATCCGGTCTATAGTTTCCAAGAAATAGCGCGGAAACGAATATCACTGTATGTATATGGCTAAAACAGTCAAGGGCAGTAACTCTAAATTCGGCGGTTGAACCGGGTAACCCAGACGATATGCTCATGTCCACTTTGTAGTGAAGCTGTGTGCCAAGTTTCATCGAAATCCAGTCTACAGTTTTCAAGAAATAGCGCGGAAACGAATATCACTCTGTATGTATATGGCTAAAACAGTCAGGGGCAGTAACTCTAAATTCGGCGGTCGAACCGAGTAACCCCGACGATATGCGCATGTCCACTTTGTAGTGAAGCTGTGTGCCAAGTTTCATCGAAATCCGGTCTATAGTTTCCAAGAAATAGCGCGGAAACGAATATCACTGTATGTATATGGCTAAAACACTCAAGGGCAGTAACTCTAAATTCGGCGGTCGAACCGGGTAACCCCGACGATATGCGCATGTCCACTTTGTAGTGAAGCTGTGTGCCAAGTTTCATCGAAATCCAGTCTACAGTTTTCAAGAAATAGCGCGGAAACGAATATCACTCTGTATGTATATGGCTTAAACAATCAGGGGCAGTAACTCTGAATTCAATGGTCGAACCAGGTAACCCCGACGATATGCGCATGTCCTCTTTGTAGTGAAGCTGTGTGCCAAGTTTCATCGAAATCCGGTCTATAGTTTCCAAGAAATAGCGCGGAAACGAATGTCGGACGGACGGACGGACGGACGGACGGACGGACGGACGGACGGACGGACGGACGGACGGACAGAAGGACGGACGGACATGGCAAAAACAATATCCCCGCCGAAAAAACATGGCAAAAACAATATCCCCCCCGAAAAATTTTTTCGGCGGGGGATAACAAGTTGCCAACAATAAAATGCATATAAAGATATGGAATTTGTGTAAAATGAAGCCCCCAAAAATATTGAGACATAAAGGGAAAATGCTGATTATCAGGATTCTATCTATCTATCTCTGTACATGTATACTGCAAACCACTCTTGCAAGTGTTACAGGCAGGACCTTCCCTTCCTTTGCCTCAATATTTTCCCAAGCCTTTTCTAATCTAGGGAATTCAAAGCCTGGTATTGTTTGGGAAAGAGTTAAATTACAAAATGAATTATTTTCATCAAGACTAATGGCCAAGTGGCTTGGCAAGCAAGGCTTCAATTTAAGAATTTTTGGTTCATTGAATGGTATTTGACAACAATTTAAAAAGTGTTTCAGTCATATCTCTCACCAGTACAACCACAATGCCCTTTCCGAAACTCCAGGTGCTCATGTCATGGTACGGAAACAAAAGGATATCAGACTCACTTGGGAATCGAAATCTAGATCCCATAATTGAGAGTTTGATGAGCTACTATGGATACAGCCTTCAATCCCATTTGGATGGAATGAATGGGGTTTTGAAACCTCTTCAACCTTTCAACTGCTTTGGTCATATCGCATTGGCTGGAGCACCTGGGTGGAATGGGATTTTCAATAATGTTAAATATTTTTTCAGAACCATTGCAGAAGCTATTCCAAGATCAATTGATTGGAGTTGAAACCTTTTTAAACAGTACTGGTATTTCAGTCATATCATGGTGCATGGCTCAGGGAGCAACTAAACATGGATTTCTGTCATTTCTCTCACCAGCACTACAACAACATCCAATCCGAGCCTCCAGCTGCTCCCTCACTGAGATGAATAAAATCCATTAACCCATTACCAAACGATAAAATTTTGGCGTGATCTAAACTTTTTGATCCTGCAGACGACAGTTTCAAGTGAATGAAATTTCACATTTTTCGGTCTTTTTACATAGAAAACATTGTGGGAAATGAAGAAATTGCTTGTCACAAGCAATTTCTTCATTTTCCATGATGTTTTCCGAAGCCTTTATCTCTTGGGGAGTCAAAAAGAGTCACTGTGTGGTAATGAGTTAAGCAAGAGAAAATGAACTTTGTCCAATGTCAGAAAGGATAACGACTGAGCCAGTAACAACAGACTCCAGGGGTTCTTTTTATGGTTAGGGGAAGGGGCTCGGGGCCCTTAATTTGGGGAAAAATGCGTCACATGAGCTGTATTAGGGGAAAATGTTAAAGCATGTATTTTGCTTGGATACTGAAAACGTTACAAAGCATTTTTAGAAAACACAAGGAAAATATATTTTGGAAGCAATTTATAAGCTGATAAACTGAAAATCTTTGATTGTTTACATGACTAATCCCATAGGAGAACATTGTAAAGGTTGATACATTGATTTATGAGGGGAAAATTACAATTTAGGAGAAAAATTCCCAGAGGGAAGGGGCCTGTATTGGGGGGGCCCAATATCTTAGTAAAAAAAAAAAAACCCTGGACTGCGATGTTATGGACTGAGCTACGGTATATAAATTTATCAGAGCTCTGCCTCTCAGTCTTTGACAAAATCAAATGGGATATTTTGTCAAAGACTGAGAGGCAGCTCAATCTAATTCAACTTTCGTCTCAAATGCCAAAATGGCAAGGCTCTTTTAATTGACTTTGACAATAGCATTCGATCAAAGCCAGAAATATATTTTCCCTATCCATCAACAACATAAATAGTAGGCAGTAGATAAGAAAACAAAAAGACAAAGAAACCTTTAGATCTATATGAAATTGAGAAATAATAGCACTTTCTTATTTCTTTTAACAATTAATATCGAGCAAGTCTGAATCGAAAGCTGATGAAAACAGCGAAATAAAAAGGGTTTATTAATGAAGTTCCAGTAAACAGGTCTCCAACAATTTCTCCTTTATCCACAACATTTTATAAGGTTGCCATTCTCATAGGCATTTAACTTTGCCATTCTTTTCTTTACTATAAGGCTTGCTAAATGACAGTGATAAAAATGTTTTAAAATTCTAACAAGATCATAATTTTACAATATTAATTTCTAATAAATAAAGTCAAAATTCAAAAAACTTCAAAATGAAAGTAAAGTTTGTACAAGTTACCTTGCCATTTAAAGTGACAGCCACACCTGTCCATACCCCTGCCTTTGCATACGCTTGGTATTTGTTAGCTGCGATATCGTAGCCACAAACTTGATGATGGGTATTGGTTTGTGGCTACGAATCCACCCTATTCCTTCCTATGGAGCAAGACAAAAAATTGGAAAACACATTTTCTTGTATAAATTTTTTAATACTAACATATCTAATCAGATGTGAATCCCATACAAAGATATTCCATGGCACGAATTCGGTTAAAAAGTATCAACAAGAATTATTATCAATATTTTTATCCAATGCAAAATTCAAGTCTAAGTTGAATAAAATGGATGGGTACTCAGCTTCAAAATTGAATTGAACTTTAATTGAAAGTGATTTCAACATAAAACTATGTTGGATTGACAGAAAAATGGTTAACCTGTTGTCAGGTAACATTCTTACTACATTCCATAGCTTTATTTTGAAGTTTGAGTATGCTAAACTTGCTGGAATGAATCATTCCAGCACCTGCTCCATTGCAATGAATAGGAAGGAATTGTAACCGAAACCCAGATCAAAATTCAAAAAGGTTTCGGTTACATTATTGCAACTAGGTATTTGTCCATGCTGACTGGTCGATGCTTGTCTTTGTCATTTATTCGAGCCTGTCAATCAACTGAGGCTGTCGTCTTCAAGAAATGGATGATGGATTAGCCCTCGAAATGTTTCCAGAAAAGTTTGCAAGCAGTTGCGAAAGCAACTTTGTCATGTAGAAAACGAATGAAAACTAGTTAAAGTTGGCCGAAATATATGGGGCGTTACCCGTCAGCATCGACTGAATGTTTATTAATCGAGTCATCCTTTCATCCTTCTCTAAATCCAATCAACTCCGCTAAGCGGATTAAGGGAGTCTGCTAGCAGCTGATCCGAAATCCTCCGCCGGGGACTATTTTCTCAGTTAGCCAAATTATTTTGTTTCAAACTTTGGGAAATGGAAGATGTCATTCAAAAGTTAGATTGCGTTTGATTAATCTAAGGTTGTTGGGTTTCTTTTAACTTCCAATTTTAGCCTCAGCAAGTTTCTTTTTGAAAATTGAATTTGACAGCTCCACTCATGCGTATAAATATAACCGAATCCGTCTATCAAAAGCAAATATTTACAAATTTTAGTCATCCTAGCTGAATTCTAAAATAATTATGTAGCATGGGTATTCACAAATCATGAGCATTTTCAGGACTGACAATAGAATAGCTTTTGATATTTTGTAGTCGAGATTATAAAAAACAAAGATGGCGACGTTCAGTGTTGTTGTTGCGTTGGCACTCTTGACAGTTGCCTTTTGCACCAAATACAAAGATAATGAAAAGGTAGAATATAGCCAAATTTGATGAGTTACACCTTCTGTAACTTTTGCACAAAATGGTCACTTAAATAACGACTGCAATCCTGTGCAATACGCAAATGACATGTACGCTTTAGGGAAGTGGGTGGGGAAGGGAATTCCTTCAAGCCAGAAATTATCCCAATCATGTACTGTACCAGCAACACGTCTATATATCCACATTTGTTGACATTTTAACCAAACTGGTTGCAGGTGTAGCACTAAAAAAGAAAAACTGAAGATGAAGAAAGTTAGAATCTGTGGACATCAAACAAATTGACCAAACGCCAATCGACAGATCGCTCCGCCCAACATAGAATTTAAGACAAACAATGGGGATGTGATCGTTAATATAGGGAACGATTTTATCCAGTCAATCGTGACGTAAATTCGGACAAACAACATAGTACACATATATCGTAAGTGTTGTTATAAAATCTCGTAACCACAGCTTGATTCAAGCCGTAGTTACGAGATTTTACAACAACATAGTGTTGTATATCGGACAGCAAAATCACTATCGATAATCGGAGAGTCATACCGATTGATTATCGATTGTACAATCATTCTTTTTTAAACAACAATAACAATTTAACCTAGTGAATTACAAATAACATATCATGAGATATATGATCATACATATATATCAGAGATACATAGAGGTATATTTTAGTAAAGAATATTGTTTAATCATCTCAAATGCTGGAATCTAACCATCAAAAGTCATTGCTAATGTCAGATTAATTTTACTGATTAAGCAAATGGCAGACTACCAATCAAGTCATACTCTCATATATTTTGTCTAGAAAAATTTACATTTTTAAGCATTAACCTTTATCTGCTTTCCTTTCTTAAAAGCCATGGTATGAGAATTGGAGGGAATAAGAAAATGGTCTGGGAATGTTATTTATGCCAGGAAAATCCGAAATAGATATCTATACTCTTGAATTGAGAATTTTAATTTGGATTCAAATGTCCAAAAAATACCTGCAAAAGAACAACACAACTCTAGCGATAGTATCGATAGTGAAAAATTGCAATCGATTGTAGCCGATTTTGGGCTCAATCCGATAGTTTTCGATAGCTGGAGACTATCGGCACAACACTACAACAACACCAACGGTTTATCAAAACATAACAGTAAAACTAGTCTATTGTTAGCACAAAATTCTTTGCCATGGGCATGTCGATCGTTTTGATTGTCAGTTGATGAATCGATACAAGAACACGTGCAACGAAGAACAATTGGGGCATGACATTTTTCTGGTCGCCCAATGGCTAATCGTTGTTTTTGATTGACAGGCGGCGTTTGATCAATTATGATTTCCGATTCATTTTATGTTCCCCATTTTCTCTAGTCCTAGACTAAACAGTGGTTTAAGTACCTTTTCGACATCCATGCCATGTTTCTATAGAATCAGTCGGCATGACATCATAGCCTCATTTTCACCTTTTCATCGAGGGTACTACCTCGGTCTTTATCGTTACAGGATACCTTTTTTGAGGCAGAATATTTCAAAAATCCATTGTTAAAATTCATAAACGAAACTCTTTCTTTAAAGAATGTGATTTAATCTTTCTAACTACCAACCCATTTTTAGCTCGACTTTTCGAAGAAAATGAGAGCTTATACTGTCACCCGGGCGTTGGCGTTGCAACAAAGGTTAAAGTTTTTTCAAACATCATTAACTTCCATACTATCAAAGGGATTCAACCCAAACTTGGAATACTTATTCACCATCCAGGGGTTTTTCTCCTTAAGAAAGTGACACTGGTTTCCAGTGTCTTCCCCTCAAGAAATAATGTACTTCTTTCCCCAAATAATAGATATTCCCCAAGATATATTTTCAAAAATCACACTAAAAACCAAAATGAAATAGCAAGGAAACCTTTTCCACAATTTCTGCAGCTTTACAAACTAGCCCTGCTTGTTCTCAAGTCTACAGTAGTGGATATAAGAGGGTTTTGGCCCATCTAGTGTTCTTTTTCTATATTATACAATTTTCCCCAAAACTAGGACGCCGCATTTGATTTTTCCCCTTTCTACCAGTGTCCTGTGTCTTCCCCCAATCCTAGAAAAAAAGCCCTGCCATCACACACTCTACCAGGGCCCATGACCCTGGCTCCACTATATTG
The DNA here is from genome assembly GCA_963680895.1 of Fragum sueziense. NCBI lineage: Eukaryota > Metazoa > Mollusca > Bivalvia > Cardiida > Cardiidae > Fragum > Fragum sueziense. The sequence continues at coordinate 38,657,432 of OY804608.1, read as the reverse complement.
TATTGTATTGTTTTTAGGTTATTTATCCTCGGTTGCCGGTTGCCCATATGACCGAGTAGTAGACTGGGCGTGCCCAGGAAGGAACTCCCTTCTTTTGACCTGTTTCCAGCTTTGAATGGTGGAGGAAGACCCCAAGTGAGCACCTGGGTAGAACCACCGACGTTCCGCAAGCCAGCTGGATAGCTTCCTCACATGAAAGTTCATACGTCCCTGGCGGGATTCGAACCAACAGAGGTGAGGGGCAGGTGATCCTGAGTCAGCGACTCTAACCACTTGGCCACGGACGCCCCCAGCTCCACTATATTTGGAGTTATGCCCCTTTATACTAAGCAACTTAAAAAGTCGAGCGCGCTGTCTTTGGACAGCTCTTGTTAATAATCAGGCGTAGTCGTCGAGATATTTATGCTGAAAGTTGGTAATGCTTTAACAAAAAATACCGAAGCTTTCACCTCCACCGAATGTGTGCAGGTCCGCACTTTATGACTGACGACGTGTTTGATTGGCTGAAGGGATTGGGCCAACTGAATCAATATATATTCAAGAAAGGAAGCTCAGGAAATCATAGGCTACAGTGAAAAGATGTAAACTCTGTAAATCAAGTTGATGTATTCTCCGCTTCCTTTACTCAATCCACAGATTATAGTGTAACTAGGGATTCTTGGTACTATGTTTTCGCTAATGGCAACATTGCTCTCCGGTGACTTTCTTACATGTAAAATAACTTAAATCTAGTTGTGGATGTTGGATCGAGATTGCTTTGGGTCTGGAGTATTAGTTTCTGGGAACCTGCATACTGCCAATATGTATCCTGCTAGCTCTGTCTTGACGGTGCCAATCAAGCCTTGGATCTCTTTGTGGTTGTCTGTGCCAATAAGTGTAAGAGTGTCGAGGGTATCACACTTATTAGCTGTAGTGGGACCACTATAACTATTAACATATTGCTCTGGGGAGAACACTGTTGTAACAATGTATGATGATTGAGATGGAAACACCACCCAATACAATAGTGGTAGAATTCTGTGAAGAATTTAGGCAAATGGAGTACCAATGTATTGAGCATTTGAATCTGATATATATTGTTGCAAACTTGCAATTCTGGATGATAAATTTGTTACCAAACTTTACAAATAACTCAAATAAGTTTAATTAAGTTTTTTCAACAAATTTATTGCTTTGTCAACAACAGTTGCGACTGTTGCCTAATTTTTGAACATAGACTTTTTCCCTAACTACCTGGGAAAAGCCCTGAAGGCTTCCAAATTATGCCGAAACATTTACATTTTTTACCTTGAATATCAGTCATTGGTACCGTGGGAAAGATACTTTTTCAACAGGACAATGTCTGTTCCTCCTCAAAAATGGATGTGACATTCTGAAAACGGTTGCTCCAATCTTAAACCTTTTCTTAAATATTGGGATAAGTGCCCTCTCGGTGGCTAAAAGATGTGACATTTTAGACCTTAATTCAACAATTGTGACTATGGGGGCATGGCGCAAGCCTTTACATATCACTGCTTCTTGATAGATTTACATTTACAGATGAAAGTATGTTAATTGCAGTCTAAAGCCTTCATTATATATCATGTTGTTGTCTACAACTAGTTTAGAATTTTGCCACTTTTAGCTCCACTAGCCTTTCAGGCCAGCAGGTAACTGGTTATTGTCATGGCAGTGTGTCCGTGGTGCATCCATCTGTAAACTTTTTCTTTAACAATCTTCTTCTCAAAAACTATGGGATTGATTTCAATCAAATTTCACAGGAATGATCCTTTGATGACCCTCTGTCAGATTCCTTCAAAGGATTTGGATTGCAGCGGCGGATCCAGGATTTCTGTTAGGGGGGTTTGAATATTCAAAAAGGGGGGTTCGTTTTCCTAGAATTACACAAATTTGGCTGAATTTCTGCATGAAAATAAAAAATATTTTGGCTACAGAGGGGGTTCGTTTGAACCCCCCGAACCCCCTCTGGATCCGCCACTGGATTGAACTAGAATAACCTGAGTCATTTAAACAAGCTGTAGATCTATAAGAGGTTTTTGTAGAAAATCTGTCATGAGATAAGTTTAACCATATATTTCAGGTCTTGATGTACGTGAACAAAGTAGGTCCATACTTCAATCCACATGAAATATATCACTACTACCAGCAATAAGTCAATAAATTTAATGTTCATTAAACCCTGTGTCTCATTGAGACGATTCAAATGAGTACCCACAATATATGGTTTGGAATTGTAATAACATTACAAAGTTACAATGTATTACAGTAATTGATCCAAAGATTCGAACACAATAAAAGTTTGGCCACCATTTACAATGTCCCTTGTGTATTTCAGGTCTTGATGTACGTCAACAAAGTAGGTCCATACTTCAATCCACATGAAACATATCACTACTACCAGCTTCCTGTTTGTAGACCAGAAAAGGTGAGACACAATTTTGGCACATTTTGATGTAAATTTTTTATACATATACGACCCGTCACGCTAAAAGGGACCTCATGTGACGTCCATGAAACCAAATTCCTGAGAAATGGACTAGACTCGGCAGAGTTCAACTAGGTTTTGATGTACGTCAACAAAGTAGGTCCATACTTCAATCCACATGAAACATATCACTACTACCAACTTCCTGTGTGTAGGCCAGAAAAGGTGAGACACAATTTTGGCACATTTTGGAATAAATTTTGTATGCTTTTCCTTGTAAAGTAAGTATTACATTTATACATATATAAAAGTATTACATATATAAAACCCCATTAAACTCAACTAAAAGGGACCTCATGTGACGTACATGAAACCAAATTCCTGAGAAATGGACTAGACTCGGCAGAGTTCAACTAGGTTTTGATGTACGTGAACAAAGTAGGTCCATACTTCAATCCACATGAAACATATCACTACTACCAGCTACCTGTATGCACACCAGAAAAGGTGAGACACAATTTTGTTGTTAAAATTTGGAATAAATTCCATTAATATTATCGCTTTTGAAGTTTTCAACAAAAACCTAGTAACTGCAGCTAGTTTTAAGCTACAGTTATGAGGTTTTGTTGAAAAGCAGCGATTTGCTTTTCCCTGTAAAGTAAGCATTACAATTAATATTCAATTTTCAGCTGTCTGGAATTTTGAAACAAGTCTCAAGGTAAAAAGGTCCTAGAGACAAGGTGAACTTTACCCTTTCCCACCTGGTTTTGATGTCCCTAATATAAAGGGTTTAGGAAAACATTGAGTCAAAAGAAGAAAATGCTGATTATCAGCATTTTCTCCTTTTTATGCCCCCGATAGGGAGGCATCATTAATTTGACTTGTCCGTCCGTCCGTCCGTCTGTCCGTCTGTCCGTCATTCCGTCCAAAAACTTTAACATTGGCCATAACTTCCTTATTACTTAACATATTCGCTTCATACTTTACCACAACATTCCTTGGTACATTACCTTTCTGTAGGCACATACTTTGGTGACCTTGACCCCTGAATGACCTTGACCTTATGACGATCAAAGCGGTGTCGGGGGCATTGTCATCTTACAGTGACAGCTCTTGTTTCTTATTATACCCCCCAAATTCAATTTGGGGGGTATATAGGAGTCAGCTTGTCCGTTGGTCTGTCTGTCTGTCTGTCTGTCGGTCGGTCGGTCGGTCGGTCTGTAGCTTTTTTGTCCGCTCTATTTCTCCTAAACAAACTTCACATGTGAACTCATTACCAAGTGCAGGTGTGCATATGAAATTTTTGTCACGGTTCATTGATTTTTGATGGAGTTACAGCCCTTGAGTGAATTTTCTTGTCCGCTCAATTTCTCAGATACTAATGGACGGATTTCAAAAAAACTTTACAGTTATGCTTAGTAGCTCTCAAATATGTGCATATCAAATTTTGGTGATGATTCATTGATTTTTGACTGAGTTATGGCCCTTTGCTGAAAATTGCCATTTAACGCAAAATCAATGTGTGTTGATCGGTTTTTCAATTTTTTGTCCACTCTATTTCTCATAAACTATTAGACCAATTTTGTTCAAACATCACATGTGAACTCATTACTAAGTTGAGATGTGCATACTAAATTTTTGTTACGGTCTATTGATTTTTGACGGAGTTACGGCCCTTGAGTGAATTTTCTTGTCCACTCAATTTCTTGGAAACTAATGGACGGATTTCAAAAAAAACTTTACAGTTATGCTTAGTAGCTCTCAAATATGTGCATATCAAATTTTGGTGATGATTCATTGATTTTTGACTGAGTTATGGCCCTTTGCTGAAAATTGCCTTTTAACGCAAAATCAATGTGTGTTGATCGGTCTCTCAATTTTTTGTCCACTCTATTTCTCATAAACTATTGGACCAATTTTGTTCAAACATCACTTGTGAACTCATTACTAAGTTGAGATGTGCATACTAAATTTTTGTTACGGTCCATTGATTTTTGACGGAGTTACGGCCCTTGAGTGAATTTTCTTGTCCGCTCAATTTCTCGGAAACTAATGGACGAATTTCAAAAAGACTTTACAGTTATGCCTAGTAGCACTCAAATATGTGCATATCAAATTCTTGTGATGTTTCATTATACCCCCCAAATTCAATTTTGGGGGTATATAGGAGTCAGCTTGTCTGTTGGTCTGTTGGTCCGTTGGTCGGTCTGTAGCTTTTTTGTCCGCTCTATTTCTCCTAAACTACTGGTCCAATTTTATTCAAACTCCACATGTGAGCTCATTACCAAGTGGAGATGTGCATATTATATTTTGGTTACGGTCCATTGATTTTTCACTGAGTTATGGCCCTTGAGCGAATTTTCTTGTCCGCTCAATTTCTCTGTAACTAATGGATGGATTTCAAAAAAAAACTTTACAGTTATGCTCAGTAGCTCTCAAATATATGCATATTAAATTTTGGTTATGGTTCATTGATTTTTGACTGAGTAATGGCCCTTTGTTGAAAAATGGCATTTTTCGCAATTTTAACTTGTGTTGATCGGATTGTTGATATTTTGTCCGCTCTATTTCTCACAAACTACTTGTCCAATTTTATTCAAACTCCACATGTGAGCTCATTACCAAGAGGAGATGTGCATGTACTATTTTGGTCACTGTCCAATGATTTTTAGCTCCACTGGCCGAAGGCCAGCGGGGCTTATGTCATGGCCCTGTGTCCGTCGTCCGTCCGTCCGTGCGTCCGTCCGTGCGTCCGTGCGTAAACTTTTTCTTTAAACATCTTCTTCTCCAAAACTACTGGACCAATTTCAACCAAACTTCACAGGAATCTTCCTTGTATGAACCTCTTCCAAATTCCTTCAAAAAAATAAATTCCGTGCAGAACTTGAATTTTAATTAATTAAATTAAATTAAATTTTCGAAAAATCTAAAAAAATCTTCTTCTCCAAAATTATTGGACCAATTTCAACCAAACTACACAGGAATCTTCCTTACATGAACCTCTTTTGAATTCCTTCAAAAAAATAAAATCCGTGCAGAACTTGAATTTTAATTAAATAAATTAAATTAAATTTTCGAAAAATCTTTAAAAATTCTTCTTCTCCAAAACTGCTGGACTAATTTCAACCAAACTTCACAGAAATCTTCCTTGCATGAATCTCTACCAAATTCCTTCAAAAGAATAAAATCTGCGCAGAACTTGAATTTTAATTGATTTAATTGATTTAAATTTTCAAAAAATCTTTAAAAATTCTTCTTCTCCAAAACTACTGGACCAATTTCAACCAAACTTCACACGAATCATCCTTGCATGAATCTCTACCAATTTTTTTTCAAAAGAATAAAATCTATGCTGAACTTGAATTTTAATTAATTTAATTGAATTAAATTTTCAAAAAATCTTTAAAAATTCTTCTTCTGCAAAACTACAGGACTAATTTCAACCTAACTTCACAGAAATCTTCCTTGCATGAATCTATACCAAATTCCTTCAAAAGAATAAAATCCGCGCAGAACTTGAATTTTGATTAATTTAATTGATTTAAATTTTCGAAAAATCTTTAAAAAAAATTCTTCTCCAAAACGACTGGACCAATTTCAACCAAACTCTACAGAAATGTTCCTTGCATTAATCTCTTTTTAGTTCCTTCAAAAAAATAAATTCTATGTCGAACTTAAATTTTGATTAATTTAATTAAATTAAATTTTCGAAAAATCTTTAAAATTTCTTATTCTCCAAAACTAATGGACCAATTTCAACCAAACTTTACAGAAATGTTGCTTGCATTAATCTCTTCTTAATTCCTTAAAAAAAATAAATTCTATGTAGAAATGAAATTTTGATTATTGAAATTGAATTAAATTTTTGAAAAATCTTCTTTTCCAAAACTACTGGACCAATTTTAACAAAACTTCACATGAATCTTCCTTGCATTTATCTCCTCTAAATTCCTTAAAAAATTATTTCCGTGTAGAACTTAAATTTTAATAAATTTGATAAAATTGAATTTTCGAAAAATTGTTAAACAATCTTCTTCTCCATAACTACTGGTCCAATTTCAACCAAACTTCACAGGAATCTTCCTTGCATGAATCTCTTCAAAATTCCTTCACGTTCGGATGAAAAGCTTGGTGGGCTAGGCTTTTTTTTGCTATATGAAACTGTAATTTTAAGAATTTTTTTAAAAACATTTCTGCTCCTTAATCACTTATTGGATTTCATTCTGGTGTAGCATGAGAATCTTCTTTGAATAGACCTCTATTGTATTCCTTGAAGAAGTTCATGGTCTAAATGTCTAAAAGCCAGTGGAGCGATACAGGGCCATCTTGGCCCTCTTGTTTACAGAGTTATGGCCCTTGAGTAAATTATCTTGTCCGCTCAATTTCTCGGTAACTAATGAATGGATTTCAAAGAAACTTTACAGTTATGCTCAGTAGCTCTCAAATATGTGCATATTAAATTTTGGTTATGGTTCATTGATTTTTGACTGAGTAATGGCCCCTTGTTGAAAAATGGCATTTTTCACAATTTTAACTTGTGTTGATAGGATTGTTGATATTTTGTCAGCTCTATTTCTCACAAACTACTTGTCCAATTTTATTCAAACTTCACATGTGAGCTTATTACCAAGTGGAGATGTGCATGTATTATTTTGGTCACAGTCCAATGTTTTTTTTACAGAGTTATGGCCCTTGAGTGAATTATCTTGTCCGCTCAATTTCTCGGTAACTTATAGATGGATTTCAAAAATAGCTCTCAAATATGTGCATATTAAATTTTGGTAACGGTTCATTGATTTTTGACTGAGTAATGGCCCTTTGTTGAAAAATGGCATTTTTTGCAACATCAATGTGTGTTGATCAGTTTCTGAATTTTTGTCCACTCTATTTCTCATAAACTACTTGACCAATTTTATTCAACTTTCACATGATAACTTATTACCAAATGGGGATGTGCATATTTTTTTTGTCATGGTCCATTGATTTTTCACAGAGTTTTGGCCCTAGAGTGAATTTTCTTGTCCACTCAATTTCTCTGTGATTATTGGATGGATTTAAAAAAAAACTTAACAGTTATGCTTAGTAGCTCTTTAATATGTGCATATAAAATTTTGGTCATGCTTCATGGATTTTTGACTGAGTTATGGCCCTTTGTTGAAAATTGTCATTTTTCGCAACATCAGCGTGTGTTGATAAATGTCTGTTTTTTGTCCACTCTTTATTTCATAAACTACCAAATCAATTTTATTCAAACTTCACATGTTAACTCATTACCAAGTGGAAATGTGCATATTATATTTTTGGTCACGGTCCATTGATTTTTCATAGAGTTATGGTCCTTGAGTGAACTTTCTTGTTTAAATTGTTAAACTCATTTTATGAAATATTTAAGATACAGTGTTCATATACTTGAAAACTTCATTCTCTATCATTTATCAGTTTTTTACGAAATGTCAAAATACACAAACACAGCGCTTTTGGGGGGTATGATCACTTTCAGTGATATTCTAGTTAATTTCTGTGCTAAATTGAACACAAATCCTGTCCTTATCAACACCCAGATTGTCATCTGAATTGGGATTCAAGTATGAATACCTTCTTTTTTGCCATTTGTTAAAGGGTTACAGGGTTTTCCATGACGCACAAATCATGCGTCATTGTCGCAATTTCAAAACAAATGACCCCTTAGAAATTTACTCGAGGGACATTAATGACGCAAGTTTTAAAATCCAGATTTTCATATGATACTTGAGTCCTAGGGCATTTGACCCACAAAATAGTACAAATGACCCCTAACTTTGAAGGCAAGGGGGTCACAATGACCCCCAAATTCTCATGCTCAGGGAAAACCCTGGGTTAAGACAAATTTGACCACAGATTTTCATCACAATAACATAAATCCATGCATGGGTTCTGTCCCTTTCCTGTAGTACTGGCTTATTTCAATAGCAAGAACTAGTGAAATCTTGGCTAGATACTCAGTATATAGAGGATAATCATTTGTTTCAGTGTAAGATCAATTTATATTTCTTTGAGTGAACAACAAAAGCTTTATTTTCACGAGTGGCGAAATGAAATATAAATCGATCTCACTCGAAAAACAAACAATTATTCTATTTCTTTAATGCAAAAATTAGATAAAATGCAAACATTTTAGGACAGATTTTCTAAAGCGCATCATTTTGCACGTGACTGCTATGCAATGCTTAAAGCATTAAAGAAACTGATATATTCTGTCGGTCAATTTGTATTTGTCAGTCTGAAAGAGTTAAGAACCCATATTTATGGTAGGACTTTAGAAATAATCTTGAAACATGTAATGTCTTGAAAGCCTTTTGTTTTATCTTATAATGAAAGAGAAATTCAACATTTTTGCATTTTATTTCAGATTGAGCACAAAAGTTTAACTCTGGGTGAAGTCCTAGATGGAGACCGAATGGCTCTGTCCATGTATGAAATAAACTTTAAACGTAAGTTATATTCACATACATTCACTTATTTCCCAAATAAGATCTGGTTTTGATGTCCCTAAATGAAAAGGCTGTGGAAAATATTGTGGTAAAAGAAGAAAATGCTGATGATCAGCATTTTCTCCTTTTGCCTCAATATTTTCTGAGTTGTATTATACACAAATCATATCTTTATTGGCACTCATCTTTTTGTCTGCAACATCTTTCAAATTGGAAGTCCCTAATTCTGCCGCTTTGGAAAGGGTTCAAGAAAAAGCCTAGTAATTTATTGAGGCAAAAGCAGAAAATATGTCATGCTAGTAACCTTTTCCCTCTCACAATGTCTGTAGTCTCCTCATGTTTTCATTTACCATTACCAAACGACAATATTTTGGGCTGTTCCAAATTCAAAGATGTTGCAGATGACAATTTAAAGAGAATTGAATGTAAAATCTCTTGGACTTTTTGGGTAGAAAACATCATGGGAAATGAAGAAATTGCTTGTCAAAAGCAATTTCTTCATTTACCACTATGTTTCCAAATCCTGTTTATTTTGGGAAGTTAAAAAGGGTTATTGTGTTGTAATGGGTTAATTAAGTGTATGTAGTCTCTTTCGATTTGGAACATAGCACACTACAACTCATTAGGTCTCGGTGTCCATTGTTGACCTATGTTGGCGAGCAGCTGGAGACCGGTTAAGGATGTTATGGTAGACTAGTAATACTGGTATGAGAATTGACAAGAATCAATGATTTTATGCTCCATCTGCCTTGATATGACCATACAAGGCCAAGCGCACCTCAAGACGAGTAGTACATCTTGCCCGATATGAGGCCGATAAACAGCTCTATGTCAATGTAGATGCCAAATCCTCAGATGTATACCGTCTCGCAAATCAGTTGCGCAAGGAGAATGTTGATGTAGTTGGAGATCAACCAGTCAGAAACGATGCAGGGGAAATGTCACTTGATCAGGATATGAAGGAGAAAGCCTGGGTAGAACACTACGAGAGACTACTTAATGTGGAATTCGAATGGGATGAAGAACATCTAACAGATGAAACACCAGTTCAAGGACCCCCAATTCCATTTACCACAGACATGGTTAAAAAGGCTATCTCCCAAATGAAAACAGGCAAGGCAGCGGGACCATCTGGCATAGTAGTAGAAATGATCAGAGCAGCTGGTGATACTTGTGCGTCAATGATATGTGACTTAGCATCCTCCATTGCCCGTGACGGAAAGATCCCACAAGACTGGGAGGAGAGCTTCATCGTGTCCCTCTACAAAGGCAAGGGTGATGCCCTGGACAGAGGCAACTATCGAGGACTCAAGCTGACCGAACAAGTCATGAAGGTCTTAGAGAGAATGGTAGACAGCCACATCAGACAGCTAGTGCACATCGACGACTCTCAATTTGGCTTCGTCCCAGGCAGAGGTACAACCGACGCAATATTCGTTGTCCGGCAATTACAGGAAAAATACCTAGCTGTAAACAAGCTGCTCTACATGGCCTTCGTAGATCTCGAGAAAGCCTTTGATCGCGTTCCTCGGAAAGTAATCTGGTGGGCCTTACGCAAGCTTCACGTTGACGAATGGATTGTTCGCCTAGTCCAGGGTATGTACACAAATGCCCGCAGCTGTGTCCGTGTTGGGAACTGCTACAGTAAAGAGTTCGAAGTCAAAGTCGGGGTACATCAGGGATCAGTGCTTAGCCCCCTTTTGTTCATCATTGTCCTGGAGGCCATGTCACGAGAGTTCCGAGCCAGTGTACCATGGGAAGACCTGTATGCAGATGACTTGGTTGTCATAGCTGAAACTCTAGAGAAGTGCGTGGAAAGACTACTGACATGGAAAGATGGTATGGAGGAGAAGGGACTTAGAGTGAATGCGAAAAAGACCAAGGTAATGATATGTGGTACAGGACTTGACCAACTACAGGAGTCTGGTAGTTATCCTTGTGCAGTTTGTCGCACTGGAGTTGGAAGTAGCAGTATCCACTGCAACGGGTGCCAGAAATGGATACACAAGAAATGCAGTGGACTCAAGAGATTGACACCAGACCCAGACTACAGATGCCCCAGATGCAAGGGAACTGCCCGCCCACTCGATGGCAGACCGCAGAGCGAGGTCCAAGTCAGAACTGACCAACTGGAAGTGGTACCCTCTTTCTGTTACCTTGGAGACACGCTTTCCGCAGCTGGTGGCTGTGATCTTGCCACGACCACAAGGGTAAAGACCGCATGGAAAAAGTTCAGGGAGTTGGCACCAGTCCTGACATCAAGACACCTCTCATGTAAGACCCGCGGCAGAGTATACAGCACATGTGTAAGAAGCGCAATGCTCCATGCCAGCGAAACATGGGCTCTGTCAAAGTCAAATCTCCAACGCCTGCTACGTAATGACAGGGCCATGATCAGACAAATCTGCAGTATAAAACCAAAGGACATTGCCACTGTAAGATCAAATGAGCTACTGAAGCGACTGGACATTGACGACCTCGCCATTGTACTGCGAGAAAGACGACTCCGCTGGTATGGTCATGTTAAACGATCCGACGGTGCCATCAAGACGGCATATGACTTAGAAGTCCAGGGAAAACGTGCTGCTGGAAGACCAAAGGCATCATGGAAGGAAGTGACAGAGAAAGACATCAGAGAATGGAGACTGTCAACCATAAACACCCATGACAGAAAGAAATGGAGAGGGGAAGTCAAGTCTGCCATGCGTGCAGCGAGCCAGACAACTGGAAGGGACCCCACAGATGCTGGAACAGTCCCACCACCTGCACGGAAATCAAAACTCCGATGATGATGATGATGATGATGATAGCAGTTGAAAGAGGTTTTAAGGCAAAGTTTGGGAAAAAGTTTAACACTTTCAAACAAGACCTGGTTTTGATGTCCCTAATAGGAAAGGCTTGGGAAAATATTGAAACTAAAGAAGAAAATGCTGATAACCAGCATTTTCTTCATTTGCCTCAATATTTTATGAGCAATATTGAATACATATCCTTTCTTTATCAACACCCATTTTGTCTTCCGCAGCAACTTTTATGCTGAACCACTCTAATAGTTTGTTGTTTGGGAAAGGGTTAAAATACCTTGTTGGCTTATAAGTTCCACAGTTTCAGGTTGAGGGACCTTGTTTCCAAACAACAACAAAATAACCGGGGCCAGGGTTCTCCGCAGAATATTTTTAAGCCGTAGTGGCATTCGTAAACCTTGCGACACATGGTGTTCATGCAAATAATTGTGAATAAAAACATAATGGGAAAAGAAGAAATTGCTCAATTTTCCCATAATGTTATTATACAGAATTAGTAGTTTTTAGTTTAAAAGAATGCCCCATTAATCAGTTTTTGACATGAAATATCTCTAAATGTCTCTCTTGTTGACCATTTTGAAGAAAATAAGCTGTGGGGTACTTTTGAAGCTGTAGTGGCATTACACTGATTTCCATTAAGCTGTAGCCGAGCCCGGATAGCTCAGTCGGTTACGTCGGAGTCTGTCAATCCAGGGGTTTCGAGTTCGAACCCCGGCTCGGCCAGTATCCATTCTGACATTTGACAAAAGTCATTTGTCTCTCACCAATGGGTGTGAATCATCTATGTGAGAGAGCAGCTGGAGGCTCGGTTTGGATATTGTGGTTGTACTGGTGCGAGAAATACCAGGAACCCACGGTTAGGTGCTCCAGCCGCCGCGATATGACCCTGGTAGTTGAAAATGGCGTAAAACCCCAATAAACTCAAACCCATTAAGCTGTAGTGGGGCCGATACAGCTTATTGGGCTGGGGAGAACACTGAACCCATTACCATACGGCAAATTTTAGACTGGTCCAAATTCAAAAATATGCAGTGGACACTTTCATCATCATGTAAGATATTTAAAAATTTTGGGTCTTTTTGGGTAGAAAACATTGTCACATGATTGTGGGAAATGAAGAATTTGCTTGTCACAAGCAATTTCTTCGTTTTATCCACTATGTTTTCAAAGGCCTAAATCTCTTCAGGCGTAAAAAAGCGTCACTGTTTGGTAATGGGTTAACTTGGTCCAATTTGAAAGATGCTACAGGCAACAAAATGAGTGTGTGAAAAATGGCATTTGTGTACAATAAAATGCAAAAATTCTAAGAAAAAAGGAGAAAATACAGGTTATCAGCATGTTGTTATTTTGCCCTAATGTTATGTCAAGCTTTCCTAGTTAATGACAGATCTATGACAAAAATAATACTTATTATTCATGTAGAAAAAAGGCTATGTTATAGCATAGAAACCATGAAAGAAAATGATTCATTTCAATTTTCAGCATGACAAGCAGTTTCTTCATTCCCAACAACATCTTCTACTTTACACAAACCAAACATGTATAATTCCATATCTTTAACATTGTTATCTTCAATATCTTTGAATTTGAAGAATACTAAAATTTTGCCATTAGGGAATGGGTTAAGCTGATCAATAAAACCTGGGACTGCGATCAATATTTCATGATTTCAATATTAAAATGAAATATGTCATAGAATAATAATCGAGAAGAAATGAAACAATGGTTTGACAAGTAAATGTTGAGAGACTGTAAGAAATAGGACTTTCCATCAACATTTTCATTTACCTAAAAAAAAATGAAAAGAAATGAAATGAAAAGAAATACATGTATATAAAGGAAAAAAAGTTATAGAATGTAAAAATTAACCCTTTCCCAAATAACAAAATTTTAGGGTGATCCACTTCAAAAACATCTTCGCAAGCCAAGGGTGACATCTACGACGTAACGTCGTTTCTGTATTCACCCTTGGCGGATTTAGTCCGATTTTCTTGGCCTCCTGGAAAGCGTTTTCATTGGTTCCAGCGAGGTCTCGCTGGAACCAATCAGATTGTCGACTGACACATTTGTTATGAGTTACCAAAACATGACAACGGGCGGGAAAAAGCATTGCATTTGCAACTCAAAAACGCGAAGATGGGCGATTTTTCCAAAGAATTTCACTGCAATAGACAGGAATTCCCTAACTTTAATCGACGAATTATTATACTTTCAACAATTCGACCAAAAAAGCAGCTAACTTTTACATAATCCGCATGACGTTTGACGCGAAAGACAACACGCGTTAATGACGTCATCAATAATGGACGTAAACAACCAGCAGAACAACCGCTAGGCGGCGCTTCGCGATTTCAAGAAAATCGGACTAAATCCGCCAAGGGTGAATACAAACGTAGGTGAGTTCAACCTTGGCTAGCGAAGATGCTTCAAAAACTGCTACAAATGACATAATGGAAGTTATTACAGCTATAATTATACCCCCCCCCCCCCCCAATTCAATTTGGGGGGTATATAGGAGTCAGCTTGTCCGTTGGTCTGTCTGTCTGTTTGTCAGTCAGTCGGTCGGTCTGTCGGTCTGTAGCTTTTTTGTCCGCTCTATTTCTCCTAAACTGCTGGTCCAATTTTGTTCAAACTTCACATGTGAACTCATTACCAAGTGCAGATGTGCATATGAAATTTTTGTCACGGTTCATCGATTTTTGACGGAGTTACAGCCCTTGAGTGAATTTTCTTGTCCGCTCAATTTCTCAGATACTAATTGACGGATTTCAAAAAAACTTTACAGTTATGCTTAGTAGCTCTCAAATATGTGCATATCAAATTTTGGTGATGATTCATTGATTTTTGACTGAGTTATGGCCCTTTGCTGAAAATTGCCATTTAACGCAAAATCAATGTGTGTTGATCGGTTTTTCAATTTTTTGTCCACTCTATTTCTCATAAACTATTGGACCAATTTTGTTCAAACTTCACATGTGAACTCATTACTAAGTTGAGATGTGCATACTAAAAAAATTTTCACGGTCCATTGATTTTTGACGGAGTTACGGCCCTTGAGTGAATTTTCTTGTCCGCTCAATTTCTCGGCAACTAATGGATGGATTTCAAAAAAAACTTTACAGTTATGCTTAGTAGCTCTCAAATATGTGCATTTTAAACTTTGGTTATGGTTCATTGATTTTTCACTGAGTGATGGCCCTTTGTTGAAAAATGGCATTTTTCGCAAAGTTAAGTAGTGTTGATCGGTCTGTTGATATTTTGTCCACTCTATTTCTCATAAACTACCAGTCCAATTTCATTCAAACTTCACATGTGATCTTATTACCAAGTGGAAATGTGCATGTAATATTTTGGTCATGGTCCAATGATTTTTTACAGAGTTATGGCACTTAAGTGAATTATCTTGTCCGCTCAATTTCTCGGTAACTAATGGATGGATTTCAAAAAACTTTACAGTTATGCTCAATTGCTCTCAAATATGTGCATATTAAATTTTGGTTATGGGTCATTGATTTTTGACTGAGTAATGGCCATTTGCTGAAAATTGTCATTTTTCGCAACTTCAGCGTGTGTTTATAAGTTTGTCTGTTTTTTGTCCACTCTTTATCTCATAAACTACCAAATCAATTTTATTCAAACTTCACATGTTAACGCATTACCAAGTGGAAATGTGCATTTTATATTTTTGGTCACGGTCCATTGAATTTTCATAGGGTTATGGCCCTTGAGTGAACTTTCTTGTTTAAATTGTTAAACTCATTTTATGAAATATTTAAGATACAATGTTCATATACTTGAAAACTTTTCTCATTCAAAATATCAGTTTTCAGTTTATATGAAATGTCAAAATGCACAAACACAGCGCTTTTGGGGGGTATGATCACTTTCAGTGATATTCTAGTTTGTGTAAAATATGGCATAGAAAATATTGAGACAAAAGGAGAAACTGCTGGTTATCAGCAGTTTCTTCTTTTGTTTCAATGTTTTCCTAAGTCTTTATATTAGGGACGTCAAAATCAGGTCTTGTTTGGGAAAGGGTTAAGAGAGAAAAATATTATGTTATATAATTATTAAAAAGAATTAGTATGGAATTGCCTAAAGTTTGGGCATCTTTTCATTCATAGGATATCATTCTTTTCTTATGCTAGTACTTTCCTTAAAATTCTGTGGTAGAACTCAATATTTTGTCATCTGGCAAAGGTTTAACCCTTTCCCAAACAAGACCTGGTTTTGATGCCTGTAATGGGAAAACGTTGAGACAAAAGAAGAAACTGCTGACAATCAGCAGTTTCTCCTTTTGTCTCAATATTTTCTGAGTTATATCATACACAAATCTCATCTCTATCAACATTCATTTTGTCGTCTACAACAGCTTTCAAATATGATCACCCTAAAATTTTGTTGTTTGAGAAAGCCTTTCCCAAACAAGATCTGGTTTTGACTTCCTTTCCAAAAATGGCTTGTGAAAACATTGAGGCAAAAGAAGAAAATACTGATAATCATCATTTCCCCCTTTTCACTGAATATTTTCTATACTATATTGTACACAAATCTGATCTTTATCAACAGCCATTCTGTCTACTACAGCAGTTTTTGAATTGGAACACCGTAAAATTTTACCAGATTTTTTTGTCATTTGAGGCAGGTTTAACCCTTTCCCAGACAAGACCTGGTTTTGACGTCCCTAATAGAATAAACTTGGGAAAACATTGTGACAAAAGAAGAAAATGCTGATAATCAGCATTTTCTCCTTTCGCCTCAATATTTTCTATGCTATAATATATTCACAAATTCTATCTAAAAGTCTATCTGTTTTGTTGTCTGCAGCAGCTTTTAAATTGGATAAATCTTGATTTTTGTCATCTGACAAAGGTTTAAGCCTTTCCCAAACGGCAAGATTTTAGGGTGGTTCAAAGCAAAAGCTGATATAAACAACATTGTTTATAAAGATAGGATTTGTGTACAATGTAGCACGGAAAATATTGAGGCGAAAGGAGAAACTGCTGGTTATCAGCAGTTTCATCTTTTGCCTTAATGTTTTCCCAAGCATTTTCTATTAAGGACGTCAAAACCTATTATTTTTTTCCCAGAAAGGTTTAAGGTGTCACAGGGTTCAGTCATAAACCAGAGAATTAATCTGGATCACTGAGATGCATGCTACTTACTTGTCAAGCATTTCATGTTACCTGATGAGATCAGAAATTAACCCTTATCCTGATGACATGAAATTTCACTTCAAACAATTTACGGATTTAAGAGTTATTTTAATAAGATTAGCTCAATTTTTTGCCACAATAATTGAGTAAAAGGCAGGCAGTATAGGCTAAGATCAGCCTACACTATCGTGCAGGCTGATCTTAGTCTATACTGCCTGTCAAAACTTAAGTCACAACAAAAAATTGACTGAACAGTATGATAAGGGTTAATCAGTAGGTCGGGTAAGAAAATAGGGATTTCTGTCATTACGAGGACCTTAATTCCTTGAGATGGGCACTGATACGCGGCAGAAATCTGTCGTGATCCAATCATCTCGTTCACGGCTAATCTCTCATTACTTCTACATTCATCTTTTATTGCGGATTAACTTTTTCTGATTAATTTCTGCTTTTGGTGTCTTATGGTTAAACAGAATTTAACCTATTACCACACAATGATGCTTTTTGACGCTTCTTTAAGTTTAGATAAGGGCTTTGGAAAACATTATGGCAAATGAATAAATTTTCTTGTAACAAGGAGTTTCTTCATTTCCAACAATGTTTTCTACCCAAAAAGATTCACTTGAAATTGTTGCAACATCTTTCTTATTGGAGCAGTTCAAAATTTTGCCATCTTGGTAATGGGGGAAGGTTGGGGGTGGGGTTGGAGGATAGGGGTTAATCAATAATGTCTTCTTTTGTCAAAGTGTGATTGGTTTTGATTTAAAGTAGCCATCCATTAAGATGTATTGTATCAAGATGATACCAGAAGTAATGGGTTCCTTGTTCCCAGGCCCTATTGTTTGTTAGCTCACCTGAGCACGAAGTGCTCGGAGTGAGCTATTGTGATCGGTCAATGTCCGTCGTCCGTCTGTCTGTCCGTCTGTCCGTCTGTCCGTCCGTCCACAATTACAAAAAAATCTTCTCCTCCCAAACCAATAGGTCTAGAGTCTTGAAAATTTGTATGTAGCATTGTCTTAATGCCCTCTACCAAAATACTTCAAATTATTGTGCTTAAAGAAAAATTGGCCCTATGTTGTTGGGTTTAAGGTTTCACACAGAAACACAGTTTTCTCAAAGACTATTTGGCCTAGAGTCTTGAAATTTTGTATGTAGCATTGTCTCAATGCCCTCTACCAACATACTACAAATTGTTGTGCTTAAAGAAAAATTGGCCCTATGTTGTTGGGTTTAAGGTTTCACACAGAAACACAGTTTTCTCAAAGACTATTTGGCCTAGAGTCTTGAAATTTTGCCTGAATTTACATCTCATAAACCTTTAACAGAATATTTAAAATCATTACATTGCAAGAAAAGAAGCCCTAGGTTGTGGGTTCTGGAATTTTCAAGTGAGGAATTGTTTTGACCAGGTAGATTTTATCACATAATCAGATTATGCAGATCATAATATCTGATAAAGAATGCATGGAGCTGTTAGAGGCACTTATGTTTGTTTACTTAAGAGATCAACAAAATACTTTAACCCTTTCCTGAAAAGACCTTGTTTTGAGGTCCCTATTAGAAAAGGCTTGGGAAATTAATGAGTCAAATGAAGAAAATGCTGATTCTCTTTTTACCTCAATATTTTATATGCTAGTTTATTGTAAATGAATCCTATTCATACCGCTGTCAATTTTGTATTCTGAACTTTGAAATTGGAACAGTCTATTTCCTTTCTGTATGGGAAAGCATTATGCCCTTTCTCTACCATAAACAGGTTTGCCTCACAGACAGAAAAGGCTTGTACAAATTGTTATGGTAAAAGAAGAAAATGTTGATAACTTTATTTCTCATTTTGCCTCATCATTTTCTTTGCAGTTTTATACATGAATGCAGTCTTTATCAACACCTGTTTTATCATCTACGGCAGGTTTTAATTATGTCTGCTCTGATGTTATGTTATTAGGAAAAGGTTTAACCATAACCAAATCCTTACTGTTCAATGAATATTTCCCCTATATTGTCGGTTCCATATGATAGAGGGCAATGTTTGACAATCTTTTCAAGTTGGTAAGGCCTGAAGATAACTTTTTTGCCTAGTTTAATAACTATTAAAATTATTCCTATGCTGTAAGCTCTTGCATTTTGTACAGAAAAAAGTACATAGAGGTTGTGTGTCGTATTGTTTTGTTAAACAGATAAGTTCAAGTTATCATTATGCTTTGAAAATAAGCTCTACCATGAGGTATTCTAGATTTGAAAAAGCGGGAACAGGTTTAGAATTGTCTTAGAATTTCCAAACCCTAAGTTCTATGGTTTCTAAATATTATAGCCCAATGACCTCTTTTAAAATGCTTTGATTTGTCTATGTGAAATGGAAATTCAGCAATATGTTGTGGGTTTTCTGATTTTAAATACAGATATAGTGAAAAATCTATGACAATCTTTTCCCAAATTTTGCTTTGAAATTTAGTGTGTACCATTGTCATATGACTCCTTTTCAAAATCCTCTTTTCAAAATCCTTGGAGAAATAAAAGGTTTGCTAAAAAGTATGTCTCAGGGCTCTCTCAGGTGAGCGATATAGGACCATCTTGGTCCTCTTGTTTCTAAGAAAGACCCAATTATTGTTATATTAATAAATAATTTCAACTACAACCT
Source organism: Fragum sueziense (assembly GCA_963680895.1). Classification (NCBI taxonomy): domain Eukaryota; kingdom Metazoa; phylum Mollusca; class Bivalvia; order Cardiida; family Cardiidae; genus Fragum; species Fragum sueziense. The sequence continues at coordinate 38,637,939 of OY804608.1, read as the reverse complement.
TTTTGCAAAAAGCAAAATTTTGGAATTGGAATTGTCCCATTTGAAAGGATCCCTAAGACCATAAAATGGGTGTTGACAAGGATAAGATTTGTGTTTGAATAACAGCAAGCCCAGAAAATATTTGAGACAAAAGGATAAAATGCTGATTATAAACATTTTCTTCTTATGCCAGTGTTTTCTCAAGCATTTTCTTTCAGAGAATTCAAAACCTTGTTTTGTTCGAGAAAGAATTTAATTGTTTTGTATCAAGATAATTTAAGAAGGAACAGGTGCCCAGTTGACCCATTTAAATACCAAAGAGGAAAATTTCAAGCATGTCTAAATTGAAAAAGAGTTGCAGACGCCATTTTCGATGTGATGTAATGTTTAAATTTTATGACTTTTGGGTAGAAAACATTGTGGGAAATGAAGAAATTGCTTGTCACAAGCGATTTCTTCATATTCCATCATGTTTACCAAAACCTTTATCTTGTGAGGCGTCTTGCAGTAGGCAGCATTAACCCATTACCACATAGTGACGCCTTTTGACTCCCAACAAGATAATGGCGTTTAAAAACATTGTGGAAATGAAGAAATTGCTTGTCACAAGCAATTTCGTTATTTCCCACATTGTTTTATTTCCTAAAAAGACTAAAAAATGTATGATTCTATTCACTTGAAATTGTTGTCTGCAATATCTTTCAAATTGGAACAGTCTAAATTTACATGTATGTCGTCTGGTAATGGGTTATGAGGGAATGGGATAAAGTTCCAAGACCTTATTGCGTTTGTCCTGATAGGATTAATTCTTAAATACAAAGCCAATCTCTCCTCTCCTCACGACAGACTAAAAACAAAGATGCTTAAGTTCGTAATCAGGGCTTAGCCTCCACCAATAATCAGTCATTAAAACGACCTGTTGTCGACGCACGAAGCTCAAGTGATTGGGAATTAATAACATCGCCATGACAAGTCTAAAACGGGAAAGTTTTATCCGACTTTGGTATCTTGGACTGGTTTTTAGATATTCATCTTTTTGTATTTTTTTTGTTAGGTGCTTTTTCTAAGCTTAGCGCAAAAATATTGAAAGTACAAATTTGCAGGATCTGGCAAACGAACACACTCAACCTTTTCCCAAATGATAAAGTTTTCAATTTTTCGGATTCAACATAAACTACAGACAACTAAATGGATGTCGACAAAGCTAGCATTTGTGTACAACCTAAAGCAGAAAGTACTGAGGCAAAAGGAGAAAATGCTGGTAACCAGAATTTTCTACTTTTGCCGCTGTGTTTTTCAAAGCTTTTTCTACTAGGGACATCAAAACCAAGTCTTATTTGGAAAATGGCCTCTATAGCATTTTAGAAATCCTAGTTTCCTGATCAGACCCATGGTCAAATTATGCAATCTGATAAGGATTCATGCTGGCGACTTACAGTAACTGTTGCTAATGCTAAAAATAAAGATCAGGATGTAAAGGCTTATCTGGATCCATGTTGCAGTTGGTCTCAAATGCCATAAGGAACCTTTTATTTGCACTTGCAAAAGCCTTTTGTTTAACCCTTTCCCAAACTATCAAAATTGGGACTGTTCCAATTTGAAAGATGCTACAGGCGACAGAATTGATTTAAAATAATGTAGGCTTTGTGTTAAATATAGCGCAGAAAACATTGAGGTAGAAGGAGAAACTGCTGGTCATCAAAAGTTTCTTCTTCTGTATCAATGTTTTCCAAATCCAATTCTATAAGGGACGTCAAAACCAGGTCTTGTTTGGGAAAGGGTTAACCCATTCCTACAAAATGATGCCTTTTGACACCTCCACAAGATGAAGGCTGGCGAAAATATTGTGAAAGATGAAGAAATTACTTGTGACAAGCAACTTTTTCATTTCCCAGAATGTTTTCAATACAGAAAGACCAAGAAATTTAAATTTCTATACAAATTTTGCTTTCTATTTTCAGAAAATTTAGACAAAAAAGAGTTATGCAAGGTGAAGTTTACCGAGCCAGATTTGCAGTTACTCAAGGACGCAATAGAAGACTTGTATTATTTTGAATTTGTATTAGGTAGGTATTGTATTTATAATCATCATTTCTCAATGCTTTCACAAACAACACAATTTTAGGCATTGTCATTTGTGCTACTTTTTGAAGTGGATCACCCTAAAATTTTGCCGTTTGGGTAAGGGTTAAGAAAAGCAATGATATGCCAGGTGACTAAAAATGAGTTTTGTTTGATAGAAAATTAACCTTTGTAATTCTAAATGAAAACAATTGGGCAATGTACAATAAGATCCGGCTGCACATTTGTGCACGATGATCTTGTTCTATTCTGCCTGTCAAAGTACCTAGAATACACAAAGATCATCATATCCAGATTCAATCAAAATATGATTTGTAAATTTTTCAGTTACCACACAGCCATGCCTTTAAATACCCCACAAGATAAAGGCTTTTAAAACATTGTGGGAAATGAAGAAACTTCTTGTGACAAGCAATTTCTTTACTTCCTGCAATGTTTTCTATCCAGAATCTTCACCAAAAAAATGTATTATAACATTCACTTGAAATTGCCTTCTGCAATACATTTAAATTTAGACCAGTCTAAAATTTTGCTGTCTGATAATGGATCAATCATATATTTTCAGATGAAATTCCAATCAGAGGGTTTATCGGCCATTTAGAAGAAGGAGGATTTTTACCCCACACCCACAAAATTTATCTTTGGGCACATTTACACTTTAACATCGAATACAACGGGGACCAAGTCATATTTGCGAATGTTTCGACCAAGGAACAACCTCCGGTTAACCTGGATGAGGTCACGGCTCCAATGGAAGTGGCGTTTACGTATAGTGTACAGTGGCATCAAACAGAGTAAGTAGAAATTATGTGAAAATCGAAAAAAAATCATGAACTTGTTCCTACATGTTTAAGTCTTTCGACCTCCAACAATGAGAAGTTGTTTGGAAAACATTGTGGAAAATGAAGAAATTTCTTGTGACAAGCAATTTCTTCATTTCCCACAATGCTTGAGAAAGAATAATAAATGTTAAATTTCATTCACTCATAAATTTCATTCACTCAATAACTCATCCAGTAGTAGTTGAGTGCAAAATGAATTTACCAGTAAGTAAACATTTTACAAATAGATACATAAATGAGTAAGCTTCTTTAGAGTCCCAGCATAAATTTGCCAACAAAGGAACAACCTCCAATTAACCTTGATGAAGTCACTGCTCCTATGGAAGTGATGCTTACGTACAGCGTACAATGGCATCAAACAGAGTAAGTTTTTTAGGGACTAGGGCAGAACAAAACCTAACATTGGAGGGTTTCACTTAAATTTTGGTACCTATGTGGGCAAGCAGCTGGAGGCTCGGTTAGGATGTTGTGGTAGTACTGGTTTGAGAAACAACAGGAATCCATGGTTAGGTGCTCCAGCCACCACAATATGATTATAGCAGTTGAACACCGCATAATGCCCCAATCAATCAAATCAAACTAACCTTTTGGCTACATAAGGCTCAAAGCAAAAAAGACAGGGATTTTGTTTGTTTAAACATTTCTCTAGTAACCCCATGCAAGACAAGGAAGGTACAACTATTAAAGATGACTGTTAATAACAAAGGCAACAAAATTTATTTATAAAGCTACAACCTAGAAATAGGAATGCGTCCATGGAAAGACGTAAATGTGTTAAATAAATATGTAGAAATGGAAAAACAAGAAATATTTGTAGCATTTCGAGACCCCTTTGATGCATATAAATATAAAAAAATAGAAAAACAAAAACTATATACAGCAGTAAAGACCCCCTTGATGCATATAAATATGTTAGAATAGCAAAAATTGAGACCCCCATGTAATTTCCACACTTATACAATTGTTGACGAAGGTACATGCATCTAACAAGAATGCACTGAAATAGCTACAATGTTTGTTTATAGCAATTTGGACCCCTTGGGAAAGGTGTGTGTGCATTGAAAGTACCAAATATGTAACAATAACATACAAAAATAGCAATTTTGTTTATGATATTGAGACCCCTGGAGAAAAAGTGTGTGTTAACAGAAAGTCACAAATATGAGATTTTATATAAATGGAGACCCCCATCCCTCAAATAGCAACTATATTTAAAACTATGGCGACCCCACAAAGATGCTCATTTCTATTTGTTTATGTTAACTCTTTTCCAACAATACCTATTTGGTTTAGATATTCTATATAAAAATATCAGCATTTTCTTTTTAATTTTTCTTCTATGAATCCTGTGCTATGAATTAGATTTTCTGTTTGCAACAACATTTTATCCAGGATCTGGATTTATGGCATTCCTTTCCCAAACAAGACCAAGTTTTGAGGACATTTGGAAAGGCTTTGGGAACACTCTGAGACAATAGAAAGAAAGAAAAAATGATAACCAGCATTTCTGCTTTTATCTCAACATTTTCTGTAGTATATCATACACAAATTCTATCATTATCAACACCCATTTTGACTTGGGAAAGGGTTAAACAACCCTGATTACAGAACGTAAAAGGCAACAGCGGATCCAGGATTTTTTCCAGGGATGGGGGGGGGGGGGGGGGTTGGGTGTCAAAGCCCAAATGATGGCTTAAAATGTGTTAAATATGTAATGTTATAGAGTCAAAATTCAATTTACGGCCAATTCCAGAAGGGGGGGGGGGGTCATGATCCCCTGACCCCACCCCTAGATCCGCACATGAGAATCGTGAGAATTGTGAGTAAACATACAAATTGTTGAATTGTACAAACATGTTTGTGAATGTCTATTCTTGTAAATTTCGATAATTCTTTGAGGTCTTTACCATTTCTATAAATATTACAAATTGATGCCATGCCCTCTGTTTGTTTAAAGGTCAGCCTTTTTGCATCGAAATGTGTGAAAATATTGTAAAAACATGCTTGACTGTTCTTGAAACTTAAACTCGATAATTCTTTGAGGTCTTAACCTTATCTATGAATATTACAAATTGATACCATGCCCTCTGTTTGTTTAAAGGTGAGTCAATTTAAAATCAAAATGTGTGAAAATATTGTAAAAACATGTTTGTCTGTTCTTGCTACTTAAACTCGCTAATTCTTTGAGTACATCACTTTGTCTATAAATGGTACAGAATGATGCCAGACCCTCTGTTCCTTTAAATGTCAGTGTTTTACTTATATTAAAATTTGTGAAAATGTTGTAAAAACATGTTTGTCTGTCCTTGAAAATTATACTCGCTAATTCTCCGAGGAGTTCATATTGTTTATAAATGGTACAAAAATGATGTCATGCTTTTGGTACATAAAGGTCATAAAAGTTAGTATCATTTTTAAATCAAAATGTGTGAATAAACTTAAAAATTGTTAAATTGTAATAAACTTAAAAATTGTTGAGTTGTAAAAACTTGTTTGTTTGTCCTTGCAAATTACTTTCTAAGTGATTCTCGTTAGCTATGAATGGTACAAAATGATGTCACACTTTATGTTTAGAGGTCAGTATTTTTCTTAAATCAAAATATGTGAGAATGTTAAAATAAACCTCAAAATTGTTGAATTGTACAAACATGTTGCTCTGTCCTTGCAAATAAAATTTTCTTACTATCCAAAAACAATTTTTGAAGATATTTCAATATTACATGTGAATTCCCTATTGTTGTCTACTGTCATCAATCGCAATTCGGGGTCAATCCATAACAATGGAAAACAGGTGATAAAGACATTCTGAATTTGTTATTTCGGATTCAAACCCTATGTTGTGGGTACTCATTTGAATTGTCTCAATGAGACAATTCTAATGAGTACCCACAATATAGGGTTTGTGAAAAATAAATGATACAATTCATTTTGAAAATCCATTACCCCCTCTTATCTAGCTGGTAGCTCTGTCACAGTGTATAATCATGTGACTCAGAATTTCCGATAATCTTCAATATCTTTTTTAATACTTGACCAATTTGAATTCGGTTTGAAGCAGAGAAAGTGGGAAAATGCCAGGAATAAGCTGGACGTGTTGGATTTTTGAAAAATCAACTGATAAAAAAGCTGTTGAAGATAAACCAAAATTTTGTTTTATCTTCAATAACTTTTTATCAGTTGATTTTTGAAAAATCAACCACATCCATCTGATGCATGACGTCTGTCCACATTCTCTGCTTCAAACCGAATTCAAATTGGTTGCATATTAACAAAATTATTGAAGATTTTCTGAAAATATTGTATCAGGTGATTATCCACCGTGTCTGTTGTTCTATCCATCGTACATGTATTTACCATATTTGTGTATTTCAGAGTAAAGTATGAAAACAGAGCTAAAAGAGTGAGAGATAGCAGTTTCTTCCCCAAAACTCTTGAGGTATGATATATAATATGCCCCTGTATCAAAAGATCAGATTGATATTGTTTTACTTGTGTCCGTCCATCTGTCTGTCTGATAATGATATAATATATATCAACACATTCTTCTTTTCTCTTGATGCCTTTCAAAACTTTATTTGTGAAGGACATTAAAACCAGGGTTTGTGAAGGAAAGGTTATTTTATTTGAAAATTGAACAACAACTTAAAGGTGTAGCTATTTTCATACAGTGCTAATATGATAGTAGCCACTTGCACAAGTGGGAATTTTCAAAAATAGTTTTGGCTTAGTCAACAATGTATGAGCTGAGTTGGCTTTTAACACTTTCCCAACCAAGACTTGATTTTAAGATTCCAAAAGAAAGAAAAGGTTTTGAAAGATAAAGGAAGAAAATGCTGATAAATAGTATTTTTATCCCCCCCCCCCATTTTGAAAGATTGGGGGAATATTGTTTTACTTGTGTCCCTCTGTCTGTGCATCCGTCCATCTGTCTGTCTGAAAACTTAACATTTGCCATTTCATGATGGGCATTTGTGTTTCACAAACACATATTGTTTCCTTTCGCCATAATAAATTTAGTACTACATTATATACAAAATTTATCTTTATCAAAAGCCATAATTTTTAGCTCGACTTTTCGAAGAAAATGAGAGCTTATACTGTCACCCGGGCGTCGGCGTTGGCGTCGGCGTTGCAACAAAGGTTAGTTTTTTCAAACATCAATAACTTCCATACTATCAAAGGGATTCAGCCCAAACTTGGAATACTTATTCACCATCACACCCTCTACCTTACTACCAGGGCCCATGACCTGGCTCTGCTATATTTGGAGTTATGCCCCCTTTATACTAAGCAACTTAGAAAGTTGAACATGCTGTCTTCAGACAGCTCTTATTGTTGTCTGCAGGAACATTCGAACTGGATGACCATAAATTATTCTCGTTCAGAAAAAGTTAAAGGCTATACATTGTAGCTCAAAGATATACTGGTAATCAAAGAAACAACAAAAAATAAGAACTGACGTATCTGTCTGTGGGGGTATCACAAAAATAGTCAGCAATGCTTTGGCCAAGTTCACTAAGGGATCTGTTACCAAAAACATGTTTATATAACTAAGACATTGATGCACTGGATAAGGTCAACTTTCCACCAGGGGGTTGTCATAAAATTAGATTGGTCTGAGTCATCTATGCATTGGCTTTCATACGATATTTTAAGGTATTGCAAAACCGTCAGACTTAAGTAAACATCCCCTAGCAGGGTTCAGTATGTTTTGTTTTAAACTAAGTTTTATAGAACCAACTTGAAGAATTTAAAAGCTATCCTGGTCTCATGGGACTGGTGTCAGCGTTGCACATTAGTTATATCATGATATAATTACAAAATAATATCCAACTCAAAAACTACTGTAATATGCATGGGATGGTTCAAATCTTGCAGGTATCTTACACATGCAAGATTCAATCAACGCATACAAAGTTGTATGTTGTAGTTTTGAATCTTTATTCTAATAGAAATAGCTTGGGAAATCAGCCAGGCAAAAGGAGAAAATGTTTTTATAACCTTAATTGTAATGACAGTTTAAAAATTGATTTCACTAATTTCTATCTTTACAGATTCACTGGTTGTCTATCATCAACTCCATGGTTTTGGTTTTCCTGCTGATTGGTTTTGTTGTCATAATACTTGTAAGTCTATGAATTTTTCATGTCTTTGCTTCGATACAATTGAGGCTGCAAATGGAAGTGTGTTTGACTGCCATAACTCAGTTGGTAGTGCTTCAGACTGTCACTCATGAAGTCCTGGGTTCAATCCCTGGCTGCGGCAAACTTCCTTACCTATGTGGGCAAGCAGCTGGAGGCTCACTGAGGATGTTGTAGTAGTACTGGTATGAGAAACGACAGTGTCCATGGTTAGATGCTCCAGCCTCAGCGATATGACCAGAGCAGTTGAAAGAGGTGTTGAACCCCAATTAATCAGTAAATCAATAAATCTTTGGCTCTGAGGTTTTATCCCTTTCCACAGTAATGATCCTTTCTTACAAACCAATGGGTGGATAATCATAAACTTTAGAAGTGGATGTTCAGTCTGAGGCTTGGAAAGGGTGCTGTGGTAGTACTAGTGAGAGAAATGACAGGAAACTATGGTAAGGACTAGGTGCTCAGCCTCCCGCCACCATGATATGGCTGCTATAATCTTTGATATGGAAACCCCATTCAATCAATTAGTCTACTCTCAATCTTTGCCTTTGAGGTTTGATCCCTGTCCACAATGATTATCCGTTCTGACATTTGTCTCCGTCCAATGGATAGATAATCATAAACCATTAGTAAGTGGATGTTCAGTCAGAGGCTTGGAAAGGATACTGTGGTAGTTTGAGAAATGACAGGAAACTATGGTAAAGTGCTCGGCCTCCTGCCACCATGATATGGCTGCAATAATGTTTGATATTGCATGAACCCTTTCCCAAACAACAAAATTTATGGGTGTTTTAATTCAAAAGCTGCTACAAATGTCAAAATGAATGTTGATAAAGAGAGAATTTGTGGAAAATATGACATAGAAAATATTGAGACAAAAGGAGAAACTGCTGGTTATCAGCAGTTTCTTCTTTTGTTTCAATGTTTTCCCAAGCCTTTTCTATTAAGGACGTCAAAACCAGGTCTTGTTTGGGAAAGGGTTAAAGTGCTCGGCCTCCCGCCACCATGATATGGCTGCTATAATCTTTGATATGGAAACCCCATTCAATCAATTAGTCTACTCTCAATCTTTGGCTTTGAGGTTTCATCCCTGTCTAAAGTGATTATCCTTTCATACATTTGTCTCCTACCAATGGATAGATAATCATAAAACGTAAAAAGTGGATGATCATTCTGAGGCTTGGAAAAGATGCTATTGTAGTGGTAGTCAGAGAAATGACGGGAAACTATGGTTAGGTCTCCAGCTGCCTCGATATGACTGAAATACTGTTTAAAATGACATTAAACCACATTGAATCAATCAATTGATACATCACTTTTGTCTATGAATGAAAAATTTAAGTATGGCGATAACTTTTGAATGATAATTAATAGGGTTCTATTATTTCACATGAGTATGAAATATTAAATGGTGTTCAACCCAATTAGATCAAAAATTCAACCAACCAATCAATCAAACAATCTGTCTTAGCCTGCTGCAGTTAATATTTTAATGATTTTTTGCAAAAAATAATTACAGTACAGAGAACTGAAAATAGAATTTGATCTGATGAGTCAACTTGAGGTTTGTCACAATATTTGGTTACGGTATAGTGTAGAGAGACAGAGCACAGGGTTGTTTTCATGGCATAGTTTGTAAACACATTTCTTTTCAATGTCACAACATTTAGCCATCAATTTATATAGTTTTGTCATTTCAGTCTGTTTTTCTAACCATGACATTAGGAACCCTCAGTGATGGGGCTTTCATGTTTCACAGGGTATTTCATGTAACCAAATATTCTGCCTGTGATACAAAAGTCAAAATTTAAATTCCAGGGCCCTGTTTTACTAACATTCTTATGACCATAAGGTTGGTTTGTTGTTCCAAGTAATTACGCAAAAAAAAAATAATAGTAAACTATGATCATTAGTAAAACTGGGATCTGGTTTTGATAAGTACTGGTAGTTACTGCCGGGGCTTAGATGTTTCCAATACGCACCTTGATGATAATACACAAGGGTTGCATCTAGAGCGCGGCATTGAGGGATTGCCGCAAATTTTCATAAATACCCCCCTATTTGGCAAAATGCTGCGGGCAAATCCCGCAAAAAAGACAAAAACTCGGACAAAAGAACATGCATTTCTGATGCCAGCAATCACTTGGAAATGGGTTAAACAACAAAAAATAGGTCTTTCAATGAACAAAACCAGTGATACTTGATTATTCACCAGGAGACAGATTAACAAAAATATGCCAATCAAAAGAAAGTTGAGCCACAATATTTTTCACCACCTGTTACATTTCGGTGGGCGCCAAATGTAACAGGTGGTGAAAAATATCGTGGCTCGACCGGGATTCAAACACAGGGCCTCAGGAATACCGTTCCTACACTGTAACCACTGAGCTACCAAACCACATGTCGACATTGCCACACAATATAATTATCACCAAATACCTGTACCCGGCTACATAAAGATGATCTTTGTCAAAGTTAACTTCACATAAATCACAATTGACTGGATAGTGAATACAACATAAAATACATCTAAAATACCTAAAATTACAAAATAATGGTCATTTTACGTATCCCCCCTTATTTTGGTGATTGCCCCCCTATTTCAGAAATTAAGGGGGCATTTCCACCCATTTGCAAATTTCTAGATGCATCCCTGATACACACGGTTCACTCAAGTTGTTCAATTTATAGATCAAATGGGTTTTCAGTTTCAATTTTTGAATCAATTGTTTGATTTTGTTTGTGGGTGCATGAGCACAAGACATTAGAAGTGTGATTGAATTGTCACTTACTGTTACGAGGGACGGTCGGAAAGTAGTTGGACTTTTGACTAGTTCTCTAAAACCGTTTAACTTTTTTACAAAATTCTTTCTACACTGTTTAAACAAATTGTCCATCTATGTCAATGTATTTTTGCCATCTTCGTAGGAGCTTTACTTTTCTCACTATTAATCATGACGTAGACCCACTGTATTAGGTACAGTGTAACAGCCAGTATCAAAGGCCCCCTGGTCTCAAAGTTCTTCCCAGAAAGCATTTGCATCAGTTCTAGACACAAATAAAAGTCACGTGGTGCGAGGTCAGTGCCATAAGAAGAGTAAAACAACTTTTGTCATGTATAATGGTTGATAATCTCCACTGAAAATGCGGTTGTATGGGAGCGTGCGTAATCGTGAAGTAGTAAACATTTTCTTTGCTAATCTGGGGCGCGTTTACTTCAGCATTTATTCTATGGTTTTTCTGAATTACTTCAGAATTGTACTTGGCAATGACAGTTTTTACCATTTGACATTAAATGAGTAACTACCAATCCTCGTGAATCCCCAAAAGCAACAAACATGACTACCAACCGAAGGAAACAGCTTAATCTTTTCAGGGGCGTGGAACCAGCTCGTTTCCGTGGTTGCTTTGACTGATTTTTTATCCCAGGTTTGGAATTATGAACTCCTACTTAATCTTCAGTGATAATGTAGTTCAAAAACTTAACTTCTTTGCGATTAAAATGACTAAAATGTTCTTTTGTTTTGGTTACCCTTGTTGTTCCTCTAACAAATAGCCTATGGTACATAAAACCCCTATCACATATAAGTGGACAGAATATTGTATATATACAACTATCTTTGAAACTGAACTGACCACATTATTGGCAAATGGATGTAGATTCCACCAATATATAATGTGTTTATACAGTTGCAAATAGAGAGACAGCAGCAGGAAAAGTCCAACTACTTTCCGACCGTCCCTCGTAGTTTCCTAGAATTTCTCACACTAATACTAACAGAGCATCAAAGTTGAATAAGTTTTGTCTAGATTTATTTTCATTTGGCAAACTTTGAAATTAAAGTTCAAATATATTATCCATTGATATTCTTCGTTTGTTGTTAAGCTAGCAATATACTAATCAGCCTTTATCTTTGGCGGATCTTGTTGTGAGTGTGGTTTAACCCTTTCCCAAACAACAAAATTTTAGGGAGATCCACTTCAAAAATTGCCACAAAAGACAAAATGAGTGGTATTAAAGATAGGATTTGTGCAAAATATGGCACAGAAAATATTGAGACAAAAGGAGAAAATGCTGATTATCAGCATTTTCTTCTTTTGTCTCAATGTTTTCCCAAGCCTTTTCTATAAGGGACGTCAAAACCAGGTCTTGTTTGGGAAAGGGTTAAACATAAAAATAGGGGGTTCATTTTCCTAACAATACACAATTTTGATTGAATTTCTGCATGAAAATGAAATAACAAAGCCACAGAAGGGGGCTCATTTGAAACTCCTAGAACTCCCCCTGGATCCACCAATGAATCTTGTGAATTTTAACATGATGTTAACACAATGTAAAGCCTCATTAACCCATTACCACACAATGACTCTTTTTGACTCCCCACAAAATAATGGCCATGGAAAACGTCGTGTAAAATGAAGAAATTGCTTGTGAAAAGCAATTTCTTCATTTCCCACTATGTTTTCCATCCATAAAGACCTAAAATTTAAAAACTTCATTCACTTGAAATTGTCGTCTGCAAGATCTTTCAATTTGGACCGCCCTAAAATTTTGTCGTTTGGTAATCAGTTAAATAAATTTACTCTCAGACACAAGTCAGGGATGTTATTGATCTACAATTTTAAACCTATTTTTATATTCTAAATTACCTTACAAGTTATCTGATGGAATGGTGTGTCTCTCTGCATGTAGTATGATTTTAGAAAAAGACTTGATATTAGAATGTGTGCCTAATACCACCCCTGATGTTGCCTTCTATAATTTGGACAAGGTAGAAAATACTGACTACTGTATTATGATGGTATAGTCTGTAAATATTGACATGAACCTGACAAATATGCTATGAGAATTTGTTACACGGAATAATCAATACTCGCCAGGAATCATACACTGTGGAACAGAGTCAATAGTTTTCATGAGCATTGTGATTTTGTATCCTGCACATGTTTCTCGTGTCAATACATGCCGGAGAGTGATTATTTTGCATCACAATTACTCATAATCATTGCATATTCCATGGGTTCAGGTCAATATTTACAGACAATAAAATAGGTGATGGCAGTATAATAGATTCACAATTAAACGAGAATAATTACAGTTGAACTGCTTTATCAAAACAACTGAAATTATTCTCGTTTAATAGCGAGTCTATTATATCAATTTTGATGCAAATCAAACCATCATTATTTTCAAACACAAGCTAAGAAGTCAGATTTTGTGAAAGTGTACATATGTAAAACCTGATGTAAAATATTTTTCCCCTTTCAGACACGAGTTCTGAAGTCAGATTTTGCCCGTTACAATTTGGATGAAGAGGAGAGTGAAGAATTAGACCAAGAAGACAACGGCTGGAAAATAATTCATACAGATGTTTTTAGATATCCGGCATATAAAAACTTGTTTTGTGCAATTTTGGGTAAGTAACTTTTTAATGAACAAATGTATGTGACAGTTAATGGGTGGAAAATAATACACACAGATGTTTTTAGATATCCGGCATATAAAAACTTGTTTTGTGCAATTTTGGGTAAGTTTTTAATGAACAAATTTATGTGAAAATGATACATACAGACACATTTAGATATTCCATGTTTAGACACTCTGTGCAATTTTGGATAAGTTATATTGGACAATATTCATGACAACGGTCGGAAAATAATACATACAGACATGTTTAGGTATCTGGCATATAAATACTTTCTCACACAATTTTGCATGTGAACACTATTACTATAGTCCTGAACGATAGTATGTTACTATGTATCATTGAATTTGAATATTTATTGGTAAAGCTCATTATTTTACGCTCATAATAGCTGGAAAACTATTCATCCAGACATGTGGTCTTGTGTTGAAAAACTTATTCTGTACAATTTTAGGTACATGTTAGTTTGTACATGTACAATATACATGATATTTGATTGAAATTTATCAGCACATTTCTTTAATGGATTGAAAAATACATACAGATGTATTTAATGATTGGGTAAGTATGTATGAATTTTCAGTTGATCAATATCTAGACATTTATACAACAAGGACATTAAATGTTGTTTGGTATAGAAGCACTGGTGGTGAACTCGGCCAAAGTGAGAGACGTTTTTTCGCGATGAATGTATTTCTTAGGTGTTGTTATAAAATATCGTAACTACGGCTTTATCGAAGCCATAGTTACGAGATTTTATAACAACACCGACAATTTGTCAATACAAAACGGTAAACCCTATCTGTTTTTGGAACAAGTTCATTGTCATTAGAAAAAAATCTATAAACTCTTTTAAACGCAAAATATCTATACCTTGTTGTAGCGAAAATTGTTTTAGTTCACCACCAGTGAGAAGGCAATGCTAGTATTATGCTATTAAGGTAGTCCACCCCGAATGAGATTTGCGCAACTTCGCAAATTTTTGGCACACACTTGAAAACATTGGTGGTGGAACTCTCCGCCGCTGAATGTTTATGACTGGGTCCGAATAGGTCCGCATATGTAACGATGACTTTCTGAAAAAGCCTATGTTTTATGAATCTCAAAATGGCCACTTAACGGGTATTCTATCCTAAAATGATCATAGTTAACTATTTTAATTGTTTATTCATAGGTGTTGGTACGCAGTTTCTAACTCTAGCTACTGGTATAATGTTAATGGCAGTAATGGGGATGTTTAATGTACATCGACATGGGGCAATCAATGCTGCTGGAATCATACTGTATGCTTTTACTTCATGTAAGTATGAATTTGGAATATTTGGTACGAAATATTTTTCTGGCTAACAGTATTTATAGCCCCTTCCAGGGCCATTGTACAAATAATGGAATTGATTGGCCAAAAATACAGTTTGAGCTTAAATTTTGAAATTTGATTATTGCTTTTTTTCAGCCAATTTTGTTTATTTGATGACATTTTATTTTTCTTTATTTCACAGGTATAAGTGGTTATATAGCCACAAACTATTACAAAAAGATGGGAGGAGAAAATTGGGTCTGGAATATCAATTTGACATCCGCACTGTTTGCATGTAAGTAAATGGTTAAGTTGTTTATCCAACGAAAACTTTCACTACCTTTAGTCCTTTGATTTCTAATTTGTTCATATGGCAACAAATTATCATAAAAAGATGGGAGGAGAAAATTTGGTCTGGAACATCAATTTGACATCTGCACAATTTCATGTATTCATGAGGTCCTAGGTTCGATCCCCGGCGGTGGCAAACATCTTTTCTGACAAAGTTGTCTTCGTTTATCTATGTGGACGAGCAGCTGAAGGCTTCGTTAGGATGTTGTGATAGTACTGGTATGAGAAACAACAGGAATCCAAGGTTAGCCGTGGCAATTTGACTCATAGCAGTTGAAAGAAGTGTTTAACTCATACCAATTACTGTTTGCATTTAAGTGATATTTCAAATCTTTATTTCCTAGATATGTAATAGATTATTATAAAGAAGAAATATTTCACTTACAGAAATATGAGGGCCCATCAATAATTTCGCGAACTAAATCTACTTTTCAATTACCCGATGACATATTTTCTCACAAATTTGCTATGCTGAAAGCTCAATCATTTTCCAACCGACTCGTCTTGTTTAAAAACGATGACATCAAAACAATATGACATCATGGTAGAATTATGATGTCATGTCGATAGCGTTTGTTTTTAAAAATGACATCATCTTGCATTTTTTAGCAACTCCTTAGGATAAAGTTTTATATATTTCTCAATAATACCTGTACGGACATCCATGAAATTTTACATGTATTGTAAAGAGACATATGTTTATCGAATAACGTTATTTGAAAGCGGATACGACACTTCAGTGACGGTAGAGAGATAAGAGATAATGAGTGATATTACAAGCAGTCCAGTGACTGTAAAGTTGAAAAGAAAGCTGCTAAAATCCGATAATTTATTCTTGAAAATAAGGTGTTGAAATAGTAGTAAGACACTTTGATAATTTGTATGATACAGCTAAGGGCAGTATGACCAGTAATCTTGAAACGTTCCGTGCATCTGCAAGATGGGTACTGTGCTGGCCACTCCCTTGATTAATGGGGCAGGGGGGTCAAAAGGTGTCGTAAATTATACCAAAGTTATAAGGAAGACCGCCATAACTTTGCGAATCAAATAAACACATGTGACATGACATCGATGCATCTTTCTTGAGTCAGAATGTAAAGAACAAATATCAATTTGGAAGCTTAATTCTTCTTTCTCTCCCACAAAAGTATTGATTTGCAGATGTGCGAATGGACAAATGTCAAAATTTTCATCGATATTTGAGGATTTACATTGACACATTTTATGTCTATAACAAGTTGAGTAAGTACTCATAACTTTGAAGCAGTAATCAAATCTGATCTGTCACCAGCTTTAATGAGACAGCGCAAACATCATAAGGTCCGGAATTCTGCCGCACTATGAAGCACGTCGCGCCATAACTGACGCGTTAAAAAGGTCAGTATTGTGAATCTGTTTATAGAAAAATTATCAAACCCCCACAATGCACAGATCATGCAATTTGCGAGTTCTAGTTATTTGCAAACGTTAGAAATATGTTACGGGATGAAATTGATGAGTAAAAAGAAGAGTTGGGGTATGTCATTTACAAATGTTTGTGTCACATGACGGGCTGTAGCAGGTGCCACAGGCGTTGGTCAAGCGTTGGAATGAATGCAAACTGTTCAAGGGATGTTATTTGTATAATAAATGGGTAATGTTTCTAAAGGACCTGGGTCAATTTCTATAGAAAATTGCCCCCTCTTGCACACGAATGAAATTTATATGAATGAATGCTACATATGTGTATTTTAACCGTTTGAAATATTTAAGGATTTGGAATAGTCCAAAGGGGTGTATTAGAGCTCTAAAGTATGGTGGTGTAGACTGGCCAGAATTGCATGATTGACTTTGCATTACCGAAAAATCGGTTTCCTTAGGAATTTTCGAGATTTTTTTTCGTGGGAATCCAAGAAACAATTCCAATCTATTATTTGGAAGAATAAAATCTCAAGAACTTACCCCAAAATTTATCAGAATTTAAGTATTTTCTTTTTCTAAGAATCAATAGTTATTTTGAACATTTATTTATGAAATTTTAACTACAAATTATGTTAAAAAGAACAAAATCTACTTTTGTTCTTGCAAACTTGTTCTAGTACATCATTATAGTAAATATTGTTAATATTTTGGAATGTATGGTGTGTTGTTAGGGTTAAAATTTAAGTTTTCTTAAAACCATTTTATCATTATTAAATACGTTTATCATTTATCTGTAGAAAATTTGAGACGAGAACACGAATGAAACTTATATTAATGAATGCTACATATGCGTACTTTAATCTTCAGAAATATTTAAGGAATTGAAATAGTCCAAAATGGTGTATTAGAGCTCTAAAGTATGGTGGACTGTACTTGCCTAAATTGCACGATTGACTTTGCACTAAAAAAAACGGGTTTCTTTTGGAATCTTCTAGATTTTATTCCTTGAATCCAAGAAACAATTCAAAACTATTATTTGGTAGGAAAAATCCTGCGACTTTACCAGAAAATCTTTAAGAGTTTTAGTATTTTCTTTTTCCGAGAATTATGTGCTAATTTGAACATTTGTTTACGATATTTTAACAACAAATGATTTGGGGGAAAAAAGATTAAAATCTACCTTTATTGTTGCAAACCTGTTCGGCTACGTTATCATAGTAAATATTATTAATTTTTGACATGTATGGTGAATTGTTAGGATTATAATTTAAGTCTTTAAATACTGTTATCATTATTTCTGTTAACTAGATGAATTCTAATGCACGAGTTGTTTTCATTTTCACTGTCAGATTCAAGTTCAGAGTATGTCTAGCAGCCTACTTGCATTGCATCATGCTCTAAAGTATGGTGGCCTGGACTTGCCAAAATCGCATTATTAACTTTACACTAACGATAAATTCGTTTCCTTGGGAATTGAGATTTTTTGCGGGAATCTTAGAAACAGTCTTCCAATCTATTATTTGGAACAATAAAATCTCAATACTAAGCCACAAAAATGCATTTTGTATATAAATTATGCAGGAAAAGTTTAAACCCTCCTTTCCCCTAATAACTAGTTACAAAGGAAACCAATGTATCGGTAGTGAAAAGTCAATCAAGCAGTTTTAGAGATTAAAATAATTCCAAATACTTATATATTTCAGGGGGTAAAAATCAACATTTGAAGCATTCATTCGTATGAATTTCATTCGTGTTCTCTGTAAAAACATCTAAAAACTTAGATTATAACCATAACAATACACCTAGTTATTAGGGTAAATGAAGGATTAAAATTCTCTTGCAGAATTTATATTGAAAAAATGCATTTTTTGGCTAAGTAGTGAGATTTTATTCTTGTAGGAATAAAGAAATAAGATGCAGAAACTTTGTATTAGTATCAGAGGTAGCATTTATAGTTGTCGTAAACCTGTACAAGTTTCACCAAACAGAATCCCCACTTCCGAGACCAGTTTTTTGTCGTAAACTCGTACAAGTTACGCGGTTCGTATATATTTGGATCAAGTGCACACAGATTACACGTCAGGATGACACCACCGACTTTTAAAGGCGCAAATTTATAGAAGGCAAGCCGGAGCCTTATTAAAGGAAAAGAACAAACAAAGATGTTCCAAGACAACACAAATTTTAATTAAAGACTCAAAAGTAATGAGTCTCCAAAAACAAGCTACAACTAAATGAAACTATTTACAGTTACAAAAATAAAGTCATGAAAGGAACAAATGGAAATATAGTTATAAAAACACCCAAAATGTAGTAAATGAAAATATCCCAAAATATGATAAATTCAAGCCAAAGATGTCGATATGCCTAAAACATTATTAACCCAAAAATGTCAATTTAGTCATCAAAAATACCTAGCAAATTCAGTAAGATGCTCTTTCCAAACAACCAAATAAATTACAAAGTTCCTGAATAGAAAGAGCAAATGTCTCTATGCTGCAGACTCAGAGTTTAGTTAGTCCAAAAATACCAAGAAAATAATTAAATAATTAATTAATAATTATAGTACCAAATTTCACAGATTATCCTAACATCCAAATTTCCAGTCACAGAGCAAAGATTATGGAAAATGCAGCACTTTTTATTCGGACTGATCAGGCTGCTAGAACATTCCATGAAGTTTGATTGGCTGATAAGCCAAATCCAAACTTCATGCAGATTCAAGCATAAAGCTCTGATTGGTCAGTTGGTCAACCCAATTTTGACAGACAGTGTACTTTACTAATAAGCCACACCCACTGAAGATGTGTAACCAGGCTTGCACTTTTGCAGAAAATGGGCTAAATTGGACCAGTCTTTAAAAAGCAACATTTATGCAATTCCAATCTTTAAAATAATTACATATTTGGAATCTATAGGAAAAATGCATTAAAATAAGCCCAAACATGGTCACTTTACTCCAAGTATTAAGAAATCTGTATTTTGTGACATTAATTAAATCACTCAGAGAGAGGTCACTGAGTGCATTCAATCCATGAGACCATACACATTTTCAATGAAACAGTTAAATGCATTCCAGAATAAAGATAAGCTTAGAGAATCAGATTGCAGTTAA
The DNA here is from genome assembly GCA_963680895.1 of Fragum sueziense. Lineage (NCBI taxonomy): Eukaryota > Metazoa > Mollusca > Bivalvia > Cardiida > Cardiidae > Fragum > Fragum sueziense. The sequence goes on along the minus strand of OY804608.1, from coordinate 38,618,308 downwards.
ATACACTTGCATTATTATACCAGTTAGACTAAGATGTTCCTTTTCTCACAATGTTTATGGCCAAAAGAACATTGTGAGCCAAGTTTCATCTGCCACTACAAAGTTCCCAATATTTATAACTGCAAAATCACTCCTCATTATCTTCATATATTCTGAAATCCTTTAAATGGACCAATCTCACAAAAGCTGGTTTTGTAATTACTGAAATAGACAAAATTCTACTCTTCTCTCTAATATGCAGTCACAGGGAGTAAGGGTCAAAGTGACTGTTGGATTAACAATAATGTGATAATCACCAATTAATTGATAAACAGTTACTTTAAATATACCTGGGAATACACTAATCTTGCAAATTATAGTAGGACATCATTCCTAGTGTATTTGCTTGTTTATGCAGTCTGACTTTGGTGTATTGCAAATCATTCCCAGACATCTTAAATCAATACACAAAATAATACAGTTAAAACAATATAAAGCAAGGAAAGGGATTATGGTCAAGGTAAGGGTTGGAAGAGTCTGGTAATATTCCACTGACTCAGGCCACCTGCAGTTAAGCAATTCTGTCATCTTTAGGGATCAAAAACATGACCACAGCTGCAATTACGTAATAGCCACATTGTACTAGCAGTCAGTGAGGGCAGTTCTGCCAAGTTCTCTAACTGTTATGTAACATTATAGCATGAAAGCAATGATGACAGATACACAAAGTGTCAAGAAATTCTTTGATTTGGATAAGTCTTAATCCTTCCCTAAAAGAGCCTTTTTCCTTCATACAGTAAAAATCCAGGTTTACAACACGGCTCCCCTCACGGGAAAGAATGGATCTTACACAAGAGACATTCAATTCCGCCCCGGAATTTCAAAAGCACAAACTCTCGAAACCAAGGAACAGAGTTGGATGTCACAAAAACCTGAACAACAAAATACACATGAACATAAATTGTATGAAACATACATAAAACAAAACAGTACTGGTTTGACAAAGGCAATATATTCATCTCTTCAGATAGACTTGGCACATGGCAGCAGCTAAATTCTCTCAATTCCAGCCGGAAAAGCAAGATCTCAGCAATGGCCATGCCCAATGAATTCAACATTGTAGTTTACTGCTAACTTCAAAAGCATATGAATTCTAAGGTAAACAACACAAATGTAATACATTGTTTTAATCAAAAGCTGCCATCTTTATCAATGTGCAGTATAAAAAGGTAAAATAAGCATCAATAAAAACATGAAATAACACTCTCAAGAAACAAACCATTAACTAACATGTTTTCGAAAATTATCAGACTGGTGAAATAGTAACAGTGTGAATATTGCAAATTCTGCACATTGGACATCACAGAAAATAACACCTTCTTACATTAATAATGATAACTCATTTACTGATAAATATATCAAAACCAAAGTTCTGAGATATTTATGCAAATGAATCATGTTGTAATATTAAAGAATATCAAGATCACTGATAGGATATTACATTGTTACACAGCACATAGCTTCGTCGATGTACTATGAATGTAACCACGTAAGATCCATGCAGTGCAGAAGCAAAAACTTTTCCATACAAAACATTGCACATATTACTATCTGGATAAAGATAAGTGTTCAATCTCTATATACAAGTAGACAGTAAAAGATATTGTTGAAACGATTATCCGTAGCGTACATGGACCTATCACGATACCCCAATGATTCCTCCGCAAACGAACATGGACCTATCATACCCAATATCATCGATGTATCTCTGCAAACCACATCAGAGTTCATACATCGAAATGAAACATTCAGCTTGGCACAGTTTTAAATTTGCCACCGGTATGACACACTCTAAATAAAACGACATTAATCATCACTATTTATCCAAAAATGGGATGATTATCTGGAACACACTTCCGATCAACCGATTCCCCATATCTCTTACAATGTGATTACCCGGAACACACATCTGACATAGGCCTAACACATTGAAAAATAAACCCATTCGGAAAAGGGTTAATCACTGTATGCTTAAAACTAAATTTCACTATATATTTACTCTACACATTTCTGCTTTTCATTTTATTTTTCACAAAACACAATTTACTAAAAACACTTTTATCACAAAATTCTTGAATCTTCTCATTTTGTCACATCTTCATCCGACCTGGTTACCACTCTAAAGCGTGCCTCCTTCCTCCTGTACATCGGTTAAATTACTTTTGTCCTTGTTTAGACAGATTCTCCAGACATGTCCTGTTTCATTACACAAATAGCAGGTCTTCACACGTTTACGAGGAGCTTTCCGAGTCTTTTGTCTTCTTGGGTAGAGAAAAGCCACATTACTTAGTTGGTTGGTAAAAGAAACCTGTATTTCTCGCAATCGTGAATTCAAAGTCTCCTCCGTAACAGTCCGGCTTACGTTTATTCTATTTGTACTGCTGGCTTCAGTGGTTAACTGTTGGCATGCCTCATGCCAAGGAATCGTCTGTACAGCTACTGTTCGGTAAAGTTCATTATTTTCTGTTGGTTGGTCATAGTAGCTGGGACCTTGTTCACGAAAGTTCAATAATTCAAACCTGTCCCAAGATTGTTCTGAACGATGATTTTTGATATCCTCCGTGGCCATTATACTGTCACACTGGCCGAAAAGTTCCTTATATTATCTTCTTGTATTAGAACACTATGTCACTTCTTCTTTATGAACGTTTCACACTTTGAAATTCACTTTCGTGACTTTATGGAAACTTGGAAATTCCAAATGTGAAAATAATTGGTAACAATAAATTTATCAAAATGTGCTCCTTTGCAGAACACAAGTTTTCCAATTTGACAAAAATGAATTACTTTGGTAACAATTCAATGAGTCCACTAAATTAACTAGTAAATGACTCAGAAATGTCAGATTAGTACAAATTAATAAAGTAGAAAACTATCCAACTACAGCCAAAAAGTATAGAAATGCAGCCACAAAGTCAGTACTCCTACTTTGATGAGCTCTCTAAATTTGTGTCTGCTGATACTATACTGAAGTGAAGATTTCAGTGCTCCGAATTGCTGAGCTCTCTGAGACCTATCACAATTTATTAAAAGAACTGCTTAGCCAAACATTTTAATTTTGAAGACTGCTGATAATCAAGTCTAAAATGGTTTGACTGGCAATTCCTATAGATTTAACAACAAATAATCTGACAGTTCCTTATCAATAATCTTGCAACTATTTACATCAAACAAAAATTATTGAATTAAAAAATGCACTCTCAAAAATCTTATAAATTCCCCAATAAGAAAAATTATCCAAAAAATAATTACTATCAAAAATTCAATTTGCAAAAATTTCAAAATTCTGTAAATTTCCAAAAAAGCAAAGCCAAAGATAACCGATAATTTCTAAATTGAAAAAAAATGTGCTGTGCACTAAATCCTTGCAAAAGAATCCAATTTGCCTAAATCATACAAAATTAAACAATCTGGATCCCACTTCTGACACCAATTTTTTGTCGTAAACCTGTACAAGTTTCACCAAACAGAATCCCCACTTCCGAGACCAGTTTTTTGTCGTAAACTCGTACAAGTTACGCGGTTCGTATATATTTGGATCAAGTGCACACAGATTACACGTCAGGATGACACCACCGACTTTTAAAGGCGCAAATTTATAGAAGGCAAGCCGGAGCCTTATTAAAGGAAAAGAACAAACAAAGATGTTCCAAGACAACACAAATTTTAATTAAAGACTCAAAAGTAATGAGTCTCCAAAAACAAGCTACAACTAAATGAAACTATTTACAGTTACAAAAATAAAGTCATGAAAGGAACAAATGGAAATATAGTTATAAAAACACCCAAAATGTAGTAAATGAAAATATCCCAAAATATGATAAATTCAAGCCAAAGATGTCGATATGCCTAAAACATTATTAACCCAAAAATGTCAATTTAGTCATCAAAAATACCTAGCAAATTCAGTAAGATGCTCTTTCCAAACAACCAAATAAATTACAAAGTTCCTGAATAGAAAGAGCAAATGTCTCTATGCTGCAGACTCAGAGTTTAGTTAGTCCAAAAATACCAAGAAAATAATTAAATAATTAATTAATAATTATAGTACCAAATTTCACAGATTATCCTAACATCCAAATTTCCAGTCACAGAGCAAAGATTATGGAAAATGCAGCACTTTTTATTCGGACTGATCAGGCTGCTAGAACATTCCATGAAGTTTGATTGGCTGATAAGCCAAATCCAAACTTCATGCAGATTCAAGCATAAAGCTCTGATTGGTCAGTTGGTCAACCCAATTTTGACAGACAGTGTACTTTACTAATAAGCCACACCCACTGAAGATGTGTAACCAGGCTTGCACTTTTGCAGAAAATGGGCTAAATTGGACCAGTCTTTAAAAAGCAACATTTATGCAATTCCAATCTTTAAAATAATTACATATTTGGAATCTATAGGAAAAATGCATTAAAATAAGCCCAAACATGGTCACTTTACTCCAAGTATTAAGAAATCTGTATTTTGTGACATTAATTAAATCACTCAGAGAGAGGTCACTGAGTGCATTCAATCCATGAGACCATACACATTTTCAATGAAACAGTTAAATGCATTCCAGAATAAAGATAAGCTTAGAGAATCAGATTGCAGTTAAATACACTTGCATTATTATACCAGTTAGACTAAGATGTTCCTTTTCTCACAATGTTTATGGCCAAAAGAACATTGTGAGCCAAGTTTCATCTGCCACTACAAAGTTCCCAATATTTATAACTGCAAAATCACTCCTCATTATCTTCATATATTCTGAAATCCTTTAAATGGACCAATCTCACAAAAGCTGGTTTTGTAATTACTGAAATAGACAAAATTCTACTCTTCTCTCTAATATGCAGTCACAGGGAGTAAGGGTCAAAGTGACTGTTGGATTAACAATAATGTGATAATCACCAATTAATTGATAAACAGTTACTTTAAATATACCTGGGAATACACTAATCTTGCAAATTATAGTAGGACATCATTCCTAGTGTATTTGCTTGTTTATGCAGTCTGACTTTGGTGTATTGCAAATCATTCCCAGACATCTTAAATCAATACACAAAATAATACAGTTAAAACAATATAAAGCAAGGAAAGGGATTATGGTCAAGGTAAGGGTTGGAAGAGTCTGGTAATATTCCACTGACTCAGGCCACCTGCAGTTAAGCAATTCTGTCATCTTTAGGGATCAAAAACATGACCACAGCTGCAATTACGTAATAGCCACATTGTACTAGCAGTCAGTGAGGGCAGTTCTGCCAAGTTCTCTAACTGTTATGTAACATTATAGCATGAAAGCAATGATGACAGATACACAAAGTGTCAAGAAATTCTTTGATTTGGATAAGTCTTAATCCTTCCCTAAAAGAGCCTTTTTCCTTCATACAGTAAAAATCCAGGTTTACAACATAGTGTACCATTTTTCTCGCATATTTAAATGATATAATTAGATATATCTATTGATAATAAATGTTTTTGTTTCAGTGCCATTCTTCCTAGTCTGGGCCCTGGTTAACTCAGTAGCATGGGGATATGGTACAACACAAGCACTACCAGCAGGAACTGTAATCTTATTAATGAGTCTGTGGTTATTTGGTGAGTAAATATCCTTTTCAGACAATATATATTGTGATTTCAGAATTTAAGATTATACCTGTGTCATTTCTCAAAATGCTCAATACACACAAGGAGACAGCATAGAACAAGGTAGACTAAGTGCAGGCTGACCTTGTTCGATATTGTCTTCTAAGAGGGCTTAAATATTCAATTTTATTTGCCGCCGGAGGCGGACGTATATTGTCATCATCATCTCCGTCTGTCCGTCCATCCATCCATCTGTCTGTCCATCCATTTGTCTGTATGTACGCAAGTCCATCTACTTTTCTTGTAAGCGCAACTTCTCCTAAGTTTATGGCCAGATCTTTTTCAAACTTAGTCAATGTAATCACCTCAATCGGTAGATGTGCATAAAGGAAGGATTTTATGGTTCATTGATTTTTGCCTGAGTTATGCCCCCTTAAAACTTAGTCTCTGGGGCGACGTATATTGTGACCATGGCACTCTTGTTTAGCTTTGACAAGCATTAAGGTTCTATCTACTTTAACAATTAAACACTAGAAAAAGTGTTATCTCCTCATCAAATTATAGCAAGGTTCTGTAGTTAAATGATCCAATTGAAAATAATAAATAACCACATATTATCTCAATAGTGATTATAGATGGTATTCAAACTTTATTTGTGTCTGAATTTTTGGATTAATTACAGTAATACAGAGGGAGTAGAGACATTCTAACTTTTTTATTTCAATTCCAAACCCTGTGTTTTGGCTACTTATTATGCCCCCTTTCGAAGAAAATGGGGGTATATTGGTTTGCAAGTGTCGGTCGGAAGGTCGGTCGGTCGGTCGGTCGGTCCGTATGTCGGTCGGTCTGTCCGTAGACCAAACCTTGTCCGGAGCATAACTCGAAAAGTATTAAAGGTAGAATCATGAAACTTCATAGGTGGATAGATCTCATTATGGAGAGGTGCAGTGCCTAAGAACCGTAACTCTGCCAATCAAATTTTTAGCTCACCTGAGCAACATGCTCAAGGTGAGCTTTTGTGATCACCCTGTGTCCGGCGTGCGTCGTGCGTCGGTCGTCGTCAACAATTGTTTTAAACATCTTCTCCTCCTCAACCACTGGGCCAATTCTTTCCAAACTTGGCAGAAATGTTCCTTGGGTGACCCTTTTCAAAACTTGTCCGTGAATTTTTGATTCGTCAAAAATTGTGGGTGTGGCAGGGTGGGGCTTATCAGACTTAAAGAAATCATTAGGAAATTCTTCAAAAATCTTCTCCTCCTCAATCACTGGGCCAATTCTTTCTAAACTTGGCAGAAATGTTCCTTGGGTGACCCTTTTCAAAACTTGTTCATGAATTTTTGATTCGTCAAAAATTGTGGGCGTGGCAGGGCGGGGCTTATCAGACTTCGAGAAATCGAAAGATAATTATTCAAAAATCTTCTCCTCCTTAACCACTGGGCTAATTATTACCAAACTTGAAAGGAATGTTCCTTGGGTAACCCTTTCCAAAATTTGTTCGTGAATTTTTGATTCGTCAAAAATTGTGGGCGTGGCAGGGCAGGGCTTATCGGACTTAGAGAAATCATGTGAAAAATCTTTAAAAATCAATTATCAGGCCAATTTTAATCAAGCTTGGCAGAAATGTCCCTTGATTGACTGTATTCAACACATGCTCATGAATTTTTGATTGGGTGAAAATTGTGGGCGTGGCAGGGCGGGGCTTATCAGACTTCGAGAAATTGTAAGATTATTATTAAAAAATCTTCTTCTCCTCAACCATTGGGCTAATTCTTACCAAACTTCAAAGGAATGTTCCTTGGGTGACCCTTTTCAAAACTTGTTCGTGAATTTTTGATTTGTCAAAAATTGTGGGCGTTGCAGGGCGGGGCTTATCAGACTAAAAGAAATCTTCAGGTAATTCTTCAAAAATCTTCTCCTCCTCAACCACTTGGCCAATTCTTTCCAAACTTGGCAGAAATGTTTATTGGGTGACCCTTTTCAAAACTTGTTTGTGAATTTTTGATTCGTCAAAGATTGTGGGCGTGGCAGGGCGGGGCTTATCGGACTTAGAGAAATCGTGTGAAAAACCTTTAAAAATCAATTATCAGGCCAATTTGAACCAAGCTTGGCAGAAATGTCCCTTGAGTGACTGTTTTCAACACATGCTCATGAATTTTTGATTTGTCAAAAATTGTGGGCGTGGCAGGGCGGGGCTTATCAGACTTCGAGAAATCGAAAGATAATTATTCAAAAATCTTCTTCTCCTTAACCACTGGGCTAATTATTACCAAACTTGAAAGGAATGTTCCTTTGGTGACCCTTTCCAAAATTTGTTCGTGAATTTTTGATTTGTCAAAAATTGTGGGCGTGGCAGGGCGGGGCTTATCGGACTTAGAGAAATCATGTGATAATCTTTAAAAATCAATTATTTGGTCAATTTGAACCAAACTTAGCAGGAATGTCCCTTGAGAGACTGCATTCAGCACATTTTCATGAATTTTTGATTGGGTGAAAAACATCGGCTTACAGGGTGGGGCTTACCAGACTTCAAGAAATTGTTAGATAATTCTTCCAAAATCTTCTTCTCCTTAACCATCAGGCAATTCGTTACCAAACTTGGCAGAAATGATCATTTGGTGACTTGTTACAATATCTGTTCGAGAATTTTTTATTCGTCAAAAAATGTGGTCTTGGCGGGGCAGGGCTTATTGGACTTAACAAGTTCATGAGAAAATTCTTTGAAAAAGTAATTATAGGGCTAAGTTGAACCAAACCTTACAGGAATGTACCTTGAGTGACTGTCTTCAATATATGGTTGAGAATTTTTGATCAATTGAAAAAATGTGGGCATGGCAGGGTGGGGCTTGTTGATTTTTAAATGAGTTATGTCCTTTTGTTGAAAATTGGTATTTTTCGCAACATTTACATGTGTTGTTTGGTCTGTTGATTTTTTGTTTGCTCTTTTTCCCAATTGATCAGATCACAGTTCAAATGAAATGTACTTCTCAAAATGCACAAAAACAGTGCTGTTTGGGGGTATGATCACTTTCAGTGATATTCTAGTTTACAATAATTCAATATGACATAATACTGACATATATATTTGTTTACAACAAAACCTATATTGTACACAATCAAATACACGAAGAACTCAGGTGAGCGATATCAGTGCCTTTCAGGCACTCTTGTTTGAGTTATTGCCCTTTGTTGATTTTATAACTTGATTCTTGTCCGGAGCATAACTAAAAAAGTATGTAAGGTACAATCATGAAACTTTACAGGTGGATAGATCTCATTATGGAGAGGTGCAGTGCACAAGAACCGTAACTCTGCTGATCAATTTTTTTGAGTTATTGCCCTTTGTTGATTTTCAAACTTGATTTTTGTCAGGAGCATAACTCAAAAAAATATGTAAGGTAGAATCATGAAACTTTACAGGTGAATAGATCTCATTATGGAGAGGTGCAGTGCACAAGAACCGTAACTCAGCCGATAAAATTTTTTGAGTTATTGCCCTTTGTTGATTTTCAAACTTGATTCTTGTCCGGAGCATAACTCAAAAAGTATGTAAGGCAGAATCATGAAACTTAATAGGTGGATAGATCTCATTATGGAGAGGTGCAGTGCACAAGAACCCTAACTCTGCTGATCAAATTTTTTGAGTTATTGCCCTTTAATGAGTTTATAACTTGATTCTTGTCCGGAGCACAACTCAAAAAATATGTAAGGTAGAATCATGAAACTTTACAGGTGAATAGATTTTATTATGGAGAGGTGCAGTGTACAAGAACCGTAACTCTGCCAATCAAATTCTTGGAGTTATTGCCCTTTGTTGATTTTTACACTTAATTCTTAACCTTGCCTATATCTCATGTCCTTTTACACATACAGCCTTGATATCTCACACATAGATACCTCCTATCAACATCGTTCAGATTTAACCATGACCTTGGACCTTGTGACCTTGACCTTGGAGTTTGACCAATTTTGAAAAAATTAAACTCGGCAAATATCTCATGACCTTTTACAAATACAGCCTTGATATTTCACACATGGACACATCTTACCAAGACCTTTCATAATTGACCATGACCTTGGACTCTGTGACTTTGACCTTGGAGTTTGACCTACTTTTGAAAAACTTTAACCTGACCGATATATCATGTCCTTTTACACATACAGCCTTGATATTTGACACATGGAAACCTCTGACCAAGACCTATCACATACGACTATGACCTTGGACCATGTGGCCTTGACCTTGGAGTTTGACCTACTTTTAGATAAATTAAACTTGGCCTATATCTTATGTGCTATTACACATACAGCCTTGGTATTTCACACATGGACACATCTTACCAAGACCTTTCACATTTGACCATGACCTTGGACCTTGTGACCTTGACCTTGGACTTTGACCTACTTTAAAAAAAACTTTAATCTAGCTGATATATCATGTCCTTTTACACATACAGCCTTGGTATTTCACACATGGACACCTACGACCAAGACCTTTCACATTTGACCATGACCTTAGACCTTGTGACCTTGACCTTGGTGTTTAACCTACTTTAATAATACATTAATCTGGCCTATATTTCATGTCATTTTACATTTATAGCCTTGATATTTCACACATGGTCACTTCCAACCAAGATATTTCACTTTTGACCATGACCTTGGACCTTGACCTTGGAGTTTGACCTACTTTAAAAAAACTTAAACTAGGCCTATATCTCATGTCCTGTTACCTATACAGTCTCAATATTTTACACATGGACACCCCCTACCAAGACCTTTCACATTTGACCATGACCTTGGCCTGTATGTCATTGACCTTTGATTTTTACATACTTTTAGAAATCTTTAACATAGCCTTTATCTTATGTCCTATTACACCTACAGCCTTGATATTTCACACATAGACACCTCCTACCAAGCCCTTTCACATTTGACCATGACTTTGAATATTGCAACCTTGACCTTGGAGTTTGACCTACTTTTAAAAAGACTGAAACCAGGCATATATATCATGTCCTTTTACACCTACAGCCTTGATATTTCACACATGGACACCTGCAACCAAGACCTTTCACATTTGACCATGACCTTGACATTTGGCCTACTTGTAAAAACTTTAACCTGGCTTATGTTTCATTTTACTTTTAAATATACAGCTTTGATATTTCACACATAGACACCTCCTACCAAGACCTTTCATATGTGACCATGACCTTGGACCTTGTTAACTTGACCTTGGACTTTGACCTACATCAAATGTAGGCCCTTGAGGGGGCATATATGTTTTACAAACATCTCTTGTTTGAATTGTCTCAATGAATGAAACTATGCATTTTGAAATGCCTTCACCCCCTCTTATCTGCAGCTCTGGTAATAAATATATATCATCTTCAGTTAATGGTATAATAGAATTTGGCTTTGTACTCAAGCTTGTTGAATAACCTCATACTATCTCTAAGTAAATGATAAATGGTGTCCGAACTTTTAATGTGTCCGAATTTTTGGATAAATTACAGTGCTATAGGTAAGTGGGTGTGATTACATTCTAAGTTTGATATTTGAAATCCAAACCCTATGTTGTGGGTACTCATTGGGATTGTCTCAATGAGACAATTTTATGAGTACCCACAACATACAATTTGATGAACAATAAATGAAATATTACATTTTGAAAAGCCTTCACTACCTCTTATTTATAGCTCGGGACTAATAAATATATATCATCTATTCTAGTTGGCTATCCATTGACTGTGATTGGAGGAATATTTGGTAAAAACTGGGCCAACGGGTTCGACGCCCCGTGTAGGACTAAAAATATTGCACGAGAAATACCCCCAGTACCCTGGTATAGATCAGCATTTGCTCATTGTATGGTCGGAGGGTTTCTACCTTTTAGGTAAGGATTCATCTTTTCAGCAGTAAAGGGATTTAATTCCTATTAAAAATGTTTTAAAACCAAAGGCTATTTAGCTCTGAAAAGGTTTTATTTTGTCATTATGTAATTTATCTCTAAAAGAGCTTATTGCTTGAAAATGGGGACCACGGCCATGGCACAGTTGCTAGCGCATTACACTCTCTCTTATAAGGTCCTGGCTCTGGTCCGGTTAGGATGATGTGGTAGTTCTGTATTGAAAATAGAGGAATCCATGGTTAGGTGCTCCAGTCGTCTTATACTACCATAGCAGTTGAAAACGGCATTAATCCCCAAACAATCAATCAATTGCTTGAAAGAGAAAGGCATGAATGTCGCATTGAACTATTAACCAGTAGGAAAATAAAGACATGGCATATACCACATTCTGTTTAACTTCATAATAAGTTAGCTTTAGAAAGGTGATTTTCATCTAAAGCTATGTTTCAACATTGATCTACTTTTTAGCTCCACTGGCCGAAGGCCAGCGGGGCTTATGTCATGGCCCTGTGTCCGTCGTCCGTGCGTCCGTGCGTAAACTTTTTCTTTAAACATCTTCTCCAAAACTACTGGACCAATTTCAACCAAACTTCACACAAATCATCCTTGCATGAATCTCTACCAAATTCCTTCAAAAGAATAAAATCTGTGCAGAACTTGAATTTTAATTAATTTAATTGAATTAAATTTTCGAAAAATCTTTAAAAATTCTTATTTTCCAAAACTACTGGACCAATTTCAACCAAACTTCACAGAAATCTTCCTTGTATGAATCAAATTCCTTCAAAAGAATAAAATCCGTGCAGAACTTGAATTTTAATTAATTTAATTGATTTAAATTTTCGAAAAATCTTTTTAAAATTCTTCTTCTCCAAAACTAAAGGACCAATTTCATCCAAACTTCACAGAAATCTTCCTTGTATAAATCTCTTCTTAATTCCTTCAAAAAGATAAATTCTGTGTATAACTTAAATTTTACTTTATTTGATTGAATTAAATATTCGAAAAATCTTTAAAAATTCTTTTTCTCCAAAACTACTGGACCAATTTCAACCAAACTTCAAAGAAATCTTCCTTGCATGAATCTCTACCTAATTCCTTCAAAAGAATAAAATCCGTGCAGAATTTGAATTTTAATTAATTTAATTGATTTAAATTTTCGAAAAATCTTTAAAACTCTTCTTCTCCAGAACTACAGGACCAATTTCAACCAAACTTTACAGAAATGATCCTTGCATGAATCTCTTGTTAATTCCTTCAAAAAAATAAATTCTGTGTAGAACTTTAATTTTGATTAATTAAATTGAATTAAATTTTCGAAAAATCTTATTTTCCAAAACTTCTGGACCAATTTTTACTAAACTTCACATGAATCTTCCTTGCATGAATCTCCTCTGAATTTGTGAAAAAAAAAATCCGTGTAGAACTTAGATTTTAATAAATTAAATTAAATTGAATATTCGAAAAATTGATAAACAATCTCCTTTTCCAAAACTGCAGGACCAATTTCTACCAAACTTCGCATGAAGTTTGTTCCAAATTCCTTCACAATTGGATGAAAAGCTTGGCCACTGTAGGCTAGGCTTATTTTTCGCTATATAAAACATAGTGTAATATTAAGAAAATTTTAAAAACTTTTCTGCTCCTTAATCATTTATTGGATTTCATTCTGGCGTAGCATGAATCTTCTTTGGATAGACCTCTATTGTATTCCTTTAAGAATTTCGTAGTCTAATTGTCTAAAAGCCAGTGGAGCGATACAGGGCCATCTTGGCCCTCTTGTTTATTAGTCCCCTACCGGCAAAGCCGAAGGGGACTTTAGGTTTGCACTCTGTCCGTCAGTCCGTCCGTCCGTCTGTCCGTCCATCAGTCCGGTGAATTAGTTTTCCAGACTTTTTTTCTAAACGGGGGTAGCTATTGAGCTGATTTTTGGTATATAGATCCGCATTGATGGGTTACAGAACAAGTTTGAGTTTCGTTCCGGTCCAATGATTTTTGAGGAAGATACGGATGCTGGACTTAGAAAATTACTGGGAAATTACAGTTTTCCGTTTTTTAAGTCGCTTAGCGCTCGCGCTGCGACTTACTGTTGCCGTACGAGTTTTTCTGGACAGGTCAAATAAGGTCAAAGACGGACCTCTTAACTTCTTCTGTATTTCTGTTTTGAGACAAAGTAGATCTCTGATTTCTTGTCCACACTTTGATTTAATATTGAAATTCGACTTTCTGCAATTTCTAAACTGACATGCCAAATAATCATTGTTGAACGAGGAAATTATACGTTTTATGTAGAACTATTTTTTTAGCGGAGAAAATAGATCGCGCGCAATAATTCCGTTTTCTGAGGTATATTGGTCTAAGGGAAATAATCAGGTTTAAATTAGACCATTTTCATGAAAGAGTTACTTCCCTTAGATAGTGCAATAGACATCGACTTTATGACTCGGCGACAATAAACATACGACAACGACGGAATACTCATTTGCTTGATTCTTTTTATAATAAATTCCATTTTAACAAGGTGTCTTGCTTGATATGCATCATTCTGCCATTCAAGCGTGTAATCTCGCAATCAATATGCCCTAAATTAACACACGACATAATTGTACACAACAAGCAGTCGTCACTTTTCTTCGAAAACCTCGTAACTGCATATTGTTTTAATCTGCAATTACTTGGTGATGACAATAGCTTAAAAAATTGTGTGGTCAAATTTGCCGAAAATTCGAAAAACTGTGCGGCTGAAAGTGATTTCGGCATCAGTGAAAAGCTAGTGAGAGACTGGCGAAAAAACAAGACAAAGATCTGTGATGGTCCAAAATTGCAGAAATGGAGGGTTATTCGGATCAGTCCCTATGAGCCACAGAAAAATGATCAGAATGATTGGATTTTGGAGTTACGGGCAAGTGGCTATGTTGTAAGTAGGATCGGGATTCGCGTCAAGGCCCTTCAACTCGACAAGGACCAAAATACAAAATCCAGGGCGAGTTCAAAGCTTCTTCTGGGTAGTGTTGCAGGTTCATGAATTTTTAGCTCACCTGAGCACATGGTGCTCAAGTGAGCTATTGTGATCACCTTTTGTCCGGCGTACGTGCGTCGTCCGTCGTCCGTCGTCAGTCGTCCGTCGTCCGTCGTCCGTCAACAATTTCTTTAAATGACATCTCCTCCTAAACTAATTGGCCAATTTCAACCAAACTTTGCAGGAATGTTCCTTAGGTGACCCCCTTTCAGAATTGCTAAAAGAATTGAAATCCATAAAAAACTCTGCTTGCCATGGCATCAGAAAAGGGGAAATTTGACTGAATCTCAATACTATCTTTGAACGACATCTCCTCCAAAACTATTTGGCCAATTTCAACCAAACTTGGCTGGAATATTCCTTAGGTGACCCCCTTTAAGAATTGCTAAAAAAATTGAAATCCATAAAAAACTCTGGTTGCCATGGCATCAGAAAAGGGGAAATTTGACTGAATCTCAATACTATCTTTGAACGACATCTCCTCCAAAACTACTTGACCAATTTCAACCAAACTTGGTAGGAATGTTCCTTAGGTGACCCCCTTTCAGAATTGCTAAAAGAATTGAAATCCATAAAAAACTCTGGTTGCCATGGCAACAGAAAAGGAGAAATTTGATTGAATCTCAATACTATCTTTGAACGACATCTTCTCCTAAACTACTAGGGCAATTTCAACCAAACTTGGCAGGAATGTTCCTTAGGTGACCCCCTTTCAGAATTGCTAAAAGAATTGAACTCCATAAAAAACTCTGGTTGCCATGGCATCAGAAAAGGGGAAATTTGACTGAATCTCAATACTATCTTTGAACGACATGTCCTCCAAAACTATTTGGCCAATTTCAACCAAACTTGGCTGGAATGTTTCTTAGGTGACCCTCTTTAAGAATTGCTAAAAGAATTGAACTCCATAAAAAACTCTGGTTGCCATGGCATCAGAAAAGGGGAAATTTGACTGAATCTCAATACTATCTTTGAACGACATCTCCTCCAAAACTACTTGGCCAATTTCAACCAAACTTGGCTGGAATGTTCCTTAGGTGACCCCCTTTCAGAATTGCTAAAAAAATTGAAATCCATAAAAAAAACTCTGGTTGCCATGGCAACAGAAAAGGAGAAATTTGAATGAATCTCAATACTATCTTTGAACGACATCTTCTCCTAAACTATTAGGCCAATTTCAACCAAACTTGGCAGGAATGTTCATTAGGTGACCCCCTTTCAGAATTGCTAAAAGAATTGAAATCCATAAAAAACTCTGGTTGCCATGGCATCAGAAAAGGGGAAATTTGAATGAATCTTAATACTATCTTTGAACGACATCTTCTCCAAAACTACTTGGCCAATTTCAACCAAACTTGGCTGGAATGTTCCTTAGTTGACCCCCTTTCAGAATTGCTAAAAGAATTGAAATCCATAAAAAATTCTGGTTGCCATGGCATCAGAAAAGGGGAAATTTGAATGAATCTCAATACTATCTTTGAACGACATTTCCTCCTAAACTACTTGGCCAATTTCAACCAAACTTGGCAGGAATGTTCCTTAGGTGACCCCCTTTCAGAATTGCAAAAAGAATTGAAATCCATAAAAAAAACTCTGGCTGCCATGGCATCAGAAAAGGGGAAATTTGACTGAATCTCAATACTATCTTTGAACGACATCTCCTCAAAAACTACTTGGCCAATTTCAACCAAACTTGGCAGGAATGTTCCTTGGGTGACCCCCTTTCAGAATTGCTAAAAGAATTGAAATCCATAAAAAAAACTCTGGTTGCCATGGCAGCAGAAAAGGAGAAATTTGACTGAATCACAATACTATCTTTGAACGACATCTTCTCCTAAACTATCAGGCCAATTTCAACCAAACTTGGCAGAAATATTTCTTAGGAGGTTCCTTTTAAAATTTGCTAAAAGAATTGAAATCCTTTAAAAGCTCTGGTAGCAATGGCAACAGAAAAGGAGATTTTCCTCCAAATCTCAATGACATCGTTGAATGATATCTCCTCCTAAACTAACAGGCCAATTTCCACCAAACTAGGCAGAAATATTCCTTAGGAGGTCACATTTAAAAAATTTCTAGCAGAATTGCAATTTATAAAAAAAAAAACCCACTTCTGGTTGCCATGGCAACAGAAAAAGAGAAATTACACGAAATCTGTCAGAAGCAATTTCTCAATAACCGCAGAGCCAAATTAGACAAAACTAAATATTTGCATTGCTTATGATATTGCTAAGAGATACTTTTCTTGGCTTTTCAATATGAAACCTTGTCACAGAAAAAGGGGACTTCTTGTGAAAATCTGCTTATCAGGGGCATAGCATCTACATTTATGCATGGATTTAAAAAATGTATGGGTAAATGTGTTCTTTATCATGAGTAGATGTTCTATTTGAAATATATATTAAGGTAGGTTCAAGGTCATAGATTTAGGTCAATTTGTAGATTTCTGTTTGTTTGACAGTCTGTATTTTGTCAGTCTGATCTGATATAAAACCCCATCTCAGGTGAGCGACCTAGGGCCAACGGCCCTCTTGTTTAGTCAATACTGGGAAGACCAGAAAAAAAACATTTTATTACACACCTGGCCAGCTTATCAATGGGAAAACCTACGGGACCACATCAAAGAAACGAGACTTAACTACTCGGCTGGTTCTGTGATGTTGACGATCCCGAAATATGCAAGATGTGCATATCCGACGATCACTTTAAACAAAGAGTTTTCCGTCGCCAGATTTACGGAAATGAAATTGTTGATTTGCAGGGTTGAATCTCGCGACCGGTAGGCGATCATAGACGGCACAAAAGCAGCTTTGCAAGTCACGGGCATTTTGTATGATCATACGGTTCCCCCGAAAGATCGCAGCTAAAACCTTACCTTCGTTTCAGATCAGAATAAATATTTCAGCCCACACGTTTTGATTCTTGTGTATGTATGGATAATCGTTAGACCCAAAGTGTAATTCATGGATATTTACATTCATGTTCAATTTTCGTCATTTTGTTTACCCCAAAACAGAAATATTTTTTAGACTGCTCCATTTTGAAAGCTGTTGCATGCATACAACATAACTTCTTAAAAAACCGTTCGTCGAAATCAAGTCTTGTTTGTGAAAGGATTTAAGAGAGAGGTTAAATAGACGAACGTCGGCAAGTATTACTCTCCAAAGCCGATGTCTATTGATTAAGATCATCAAAATACATTACTAATTACATATCATTTCATAAGAGGTAATGTACTTTGTTTTAAGAGAGTAGCAAGTATAAGCACGAGTCATGTAGATCTACATCTGCAAGAAATTTTCTTTTCACTAAATAGTCTACCCTTTGAATTTCTTTCTTCTTTTGAAAACTCTTTATGAAATTAAACTGTCTCTTAAATCTATCTACTCTAAAATTTAAAAATGTAGAGGTCAACACTCTAATGAATATTCACTAAAGGGTGACCGATTAACCCATTACCAGACGGCAAAATTTTAGGCTGTCCCAAATTCAAAGGTGCTGCAGACGAAATTTTGAAGTGAATGAAATATAACTTTTTTATTCTTTAATTGTAGAAAATATTGTGGTAAATGAAGAGATTGCTTGTCACAAGCAATTTCTTCATTTTCCACAATATTTTCCAAAGCCATTGTATGGTAGGGAGTCAAAAAGAGTCATTGTGTGGTAATGGGTTAAGGGAGAGACTCGGGGTAAAGCTTCTTTTCTGACGATTGCCCTTTAAGTTCTAGATCTTTTATGAAGCAATGCTTGTAAATACAGATTGGTTGAAAAAGAGAATTGTCCCCGCCCATCCATTGACTTACTAGTTGATTGACATGCTTCTCAGATGAATAAGCACGTGATACAGTCGGATCCCTTTTGTTAAAAAAACAATATGACGTCTTGATGACGTAGCGTCTACTCAATCTGGGCTGGAATAGTGACTTCAAAAACACCGCCAACATCTGCTCAGTTATTTCGGAAACTGTTTCAAAATATGTTACTTAGTTGGATTATTACCGGTGAATTTTTGGTTTGGATAATAGACTAACAGGTATCATTTTCTTCGTATCATCATGACGTTATCGCTTGCCGACCAAAAACAAAATAACCTACTAAACCTAGATGTATAATGTTCTACGTTACATCATAAAATCTGCATGAATTACCATTCAAATTAAATTGTCGAGCGTCCGTCGATTCAGTCGACGTTTCTGCGATTAAATTTCTTATCATTAATCACCGAATAATCAACGTGAAATGAAATAGTTTTTGTGAAGAGAGGGGAAATTAATTCGTGAATAAACCATTATTAGAGGCTCAAATTATCGATTAATCACGACTTTAGGCTTGCCGCAATAAACAGTTCTAGAGATTATTCATTTCCGTGACTGTAAAATATTGCGTACCTAAATTATATCAATCTTGAGAAATATCACGGTCACCAAGAGGGATGACAAAAGTGCAAGTGTGGAAACACAACAGCAAAGATCAAATATAGCTAAGTAATACAGAGCTCCAGATAATTTTTTGAGGCAAGGAGTATTTACCCCTCAATTTTTTTCCAATGCGTATTTCCAGATATTTTTTGGAGGCAATGAGTATTTACCCTCTTGTTCGGGAAAGGATTAAAATTAACAGGAGCATCCCACCGGAACGACCTACTTGCATTTTCGAGGACATCTATGCGCGCTATGTTTCCGACCAAGACTTTTCGGTGTTTTTTTTTCTGAACGAGATTACCATCGTGGGCTTTCTTTGTCTGCACTTTAGAGCCTCTTCAGAAATGTTATCGGCCAAAATCGCCTAAAATACGATGTGCTCAGAAGTGGATTTACTCGCTTCCCGATTTAAAAAGAAAACAAACTTCTTCGAGTTGCAATTTCCGATTTACGAAGTGATGCAATGGCCTGACATCCAATCAAAATCGAGGAAACGATTTGCTCCGTATTATTTTTTTTTCCAGTGGGGGTCCAAGCCCAAATTATGGCTTAAATGTAGTAAATATGTAACGTTACAATAGAATTATACAGTCAAAATTTAATTTTCGGTCAATTCCAGGGGGTCGGTGGGGGTGTGTTTTGGACCTCCCTCCTGGAATTATCCGAAAATTATTTTTAAGTAGCAGTCCACCTAAGAATCATGCAAAATCAGGAAAAAGTGATTTATCCATAGTCACAGATTTACACCTAATGTGTCTTAACTAATGTAACTGTAGTCATAAAACACAAAAATAATGGGAGAGGCGGTTAACAACCTTTCCCTTTATACCATAAAATTGATGGATGAAACGAAGGATCTGATTGGTTAATAGATAAAATACGGGTGGACGCGTATATTTACGCGAGCAGTTGAAAATTCACACGTCGACGCATAAATTCTCAACTGCTCGCGTAAATTTTATGCGTTGACGCGTAAATATACGCATCGACGCATAGAATTTACGCGTCAATGCGTATATTCTATGCGTGCACGCTCTAAATAGACTTTTGACCCATTAGGTACGCCATAGTTTACAATGTCAAGAGCGAGTCGGAAATATCCGAGTCCTGAGCGGTTAAGGTAGACTACCCGTAATGTGGCCATTTTGGGATTCATAAAACATTGGCCACTTTTTTAGAGCGTCGTCGACGTTACGTATCCTAGCCTATTCGGGTGCGGATGTAAACATTCAGCGTTGGAAAGTTCCACTGCCCGAATAATTCCAACGTCACATGAATCTCATTAGGGACGAACTACATGAACCTTAAACGCGAGAGTATATGGAATCTATTTTTAAATCATAGGCACGTGTTGGATAACACAAGTTTTGAATATGTATATTGAAAAGGATTAAAATAGATTCGAATTTCCCAGGGTCATTAAAATGACCTTAAACTGGTGACCGCCAGATGCTACTAAGGAAATAAGATTCGACATCTGGTTTTTATCAGATGAGTTTACGTTTAAAGAGACATAACATTCCAAATTCATTTTCTGATGTATGTCTTAAGGCAAAGATTTGTTGTTTTAATGCGTAGAAATGCTATCAGTTTTTTGAAGTTGTTATTTATAAGCGATATATATGACGGCCATTTTGAATTTCCATTAATTTTTACAAAGCATGTGTCTCAGCATTTTCTTAAAAAGTATATTCTTAGGGCACGGTGGGGATTGTGCATGATGGGATGGATAACGAATTTGGAGTATACGGACAAATTTTGCCTCGCTTCAGGTAAGAAATTATGCAATAATTTTCTTATTTCTGCTACAATTTTCAAGCGGTTTGTTGCATGTACCCCGCATTAGTGAGCTCTTTCCTCGGATATATGACTTGTTTGTAGAATCTTTGTACTTTGTCCAAAAATTGATCCCAACCGACCAGAAAAACGACAAAAAATTCAGGCCCCTTTTCTAGTCGTTTGGGATCGGTTTTTGAGAAAAGTACAGAGAAGTTCCAGATAAATAATACATCTGACAAAAGGGCTCAGTAAGACGGAGTACATGCAACAAACCGCATGAAAATTGACGCAGAAATAAGAAAGTTATTGCACAATTTCTTACCTGAAGCGTGGTTAATTTGGCCGTAGTCGTTACCATTTCGCTTTCTGGTCGGTTGGGACAATATTTCGGAAAAAGTATCATGAGTTATCTAATATGTCATACATCCGATGAAAGAGCTCGATAAGGCGGGGTACATGCAGCAAACCGCTTGAAAATTGATACAGAAATAACGGAGTTATTGCAAAATGTCTTACCTGAAGCGAGGCGAGTTGGCATCAAATTTTGTGCAAAAAATAGGCTGAGTTAAACCGTTATGTTTTGATAAACAGTCGGTGTTGTTATAACATCTCGTAACTACGGTTTGAATCAAGCCGTAGTTACGAGATTTTATAACAAGACCAACGAAATACTATTTATTTGTCCGAAATTACTTCACGGTTTACTTGATAAAATCGTTCCCTATTGTCGGTAGTCGTTATCCATCCCATCATGCACAATCCCCACCGTGTAGGGGCTTATTGAACAAGATTTAGACTTTTATCACATTTAAAATCAATTTAAATCAGGTGTCTACGTCGGCAGACAGTAGAACGATTACTTTTTTCCTACTGGTGGCCATTTTGAACTAAAGATGGCCACCATAATATTAACCAATCATGCGTTTCGGTATTTCCCTAAAAAGTATGTTACTAGGTATTCATGTACCATAATTTCAACTTTCATCAAAATTCAAATCAATTAAACTAGGTCGCTAGGTCGTCAGAGAGCAGAACCGTTATCTTTATTTTACTAGCGGCCATTTTGAAATTCAAGGTTGCCGCCATAATTTTCATCAACTACGAAACTCGGTAATTTTCGAAAAAAAGTATGTAACTAGGGACTTATCTAACAGGATTAAGACTTTCATCACAATTAAAATTAATTAACCCTTTTCCAAACAACAAAATTTTAGGGTGAACCACTTCAAAAACTGCAACAAACGACAAAATGGATGTTATCAAAGATAGGATTTGTGTAAAATATGACATAGAAAATATTGAGACAAAATGAGAAAACTGCTGGTTATCAGCAGTTTCTTCTTTTGTCTCAATGTTTTTCCAAGCCTTCTCTTACAGAGACGTCAAAAAAAGTCTTGTTTGGGAAAGGATTAAATCAGGTTTCGATGTTTTCAGGGAGCAGAACTATTACCTTTTGTCATTGGAAACCATTTTGAAACTCAATATGGCCACCATAATTTTTTACCAGGCATGCGTTTCGGCATTTTCCTTAAAAGTATGTTATTAGGGACGTATGCAACAAAATTTAGCCTTTCATCACAATTCAAATTAACTAATATGAGGTTTCTACGTCGTCAGAGAGTAGAAACATTACATTTTCTTACTAGCGGCCATTTTGAAATTAAAGATGGCCGCCATAATTTTCATCAATTCTAAGACTCGGTATTTTTCTAAAAAGAATGTTACTATGGACTCATTTAAAAGTATTTAGACTTTCATCACAATTCAAATTAATTAAATCATGTTTCTATGTCGTCAGAGAGCAGAATCCTTATTTCTTAACTGGCGGCCATTTTGAAATTCAAGATGGCTGCCATAGTTCTAACCGTTCATTCGTCTCAGTATTTTCCTAAAAAGTATGTTACTGGAGACGTAAGCAACAAGATTTAGCCTTTCATCACTATTTAAAGGAATTAAATCAGGTTTCTATGTCGTCAGAGAGCAGAACTATAGCCTTTTCTTGCTAGCAGCCATTTTGAAATTCAAAATGGCAGCCATTATTTTAAACAGGTATGTGTTTCAGCATTTTCTTAAATAGTATGTTATTAGGGACTTATGCAACAAGATTTAGTCTTTCATCATAATTCAATTTAATTAAATCAGGTTTCTATGTCGTCAGAGAGTAGGACTGTTATCATTTATTTACTGGCAGCCATTTTGAAAATCAATGTGGCCGCCATAATTTTTACCAATCATGTGTCTCAGCATTTTTCTTTTTAAAAACATGTTTTAGGGACTTAAGCAACAAGATTTAGACTTTTATCACATTTCAAATTATATAAATCGTATTTCTACAACGTCAGAGAGCATTACCATTACCTATTCTTATGGCAGCCATGTTGAAAATTCAAAATGGCTTCCATATTTTTTACCAATCATGTGTCTCGGCATTTTAAAAAAAAAACCCAAAACATGTTAACAGGGACTAAGGCAACAAAATTTAGACTTAACACAATTCAAATCAATTAAATCAGGTTTCTACTTCGTCAGAGAGCAGGACCATTACCTTTACATTTCTTACTGGCCGCCATTTTGAAATTCAAAATGGCCACCATAATTTTTGCCAATGATGCGACTAGGCATTTTCTTAAAGAGTATGTTATTTGGGACTTACGTAACAAGATTTAGACTATTATCACAACTTCACAATTCATTTTAATTCCTTATGCATTTCTTGTAGACATGTATGACAGGTTGTTAATATGCTCGTTGCTACGGCTGTTGCTAAGGTTTAATACAGTAAATGGAATAATTGATTGAAACAGAGGTTTCTCTTTGTCCTTTTTAAAGAAAATGCAGTAATTATTATTTAACTTCAATGAAAACATTAGAAAACATGTACAAATTGCTGCAAAACATTAATTTTGTCCATTGTTTGTGAAAAATGAGATAATTACATCACCATATTGTTGCCTAGCAACCGTTCCCATGGTAACTTAAACATAGAATTGTGAAAAGACATTAAAATATTTTTGCTAGCAGCGATTGAAGACATATAAGTGTTCTGATGTAAACATATCTAGTCTTTTTAAGGCTAAACGTGTATCAATATTTATACCATAAGAGCAATAATATCGTGGATTTTTGGTAAACCCTTCCCATAAATAACTGAAATTTCTGAAAAATCTGTAATATGCTACAGTGGATTATTTTTGATATGTTTTAGCCCAGTAATGGTAGAAAGTTTTGCAAGTGACAACTATGTTGTGCGGCCCCATGATTTTTGGAAAAAATTATCCTGTAAATTGCTGTATTTTCAGCATTTTCAAAATTGTCAATTTTGATTGAATTGGTTGCTATGGTAACCAAAGTGCAATAAATCCAACCGTTTTATTTCATGATTTTTTGATTCTTAAGATATTGTAGTACTTGAAAATAAAAACTTTCTTCAATGACATTGCACAGAAATTCTTGAAAAATATGATCAAAATTTGATGCCTCTTTATCAAAATTAGAATGCAATTTCCTTGTTGCTAAGGGCCCCTAACAACAATGTCATCGGTAAGACTTTCAGCGAATTTGAGTTATTTTTTGTATTTCATGACTAAAGTTACATTAATTTAGACACATTAGATGTAAATCTGTGACTATGGATAAATCACCTTTTGCATGATTCTTAGGTGGACTGCTACTTAAGCTGTATAACTTTAATGTAACGTTACACATTTTACACATTTTATGCCATCATTTAGGCTCGGAAAAAAAAATCCTTGAGTCACCATTGCATACTAGAACGTATAAGTTCTTATTTCGAAATTGAAAAAAAAAAAAAAAATGATGTAAAAAAGTGCATCATATTGAGTTATAATTTTAAACTGAGTGATAAATGATTTGGAAAACTTTCATCAAAAGATGGTAGTATTTATAGTGTCATGAACGCCTTCCTGAGGGGTTTGAAAACACTATTTCTCAAGAGCTCCCGGGTGGCTCTGGCCCCGTGGACCCCTGACCAGGGCGTTTCCATAGACCCATCGGGGGCCCTGTGGTCCATGGCCCCCCAGCTGTAAAATTCAGTATTTTGAAAGTATCTTACTTTCAACCAGGGAGGACAAGTGTGATTTTGAGGGGTTTTAGTTAAGTGAGGAATGCGTTATGAAGTATAGATCTATTTTATTCAATGAATTTCTGTGACATCTTCTGAAATTGGGAAATCTGAATAGAACAAAATGGGTAAATATTTCATTTAAAGGCCCGGTCCCACTGCACTTTCGGATGCAAAGAGGATATAAAACGTACAAAAAATCTTGCTTTCCGTTAGACGTCCCTTTCCATCCGTTGGAAGTCCGATGTGTACTTATTGCATACGTTTTATCCAACGGGCATCCGTCAACCGTAATTTCATCCGCACAAGAAGTTTTGAGCTGCCCAAAACTTTTAGAACGGATGAATCTTCCGTAGTGTACGATATAAATCCGCAATATATACGAGCAACAGACGTTCTATGTCCGTTATCAGTCCGTTGTATCCTTTCTCCATCCTATAGGCATCCTTGAAAGTCAAATCAACCGAAACTGAAAAGGGATTGATAGGAGAACGGTAAGGTACACAGAACGTCTATACATCGTTAGTAGCACGGAAATAGAAAGGATGTAAGCATATGCTTCGCGTATATGAAGTATACAAAGGGAAAAAAGAGTTTTTTATCTGGGATGTTTTCCGTATATTTAGCCGACATCCGCTCCCATCCGCCAGGCTTCCCACGAATATCCGTTTAGCATCCCCGCTATATACTACTGACGTGCGCTCTTTTCCGTTATATTTTCGCCATTTTCTAAAAGCGGATGGAAACGGATGGTACCGCTACCGAAATTTTGCTCGTCCGCTGTGTCCTTTTTGCATACGTTTTTGTCAGTGGGACCGGGCCTTAAAACATCGTTCTTACCCAGAATTTTATTTAGTTTAGTATCAATTCCAGTCAATTTACGGGACATGCAGCCAAAACATCGCAACTACAGATTAAAGGGGCCCTGCTAGGCTGTCGAAAATGCAAATGGCACAAAAATTACAAGCCAGATATAAACGTATGAAATTACCAACCTGAAGGGGTCCATTGTTAGCACTCATTGAGCTTTATCAAGTATAAAAATCCAAGTCAATGAATAACGTGCAGATCCGCATTTTATTGTCCTTTGTTTTTGTTTTGTAACGGTTACACATGCCCAACCTTCAAAAAGCAATTACGTCAGAGGTACATCATCTGTGCTCAGCGAGATTCAACACACCGTACAAACGGCTGCGTCGTCAACGAAGACAGATTCGGCATCTGATGTCAGGTGCATGGTAGGTCAAATTAATTTACTTTTATGAATAAATGAAAAGATCTTTGGTATTCTATAGTTGATAAATACGCATATAAATGTTCAGTGCTAACTGCTTCTACAAAATAAACCTTTCCACGCATCCCTCGCAAATAAGGTCACAGTCATCGACGCAGCCTGTTGTACAGTGTGTTAATACTGCTGGGGATGTGTCTCGTTGACCTTGACCTTGTCTCGTTTCGAAGTAAAAATAGAATCTGTAAACACGCTTGTAAAGGATTGATCTATAGCAAAGGAAAGATGGATATTCGCCGTGATTGAGGTTTTTATGCATTGCAAATTGTTTTTCCATGTACAAATATGAGTTCCCGAATAGTTCAGAAGCATAAAAACCTAGCATGGGCCCCTTTCAGAAATCTGTGACCGAGGGTCATTTCCTCGATCCGCTTCACATTGCCCACTGCGACTATTGGTTGGGGATGGACCAATTTGCCACAGTGGTACTGTTCAGTTTATCTCGCTTGGCAGTGGAGTTCGCATTAATAAAACACAAGTTCAATGTTCAATTTCATATCTTCTTTTATTTTGGTGGACACTAATTATTATTATCACAATATTATTACAGTAAGACAAGCACTGACAATTTTATATTCTAAAGTTCAATTTCTAAATTCACTGACTTAATTTCAAACTAAATTTCAACTACTGACTTCTAATGTGTTCTGTCTAAAACCTAAGATGTTCATACTTTATATACCTAGAACTTAACAATCATAATTAGCCAATAGAATTCAAGATTACAAAGATAATATTTTAGCCAATGAGAATTAACATTCAAATATTGGAAATCTAATTGAGAACATAAGAACATGATTACCAATCTAGATCAGTATCAACAATATAAGATTATTATCACAATGGTATGTGTATAAGTTTGGCACTTTCTCAAGACCAATCAAAAATTCTTTGTAATCACAGGAAGCAATCATTGTTGTAAAATTTTAAGCTTGAAGCCATTTGCTTCCAGACATGAGATTATATACAATGTTTTCATAATTTTGATTAAACAATGGGTTTTAAGTTAATACCAAATTTTAAGCTATTTCCTTTTCCAAATTAATTAAACAATTTCAATTTTACAATTTCATAAAATATTGCGACAAAAGGTGCAACTCAAAATTTTCATTTTGAATGCATGGTTACACTTTCCACCTTCTTGGAAAAAGATTGTCCTCAATCTCCATTATTAATAAAAGAAAATACAAATAACAATACATGAAATTAATGTTCAACAATTGACAGAAACACATTCATACAATTCTTTCATACTTACTGCGCAGTATTTTCACACACATTTACATTCAATATCTTACACACAATGTCAATTCAAGTAAATTTTAACAAAATGTCATGACATAATTTTAGAATGGTAAATTGGTATGCATATGAGGCAAAGCATTGACTTTCAAATTCTTATAAAATGACATTATATCTGTAAGATAATTAGTACAATAAATATAAGAATATTGCACTTGTATGAATATACAACAATATAAGCAACAATAAGAAAGTAAAATGCAATTACAATTTCAATGAATTGATATCCTCACATACATAGATTGTCTTTCTTCCTTTGAAGAGATTTTTGGCATTTTCTTCAGTATCTATCCATTTGAATTGTTTTTCTGAAAAGCCAACTGATGAGATATTTTACTCACCAGTAATTATGTTACAATTTGGTAACTAATGCATTCGCTATTTTGTCTTCTATATTCATGAATATACAGACGTTTGTTGTGGATAGATTGGTAATATATTTTAGACTGTAAAATAATCTACCACGATAATATTCAATGCAGATGCAACTGGTCACCTTTGTGACTGTCTGTGAATAGATTGTCAATATACTTTAAACTTGTAAATAACCCATCACTATAATATAAATTCATAATATTCAATATATATATTTTCATTTTGTCTTTTTGACTTTCGATTGTGCATAGACTTTCAATATAATGTATACTTTATAATAGTCTACCACTTCAATATGAACATTTTCGCTCTTTGACGTATAATTTGCTCTATGGCATTAATTTTCTTTGATAACTGATTTCAATATAGTTTTGAATAACATTATCAGCTATGCAAATTTCATAATTCATTTATATTGTGCTTCTTTGAGCATTTTATGACAATATTTGTTTTGTGTGCTCCTTTGAGCAATTATTCATATTTATAATTTTCTTGCTTCTTTTAGCAATTGTTAGATAGCATTTTCTACAATTCCCTTGTTATTTGTACACCATTTATTGGGTAAAATGTTTCTTTACTTACTTACTATTTTGTAAGTGAAATTCCATCATTTTTAAGACATTCCTTCTTTATTCATACTGGAACAGATGATTAAATTTGGTTTGTAACAATATCTTGATTCACTGCAAAGACCTATGTTGTTCTTTTATCAGAGCATAATAGCAATTTTCTTTGTATTTGGAAAGGTATTCATATTGATACCTTGTGCTTGCATATTTATACTATTTTGTTACCGTTCGATTTGAAAATTTTACCCTGTTGTTGAATTTTGGTTCTTATCCTGTACATCAATTGTCTAACATATTTAATTGGGGCTTGATTGAACGGTAACCATACTGGCTCACGAGAATTTGTCAAGAAGACCTTGAAGTATGTACTTTCTAAAGGGTCATTCATGTTATTTGTGAACACAGCTCTGACCATTTTGGCTTCTACAGGAGTACCATCATCACATATGGCTGTTGTGTTGTGGTACAAGTTGTGGTCAATGTTTTGCATACAGTCAAAAAGTGTGTTTAACCCTTTACTGGTTAAATACGGGATTTTACGGGTCTGTCTTATTTAGACAAACACGGGATTTTACGTGTATAGCTTAACCGTTTAATCACGGGATTTCCCGTGGGTATCGGATCTGTTTAATCACGGGATTTCCCGTGTGTCGTTTTCAAGGCTTAAAAACGTCAAATTTCCAAATTGAAACAAATAAATGATAAATGATCCAGTAAGTTTGATATTCGATCTTAATATTGACATGAAAAAAAATATATGTTTGTTCTTTCGAAAAGGGAGTAATTATTAGTTAATCCTAACAGGGGTCCGACAATGAAAGTTGGATAAAACGGCGCCGTTAGAAGTGATTGAATACATTGTGAATATTACCAACTTACACAATATTTAATAACAATTCGTCAAACAAAACCCCCGTTTCATAAAAGTATGGCAAAAGAGGAAACTTCTTTGTTATTTTAGCCTACTAACCTGTTGTTTTGCACGGCCAACTCTCCGACTTCAATGGCGTAAGCTGTTTATTCAGTGAAATAGTCAAATCTGGTTGTTTGTATAATAATGTATAGAATTTAATTTTCACAGCTTTTTTAATTGCTTTATCAGGTTGGTGAAATTTCCCAATCAGGCAATATTGCCCAATCAGGCAATCTTGCTCGATCGGGCAATAGCGAAATTGAAAGAAAATAGCAAAAGGTCAAATTGTGGTGAAATGTTTTGGTGTCGAGTAACCAAAGTTTTTGGGCTTATTGGTTAGACCTTCCGTCACACTTTCCCAAATAAATTTGCCATGAAAGTGGTCTATCTTCATGCGCCCAGACTGGGGAGGTGAAGATAGAATTACAGTGTACGTCTGTCAAAAGTTATGTTCATATTTTTGCTTGGAGTAATGGATGAACCTGAAAACTTAAAAATGTGTTTGTTTTGACCCCAAATAAACTAATTTCGTTTTTAATCAACCGTGTTCTTAAATGCATGTAGCAATCATGTTTTTTATAGTAAGCACAGGATATTACAGTATTCAGTTTGTATTACCCACATAAAATATGCCACATAACTTTTGGGTGTACACTGTGCTTTTATTGTCACCTCTCCGATAGACAAGAATCTGTCATACATTGGAGTTCTTTACCGGTCCAGAAATGATCAAAATGGCGGACCCTGGTTGGTGAAAAAAGTTTACAGTGATAAATACTGGGAAATGTAATGTTTTGTTCTTTCAGTTAATTTCTTATTCATTCCAATATAACTGAAAAGAGTCTGGGCGCATGAAGATAGACCACTTTGATGGCAAATTTCTTTGGGAATGTGTGACGGAAGGTCTAACCAATATGCCCAAAAACTTTGGTTACTTGACACCAAAACATTTCACCACAATTTGACTTTTTGCTCTTTTCTTTCAATTTCGCTATTGCCCGATCGGGCAAGATTGCCCGATTGGGCAATATTGCCTGATCAGGAAATTTCACCAACCTGTTTATCTCGACAATGTTTTCTGGTGTGATTTTAAGTATTGTCATTTATCTTTTCAGATCACAAAGACAGCGATGATGACCATGATGTCGGCAGAATTTCTAATCAATTTTGTCGTCTGCAATACCTTTGAAAAAGTATTAAGGAACAGTCCAAATTTTATCTTTTTTGTAAAAAAGTAAACTGAATAAAGTTATAAATTAAGTGCCAAAACATCATGTACTGAATTATTATTATTCCCTAAGACCCCGTCTCCACTAGGACGCGGAAGGGTTGCCGAAGGGTTCCCGATCGAAAAAATGTCAGGATCGGGATGCTTCGGCACACCTTCGGGATGACCGGGAACCCTTCTTCAACCCTTCTGGAAGCCATCTTAATGCTTCGGGAATGCTTCGGGAACCCTTCTGGGTCAAAATAGGTTCGGCATCCAAATTTTAAAAGTTTTAAAATTTGGACGCCGATCTTTTAGTTCGGGAAAGCTTCGGGAAAGCTTCGGGATCATCGGCATCCCTTCCTGAAACCTTCGGGAACCTTTCTGGACAATCTGCAACTCATCGGGTCCTATCTAACTACATTAAATTCATTGTAATACCCCGAACGGTCCACGAAAGGTTGCCGAAGGTCGACGTATTACATGTACATATTGGTAAAAATTTATCCCCTCTGTCCGTCTGCCTGTCTGTCTCTGCGTACGTGTGTCCACATCATATGATCGCAAATTCCGCCATATTTATGGTTAAATTCAGATTTACAGAATGTATCTAGTGTCATCTTGTGATTATTTTCAGAGGTTTTGAAATCAGGTAATGTCACAAAAGGGGGCTTAACCCTTTCCCAAACAAGATCTGGTTGATACGTTCCTGGTAGAAAATGCTTGGAAAAACATTGAGACAAAAGAAGAAACTGCTGACAACGATTTTCCATGCTTTATTGTACACAGTTCCAATGTTTTTCAACACTATTTTTGTCATCTGGAGCAGCTTTTGAAGTGGATCACTTTAATTTTTTGTTGTTTGGGAAAGGGTTAAGGTATACAGCCCATCATTAAAAACCCCACTTTCTAACACACACTTGTAAATACACTTCACATAAGTTGATTCACCGTGCCGGATTTCAAGATTATGCTTCAAGAAGAAAAAAATTTGCAAAATTAATATTAATTTACTCTATATTCATATGCAAGGGATGTAATTTTGAACATTTTTGTCAAATATTTCAATATTAATTTAAAGTATGTATTCATTTAAAATTCTAAACCGTTCAGAATGCTTATGTACTTGCAGTAAGAATGGAAATGTATCACAGTCTAGGAATTACTGGCACCTTTCAAACCTCGCCTCTGGCTCCTTGGTGCTAATGATGGGTTGCATACCTTAATTTAAAATATCTATACATGTATATTAAATCGCCACACAGACGTGATTTGCGTGAATTGTTCTGTGTAATACAGGCCGCAGCCATAGCGCATTCGGTAGCTCGTTGGACTTATAACATGGTCTCCCAAGTTCGATCCCCGGCCGCGACGAATATCCTTTCAGACATTTGTGGCCGCGGCCATGGTGCAGTTGGTAGCTTATCTGCCTCTAATTCGAGAGGTCCCGGGTTCGATACCCGCCCGCAGCAAATACCCTTACTTACAAAAAATGTCACCCATCAATGATTTGATATCGTGAACCTATGTGGGGGAGCAGCTGGAGGCTCGGTAAGGGTGTTGTGGTAGTACTGGTATGAGAAACGACAGGAATCCATGTTTAGGTACTCCAGCCGCCGCGATATGACCATAATATACTAAAGGAAAAAAGAAATGCAACAAAAAATAAATTTAATCATACGTTTTGTTTTTGTCTTTTTCAAAATTACCCCAATTCGAGTACTTTTTTCAACGTATAGTAAAACTCCATCATTTGACTTTCTAGTGTCAAAGTTTCATCAAGGTCACATGTTTTACGTGCCATAAATATGCGTTTAAATGAAAGTGCTTGGGCGTCAACGTTAAATTCGTTCTCGCATGCAATCCAATTTGACGATAACGATTTCTGGCTGAAATTTGATAGCTGTACTGTCCATGAATAGCATAAACAATGTTTCTCGATAAGAGAATTTGTTTCCATAGGAAAAATAAACAAACGTTGTAGTCCTGACGTTGTGACGTTAGACATTGACGACCGCTTTTCGGGCGACCGTCAGTTGTTCCGTTCATTCTAAGATGTAATCTAAAGCAACATTTTGTCAACCGATGTACACCAAAGTCAACAGCAATTGCAGGTTGAGATGTTCCATTCGTTAACATCACAATTTCTACCGGACGACGTCTTTGAATAGGTCGCAAAATGATATGAGGGGTTAAATCCAAACGAAAATCATTGCATTTTTTCGAGTCGACGTGCATCTACACAAATCAAAAGAGTTTTAGGTAAAGTTTGGATATTTAAAGGTTTTCACGTGCAAAACGTGTAAACGTCTATTTTGACGTTATCTCACTTGAAAGACAGGTTCTAACGTAAACACAAAGATCAATATCAAGATAGAGTTCCCTGTAATTATCAGTAACAACTTCGACTCAACAACATTTTAGAATTAAGAGAAATAACAAAAAATAGTTGTTGCGTTACTTCTTTCCTCTAGTATAGTTGAAAACGGCGTAAAACCCTAATAAACCAAACCTTTCAGACATTTGTCTCTGGTACACCTATGTGATCGAGCAGCTGGAGGCTCAGGAACAAAATTGTGAGAGAAACGACAGAAATCCATGGTAAGGTGGTCCAGTCGCTGTGATATGACTTAAGCAGTTAAAACAGACGTTAAACCCGAGTCAATCAATCAACCAATCAATCATTTAATCAATCAAAACTGTGTGATGTAATGTTTCGTACTCATTTCATCACCCCAAATCGCACATCGGCAACATATCGGCATCGCTTCTTAGACTCTTCCGCGTGTTCTGCATGTGATCGGCAGCCATTCTGCATGATCGGGAAACATTCGGCCAACAATCCTGAACCGATCGGCATCCTTCTGCATGGGATCTGCATACTTCGGTATGGTTTCGGCATGTCTTCGGCAACCCTTCGTATACAGTTCCGCGTATCAATGCCGAAGGGATCCCGAAGGTAAAGCTCCGCCCATTTTCATCCCGAAGTTAGCTATTTTTTTCATCTGCAACCCTTCGGCAAGTGATCGGCGTCCTAGTGGAGACAGGCCTTAAACAGTCATTCCCGCGATGAACTGGACGAAGCAGAAGATTTGGTATAGTCCGGTCACCATGAACAAGGGTGTAGAAATAACTGCAGGAAAGAGAGAGAGAGAGAGAGATCTATATTATTGGAAAATTCAGACTGTGAAAATATTGTAAGTGAAGGAGAAATTACCGATCATCAGCATTTTCTTCTTTGCTCACATTATTTTTCTTTTTATAAAGAAATGGAAACATGTGCGGACTGAGACAGAATAGTCAGACGATCCACATAAATCACGATAAATTCCAAATAAATCACATTCCACACCATTGAAAATTGATTTGTTTATGCATCTTTAACCTATTTCCCACAATTTGACACTTTTTGAAGCCCACAAGAAACAGGCTTTGGAAAACATAGTGGGAAATGAAGAAATTAGATCTACTCGAAGAAATTTCTTCATTTCCCATTATGCTTTCGACAAAGACTCACCAAAAATGTAAATTTCCAACCCCTTGACAAGTTTGTCAGCAATATTTTTGATTTTGAACAAGTCTGAAATTTTGCCGTATCGAGAAGGGTTCAACACAGTGTGTAAATCACAACTTTAATCGGGTAATTTATGATTGCCGGGCTGTGTTACGTCATCAAAGCATAGGCCACGCGCTGTCTGGGGAGTTTTTTAGGTCACGCGTCATCTGTCAGTTATACCCTTTCACAAATGATTAGCGAATGTTTGCTAAATTCTAAATGGATTATTGTCATTTGGGTAAGCTTTTTCCCCCTATTACTAGGAATTCGTTTGTCATAAGCGATTGTTCTAAATGTAGATCTAGTTTATTTCAAAACATAAATCTACATGTCTGGAACTGTTGCAGACGATTCTTATGCAGAAATCATTTTATTGCTGCTAAAGAATGACAAGGCTACACACGGAACTTTTACCCTTTTAGATCGGATGAACATCAGAATTTCTTTCACCCCTTCCGGAACAACTAATTAAAGACTAGTCCAAATTGAAAGCAACTGCAGACGACAAAATATGAGAAAATGCAGGTTATCATTCAGAATTTTCTTCTTTTCACTCTTTTACCCGTTGGAGTTTGTTTCCCTATCAAGCATGTAAAAACTTACAATTGTTTTGGAAGAGGGAGATAGAAGGGGAGGTGGGACGAGTTTTTTTTCTTTTCTTTTTTTTTCTTTTTTTTCTTTGAAGTCGTTTTTACAGACGATCTCTAGCATTCATACTGAAACTGAACCAATTTTTATTTTATCTCAAATTCACCAGCATTTTCGTTGGCAAGATACAACAGATAAGACAAACATTGATAATTATTTTTTCACAATGATTGCCCTGTCATAATTCTAGACTCTAAACCATCGTAGACAGCTTAGTTCTGTTGTTTTCATAATGTTAATCCTTTCCCAAACCTGGTTTTGACATCATTAATAGGAAAAGGCTTGGGAAAAAATTGAGAAAAAAGAAGAAACATCTGATAACCAGCAGTTTCTCCTTTTGTCTAAATATTTTCTTTGCGTATAGTATACAAATCCCTTTTCTTTTTAACATCATTTTTTGCATCTGCAGCAGCTTTTAAATAGGACTACCCTTTAACTTTGTCAAGTGGGAAATGGTTAAGAAGTGGGATGGTCATTTTCCGAAAAGTTCTACTTTCATCAATCCTTTCCTCCTTTCCCAAACAAAAGTTTTAGATTTTGAAAGCTACAGAAGATGACAAAATGGGGTTTACTGAAAACGTAATATCAATGGTTTGACTGGGAAAGGATTAACCCATTACCAGATGGCAAGATTTTAGGCTTGTCCAAGCTGAAAGATGTTGCAGAAGACAATTTCAAGAAAATAAAATGTTACATATTTCTGCCTAAAACGGTAGAATACATTGTGAAAAATAAAAAAAAAATTGCTTGTCACAAGTAATTTCATCATTTTCCACGATGTTTTCCATAGCTATAATCTTGTGGGGAGTCAAAAAGAATCATTGTGTGAGAATGGGTTTATCTACTAGCATGACAGAGACAAGTCATAGGCAACAGGCGCATATCTAGGCAGAGACCTGGGCTTCAGCATGATTATTTTTTCAAGTGTGCCCAGTGAGTGGTCTTTCTGGACAAGAAAAAATGTGAGAAAAACAGACCCCTGTGTGCACCCGGAACCCCCATAACCCATTACCATATGACAACAATTATGATTATTCCAAATTCAAAGATGTTACAGACGACACTTTCAAGTGAGTGTAATTTTACATTTCTGGTCTCTGGGTAAAAAACATTGTGGGAAATGAAGAAATTGCTTGTCACAAGCAATTTCTTTTTTTCCAACAATATTTGCCGGAGCTTTCCTGTTTTGGGCGTCAGAATGCAGCAAATGAACTCAACAATACGCCTTGGGCTTCAACATTACAAGATTCCTTGCTACTTCCCTGAACGAAATAAAACTTTTTTCAAATTTTCTGTAGATTTTATAGATTCTAGAACTGCAAAATACTTTTATTTGAGACAATGCTCAGTTGTATCTGCTGCTGCAATAACCGTCTTTTCCCTCTGTGTTTTGGGCTTTCTTTTTTTTAACTGTCTGGCAATTTTAATGCATGAGAATTGGAGAAATGTTGAATCTGGTATTTCACAAACTCATCCCCAATTTTTTTCATCTGTTTTTGAACTTTTTTCCCATATTTACCTGAAATAGAAGAAAAAATACATTAATTTTTAGTGAAAATAATTTCCACAATTCTTATGAAAACTCATTCAACTTTAAATCTTAATTACAAATAAACGGTACAATATATATGTTAAAGAATTACACCAAATAAAAGAGCATTCAATTCTGTACAAATTTTATATATAGAACAAAGGTGTATAATAATTAATGATTTATCTTTTTTTAGATTTTTACAAACACCTATTGAAGCAAATCAAATTATACGCAAAATTCAATATCATGAATTTTAAAGTGACATTTACAACTTCTTTATTTCATACCTGGACATCACACAAAAAAACAAATACCACCATGAGAAAGGGCATCTTTTTCTTAAAAAAGTTTTCATTTATCATAAAACTGAAAAAAGTGAAACAACAGCTCTTTTTTCTACTTTTGTAACACACCTGTAAAAATAGACCCAAAATAAACAAAAACCAATAAACCTATAAACAGCTAGGTCCAGTAAAGGTAAGTTTTCCATATATGGTAAAGTATTGGTTTTTTAGTGTATCTCTGACCAATAGGGACTGTAATTTAGCTTATCTCTAGAACCAGGAAAGGGTTAAATATGGCTGCATTTCTTTCTTTCTTTCTGATATAGGGAAAGGAACTGACATTAATCCTGTGCTTCTTGAAGTTGGATTGTGATGATATAACCTTTGATTGGAAAGATCATAAGTTTCTAAGTATCCTACAATATGTCGTGGTGGTGGGTTGAGATTTAGTTCTCCTGTCACTGGCATATCTTCGAAAAACCTATTCTTTTTCAACAATGGCCGTTTGCGTCTTCTACCAGCCATTGTTTTGTGAACATGGTATTCACGAATGAAAACATCTGGTATTGTGCTTGCATATTCCCAAGTGCTCTGCTTTTTATTGTCTTTCCATTTAATCCTATAGTACAGGGTGTTGTTGCTTCTTTTAGATTGAATTATTTTGTCAATTTCATCTATTTGAAATTTTTGTTGTGCAGGTGCTGACGGTTTGGAATTTTGTGTTGTGTTTTGTTCGGTAGGTTGGTCATGTGAAGTTGAAGCTTCATCATGGTGTGTTTGTGTGTCATTTGTTTGTGTGTCACCTTGATCAACTTTCTGATCATTATGTTGTTGTTGCTGAGGTTTTGTTTTCTTGACCTTAGCTTTATGTTTGGGATTTTTGGGACCTTTACCTCTATTTTGTGGAGGTTGTTGGTCATTTTGTTGATTTGTCCGAGTATTTTGCGTGGGTGCAGGCTGGTCATTTTGTGTACGTTCAGGTTGACCGTCATTGTCTGGGATGTGCTCTGCGTTGAGGGGTTGCGTCAAGTGCTCATACCCAGGTGGTATGTTTGTTGGTCTGTCATTGGGGTCATAGTATGGTTTTAACCTGGTTGCATTGACAAGAACTTTGACCTCTTTGTTGTCACCACATCGTCTTAATTTGTATGTGTTGTGGGGTCCTAGACAGACAATGTAGTACGGTCCTACCCATTTTCTGTGCAATTTGGGGGCCATTCCTACGGGGACTTTTGTGCAGTATAACCACACACGGTCTGCTGGTCTATAGTCCGGGTTTTGTGTCCGTTTGTCATACTGTTCTTTGTATTTGTCTTGAGCAGTTTGGATGTTCTCAGCAGCTATCTTTCTTGCCATTTCAAGATTTTGAAGGACATTAGAAAGATGAGTTCTAAAGTTAGCAGATAGAGTAGATTTAGGAGTCAGAGAAGTGTCAATCGGCAGTCTCATTTCACGTCCAAAGAGTAAGAAGAAAGGAGAGTGCAGTGTGGACTGAGTTGCAGGGGTCATGCGATAAGCCATCATAATAGAAGGTAGAAGCTCTGGCCAATCATCCTGCTGTCCTTTACAGTAGAGACGCAAAGATTGAAGGATAACACTGTTCATACGCTCCACAGCGCCATTCAGTAACGGACGATATGAACTCGTATAGAACCGTGTTATTTGAAACAGTTCACAAAGAGCTTTAACTAGCTGCGAGAGGAAATTTTGACCTCTGTCAGATACAAGTACATTAGGTGCACCGTATCTACAGATAATCTCTTTGAACAAGACAGCTGCTACTTCTGTAGCTTCTTGGGTACGAAGCGGGAAAGCTTCACACCATTTGGAGTAGCTGTCTACAACAAGAAGGACATATTTGTATTTGTCCTTGGTTGTTGGTAGTCCTCCGAGAATGTCAATGTGCCATCTTTGAAATACATCAACGACTGGCAGTGGTTGGAGTGGTGGTGGTTTACCATGCACATTGCGTTTAACTCTCTGACACTGGTCACATGATTGAACATATGCTTCGCAATCTCGAAACATGGATGGCCAGTAATATTTTTGTCGAAGAGCTGCATAGGTACGCTCAAAGCCTTGGTGCATGCCACCAGCTAGACTGTCATGATATGATTTTAAAACATCATCACGCAGTATAGAGGGAACACATATTTGGGTGATAATTTTCTGTTCTTTGGGGATGCCTTTTGTGCGTGGTGTGTAAATGTGTAAGAGTACTCCATTTTCGGATAACTCGTATTGCTCTGCTTCTGCAACAACTAATTTTGATTGTTTAGGGTCATCTGGCAATTCCCTTTGTAATTTGTATTTTATTATGTCTTTGTAAAATTCATCATCTCGTTGCAGAAATATTAGGTCCATGTCAGGTTTCACAGGAATGTTTGCATTGTCATCATTGTTTTCATTTTCATTGTTTTGATTGTCGTCAGTGTTGTCATTATTTTGTGTCAGTGCTGTCTCAGTGCTGGTAGTGGCTGGAGCAACAGATGGGCAGTGATCTTGTTCGTGACGATTTACTAAAGTCACAGCTGTCAGTTGCTTAGACCTGTTGTCTGAGATCTGACAGACTGGTACAGTGTGATCACTGGTACCTAGATCACTTTTCTCACTGTCTATCTGGGGATAGACGCGTCGTGAGAGACCATCTGCATTACCATTAGCACTAGATGCCTTATGGACAATCTCGAAATTGTAACCTTGTAAGGTTAGGGCCCATCTTCCGAGACGTCCTTGACAATTCTTAATGTGCTTTAACCACTTTACAGAAATGTTATCTGTATACACTGTAAAGAAGTTATTAGCGAGGTAGGGTCTAAAGTGATTAACCGCCTCTACCAGTGCTAATCCCTCCTTATCTGTAATATGCCATTTTATTTCATGGCCATGCAAAGTTCTTCCTCCATAAGCAATAGGATGCTCTAAGCCTTTTTCATCACATTGTGACAAAACATAGCCCATCGAATGATCAGAACTATCTGTTGCCAAGATAAAAGGACGATCAAAGTCTGGGAAGGCTAGTATGGGGGGAGAAGCTAGTGCTTTCTTCAAAGTTTGAAAAGCGTCTTCACATTCTGGTGTCCACTTGAATTTAGTGTCTTTCTTTAGTAGTGCATTTAATGGATTTGCAATTTTAGCATATGATTTAATAAACTTTCTGTAGTATGAGGTCATGCCGAGAAATGACTTTACTTGTATGGCCGTTTTGGGCTGTGGGTATTCATCAATTGCTTTGGTCTTGGCAGGGTTGACCTTGATGCCTTGTTTAGATATGATATGGCCTAAATATTCAATCTCTTTGGTGGCGAATTTGCATTTGGAAGGTTGAAGGGTCAGGTTAGCTGCTCTCAAATTTGTGAAGACCTGAGACAAATGATCAAGATGATCATCAAAATTTCTGCTAAAAACCAATATGTCATCAATATAGACAAGAGCAACTTTCCAATTGAGATTTTTAAGGACTTTACTCATCAGATTTTGGAAGGTGATTGGCGAATTCATAAGACCAAATGGAAGCCTTGACCAAGAGTAAACAGACTGATGAGTAACAAAAGCAGCTTTATGAGCAGTTTCAGGGTCTAGTGGCACTTGCCAAAAGCCAGATTTTAAGTCGAGAACTGAGAAGACTTCTGCCTTTGCATCGGCAATTGTATCAAAAACATCTGCAATATGGGGTATAGGGAAGGACATGGGTTCAGTGACCTTATTCAGTTCTCTATAATCTACTGCAAATCGCCATTCGCCTGATTTCTTCTTAACAAGTACAACGGGACTATTCCAGGGCGAGTCAGATTCAGTGATAAAGCCATTCTCTAGCATTTCCTTAACCTGACGCTCGGTTTCCCGACACATTTCAGGGTTTTGCCTGTATGGTGCTTTCTTTATAGGTTTAGCATTGCCTGTTTCAATTCTGTGCGAAAATAAGTTTGTGAGTCCTAATTCTGAAAAATCTTTTGCGAATGTCTGTCTGTTTTTCCCTATGAATATGAGTAAGTTTCTTTTCTGGGTACTGGTGAGATCGGATTCGTTAAGGTTAATGCCAAGATCCTCAGCCATAGTGATAAAGTCATCATCAGATAGTGTGTTAGCATCCATAGAGTTTATAGTTTCAGAGTTTTCATGCAGAATGTTATCAAGATCAGAGATTTGGGTTATGTCAGATTGGTTAGCTTCAGTTATTACAGAGACTCTAGTTTTAGGTTTGAGAAAGATAGGTAGAGCAGTAGGGTTCATGAGACGGTAATGTACTGTCCCATCCACAACTCTAGCAAGACATTTGCCTCCAACTAGCTCTTCCTTGACGAGAGATTGTGGCGGTTCACATAGCACTATATCACCATTCATAAACTTGTTAGTTTTCAGAGAAAGAATGCATTCAGAGTGAGGTGGTATTACATGAGAAGAGAAAGTTTTACCAAAGTCAGTTTTAGAGTTTTCTTGAGAGATTAGAGAGATGTGAATAGGATCAGAGTTAGGTTTAGACAGAGAGATAGTATTAGTTCTAAAGTTGAGCTGCAGTCCTTCTTTTGTCATGAAATCACGACCTAAGATGACTGGTTCATGCAAGTTAGTAAAGACATGAAAGGAGTGCTCGAAAGGATAGCCGTCAAGAAGAAATGATAGAGTGACAGTTCCTAGTACAGGATGGATCTCACCACATACA
This sequence comes from Fragum sueziense, assembly GCA_963680895.1. Classification (NCBI taxonomy): domain Eukaryota; kingdom Metazoa; phylum Mollusca; class Bivalvia; order Cardiida; family Cardiidae; genus Fragum; species Fragum sueziense. The sequence goes on along the minus strand of OY804608.1, from coordinate 38,577,151 downwards.
CCAGACACATGGGTTATTTTAGCACTTTCATATTGTGGGGTTTTGTTGAGTTTTTCGATGATGCGTTTGCTTATGCATGAGATAGTTGCTCCAGAGTCAAAGAGGGTGGAGACTTGTTTTGACTCTAATTGAATATATGCTCTGCAACTTTTGTCCATTTGTGTGACCAATGACACTGAAGGTTTAATGTTAGGTGTTTGACTATTTTTGGCACAATTTTGCTTGGAGCATTGCCAGGAAGCCATTGCTAATTAGTTTAAATTTGGTGTAAATGATAACAAGTGTAAAATGTAAAAAGATAGATTTTGTTTGGTAAGTGAATATAACAACAATTAGCTTTAACTAGGGAAAATATGTGTTGCAATTTGACTGGGTTCTGTTTGATTTGTTTGACAAAATTTAGTTGTCAAAATTTGTATTAAAGATGGAAGTGGGAAAAATAGCTATAATGCTCTGTATAAAAGAATAACAAGGAAATAAATATAACAACTGTTCCAACAAAAACAAAGAAACAATGTAGCACTAAAATGTTGAAAATTCACTTACCCTAGTTCAGGTCATCAAACAGCACAATAAAATTCATGTAATAAATATGATGATTAAAAGTTCAAGATTTAATTCACAGAAATGTCATCTTCCACGATCGAAGTTGGTTCTTGGTTTTGGTTTGGTATTGGTTTGGTCGGTTACAGTTTTGGTTGGCTCCTGGGCAATGGTTTTGGCTCACTTCCGTGGTTTGGTTTACTTCGAGTTGTTTGGTTGGTTAGGTTCTCGGTTTGTCTACACACCTACGTATTTGGTACTAAAAATGTTACGTTTGGTTTATGTTTGATTTTGTACTGTATGAAAAGTATATTTTCTCCTTCAATGGTCACTTTTTGGTTCAAACAATGTTTCTGGTCACTATTTCTTATTTATCTTTTGTTTTCTATGATCAGTCTGATATTTTAATAAGAGGCATTTTAATTTCTTCAAGACTTACTTGATTATTTATGTGTTTCACTGTTGTCCTTTATTATCCATTTTATTCATTTCACTTTATGCACTTTTTATCACAATGTTCCGAGTCAATTACACCGGATTCTGACACCACAAAAAGCTGTGACCGAGGGTCATTTCCTCGATCCGCTTCACATTGCCCACTGCGACTATTGGTTGGGGATGGACCAATTTGCCACAGTGGTACTGTTCAGTTTATCTCGCTTGGCAGTGGAGTTCGCATTAATAAAACACAAGTTCAATGTTCAATTTCATATCTTCTTTTATTTTGGTGGACACTAATTATTATTATCACAATATTATTACAGTAAGACAAGCACTGACAATTTTATATTCTAAAGTTCAATTTCTAAATTCACTGACTTAATTTCAAACTAAATTTCAACTACTGACTTCTAATGTGTTCTGTCTAAAACCTAAGATGTTCATACTTTATATACCTAGAACTTAACAATCATAATTAGCCAATAGAATTCAAGATTACAAAGATAATATTTTAGCCAATGAGAATTAACATTCAAATATTGGAAATCTAATTGAGAACATAAGAACATGATTACCAATCTAGATCAGTATCAACAATATAAGATTATTATCACAATGGTATGTGTATAAGTTTGGCACTTTCTCAAGACCAATCAAAAATTCTTTGTAATCACAGGAAGCAATCATTGTTGTAAAATTTTAAGCTTGAAGCCATTTGCTTCCAGACATGAGATTATATACAATGTTTTCATAATTTTGATTAAACAATGGGTTTTAAGTTAATACCAAATTTTAAGCTATTTCCTTTTCCAAATTAATTAAACAATTTCAATTTTACAATTTCATAAAATATTGCGACAAAAGGTGCAACTCAAAATTTTCATTTTGAATGCATGGTTACAAATCTGTCGTTACGACGTTTTTACTCCCAATCACTAAACACCCCAAAATTACCTACAAATTGGACCAATCTAACATTTTGAAAATAGATCTAGCTTCCACTGCTTTTCATATGTAGCATTCATTTTAACGATATAATTATCTATGGATTTGCTGTAGCCTATGGTATTATGAATTTGTATATATAGATATGGATGAAAAATAAAGCTGTGTTTCTCTGTAAATATTCTATAACTTGTTTTGTTCTTTCATTTTATTATTTTTTTTTTCAATTTGTTTCTATAGAATGTGATCTAATCACGAGTTTGGTCATCGTTTATAAACTTTATCGTCATTTTGACAAAATATATTTTGCGTATTTGAAATGGAGATCTAGGTCTTGTTTACATCGCATAAAACTTCATAGGTAAGAATTGATACTCTGTCAATCATAATTTTGGGTTTTTGCCCTTTGTTCATTTTCATATTTAATTGTTTGTCAAGAGCATTACTAAAAATTATGCGAGGTAGATTCGTGCAACTTCATAGGTGGATGGTGTCATTATGTAGAAGTGTATTGTACAAAAATATAACTCTGCTGATAATGTTCGTGGAGTTATTGCCAATTTTCCCTTTTCATTCTTGATGTAAATTAATTCTACAATTGCACTACTTCAATTGTTAAAGGTTTACCCTTGTGGGGGCATACATACATTTCATTCAATACTTCAAAGCATTCTCTGATAGGATCATGAAAAGCAAATCTTGTTTTACAAATAATTCTGTTGTAGCGACTTTCAGGCCCTTCAGGGCTTTGATGTTTTCTAAATGCTTCAGGTATTGAGCTGATTTTTGGTATGTAGCCTCGCATTGATGAGTTATAGAACAAGTTTGAGTTTCGTTCCGGTCCAGTGATTTTTGAGGAAGAAACGGATGCTGGACTTTTTTCAGGCTTCTTTTTCTAAACGCATATATAAAGCCGGTAGGAGACTTGGTATTGTTTTGCAATACTTCAGAATGCTTGTTTATTTCAGTGCCATATCAGTTGAGCTGTATTATATATTTGCCACACTGTGGGGCCGTGAACACTACACATTATATGGTATACTGTTTATCGTATTTGGTATCCTTCTAAGTGTGACGGCCTGTATATCCGTGGCGTTGACCTACTTTCAACTCTCGGCGGAGGACTACAGGTGGTGGTGGCGGTCTATATTCAGCGCAGGGTAGGTCTTGTCATATACACATTTTACTTTCCTTTTCTGTTGAGCTCACTTTTGATAGTCTTATTTGGCGAAAATATTAGGGCCATGGACTTGAAATCTTCAACCTAGAGAGAAATCTTGAGTAAGCTATATGGGTATGTCCTTGGGCAAGGCATGTCAGAAGGACAGTCAAGTACTCATGATGCCAAAAAAAAAAAACCCCAAAACATATACATATAACATTTTCATGATATAAATGAAAAGTTATTCCAATCAACAAAATTCTCAAGTATTAACCCTTTCCCAAACAAGACCTGGTTTTGATGTCCCTGATAGAATAGACTTGGGAGAACATTGAGACAAAAGAAGAAACTGCTGATAACCAGCAGTTTCTGGTTTTACCTCAATATTTTCCATGCTATAGTATACACAAAATCCATATCGATTTTCACCAATTTTGTCATCAGTTGCAGCTTTCAAATTGGATCAGTTTAAAGTTTTGCCGTCTGGTACTGTGTTAAATTTTTACTTTTCATTGCAGGTCTACAGGTATATTTGTGTTCCTGTATGCCCTCTTCTACTACTTCAAGAGATCCAACATGTCCGGGTTACTACAGAGTCTAGAATTCTTCGGTTACACGGCGCTCACGTGCTACGTATTCTTTCTAATGCTCGGCACCGTCTCTTTCTTTGCCTCTCTTAAATTTGTCCGTTATATTTATGTGAATTTGAAAATGGATTAGTGTTATGGTACTGGCATATCTCAGCTGATCGTTAACCCTTTCCCAAACAAGACCTGGTTTTTATATCTCGTATATTGAAGGCTTTCGAAAACATTGAGGTGAAAGAAAAAAATGTGCAGCATTTTCTTCTTTTGCCTCAATATTTCCTCATCTGAAGCTGCATTCAAATTAGACCATCCTAGAATTCTATTGTTTGGTAAAGGGTTTTAAGAGGGTTTTATTGTGTGGTTATCCTTTCCCAAACAAGACATGGTTTTGATGTCTTTGATAGAAAAGGTTTGGGAAAACATTCAGGAGAAAGAAGAACATGGTGATAGTAGGATTTTCTCCTTTTCCTCAATATTTTTTCTCTGCTATATTGTAAACACATTTGACTTTGAACCAGTACAAAATTTTGTTGGTTTGGGTGTGATTTAATCGTTTCCCAGAGACCTTTGGACTGATCCTATTGAAAAATTGCTGTAGACTAAAGAAAATAGATGTTGATAAGATAAGATTGGATATTACAATAAAGCATTGAATATATTGATGCAAAAGGAGAAAAAAATTGATTAACAGCAACTTCTTTTGCCTTAATGTTTTCCCCAGCTTTATCGGAGATGTCAAACTCCAGTTTTCTTTGGGTAAGTGTTAAGTGAATGTACGTTGTACAGAGAACTATCTATGCACTAGGGATATTTAACCCTTTCCCAAACAAGACCTGGTTTTGACGCCCCTAATAGAAAAGGCTTAGGAAAACATTGAAACAAAAGAAGAAACTGCTGATAATCAGCAGTTTCCCCTTTTGTCTCAATATTTTTATGCCATATTTTACACAACCTTAAAATTTGTTGTTTGGGAAAGGGTTAAGCACTGTGAAGTCATATGCAGGGAAAAAGTGTGGTTAGCTTAACAAAAACAACTATATTATCAATTTTCAACAAAAACCTTGTAACTGCAGCTTAACACAAGCTGCAGTTACAAGGTTTTTGTAGAAAAGCAGCAATCTTCATAATGGCAATTGCTTTCATGCTTAGTTTTATACCCTACCTAGATCTAAATACATTTGGGAATCTTTTGGCACATGTGCGAATTTAGACTGGTTACCATTCCTGATACTGCTTGGTGTATTCATCAATATGAAGTAATATCAGGGCAATAATCAGTCTAAATCTCATGCCTAGGCCGCGGCCTTAGCGCAGTTGGTAGCGCATCTGACCCTCATTCGAGAGGTCCCGGGTTCGATACCCGGCCGCGGCTAATACCCTTTCTGACAAAATTGTCACTCACCAATGGGTTTGAAATCGTTAACCTAAGTGGGCGAGCAGCTGGAGGCTCGGTAAGGGTGTTGTGGTAGTACTGGTTTGAGAAACAACAGGAATCCATGGGTAGGTGCTCCAGCCGCCGCGATATGACCCTGGTAGTTGAAAACGGCGTAATACCCCAATAAACTCAAACTAAATCTCATGCCATACAAGACTTTGAAATTGCGTAAAGTGTAGCATAAAATGATCTATTGTGTTAAATCACAATGTGTGGGAAAAGTTTAAGGATATGTTTTCATGTAATATTTTGACTTGAGGAATGTGTGTTTTCCTTGTATGTCTTAATCTCTTATTCTCTAAATATTTGTCTTAAACACTTTTGCTTTAAATATTTGCCTTAATCCTTTCCGTTACAAGACCTGGTTTTGATGTCCCCAGTAGAGAAGAAATTGGAAAACATTGAGACTAAAGAAGGATATGCTTGTAATCAGCATTTTCTTCTTTTGCCTCAATATTTTCTTAACCATATAGTACACAAAGCTTGTCTTTAATACCATCCATTTTGTCATCTGTAACAGCTATCTAAGTGAACCACCCTAAAATATTGCCGTTTTGGAAAGGGTTAATCTCTTTTGCTCTAAATATTTGAAATCATGTAAATGTCACAATGTGTGTTATAAATTGTAAATGGCACAATTTGTCATGCTTTTATCACAAGTATGAGAACGTTTTTCATTCCGAATCATATTTTACAAAATTTAACTGTTGATGAAGATTTCTCCACTTAATTTATACAACCCATCATTAGCACCAAAGAGCCAAAGGCGAAATTTGAAAAGTGCCAGTAAATCCTAAACTGTGTTAAATTTCCATTCCAAATACAAACACAAGCATTTTGAACGGTTTAGAATTTTGAATTTTTGCTTAATTTGGAAATATTTGACAGAAATGTTATAAATTACCCCCCTTGCATATGAATATAGAGTGAAATTATATTTGTAAATTATTTTATTCTTGAAGCATAATCTTGAAATCCGGCACGGCGAATCAACTTACTTGAAGTGTATTTACAAGTGTGTGTAATTTGATGCACGTCCCATGGCTAGAAAGTGATGTTTTTAATGATGGGTCATATACCTTAAAGTTGTATTTTGCATTGTTTGCAATTTCACTTCTCAATAATTTGGTTGATGTTAAAGAAAACATGCGTAATGAGAGTAAATACTTTTCGAAATTGAAAACATGTACCATAATAAATGTGTACTGCTAATTGAATAAGCAGTATCTTTCAAATTGGAACAGTCCATTTTTTTGCCATTTGTGAGGACGAGTGATAAGAAAGAGTTGATTGTTATATTACAGAATATTTGAAATCCAAAACTGAGAAACTGCTGTATTTTACTCATTGGTAGTTTAATCCTTATCATAACGTAGAAAATTTAGACTGTTCTATGATTCACCTTCGAAATTAGAACAGACCTGATTTTTTTTGTTGTTTGAGAAAGGGTTCGTTAAGGGGAGACTGTATATTTTTGTAAATATCTGGCTTTGTTAAGTTTTTGAGTGAGTCTGTTTTTGCTTGTTAAGTGTCTTCATTCCGTTCTCTTGTATTTTGCAACATAAATAAGTAAACCCTTCCCAAAGAAGGCCTGGTTTTAATATCCCTATTTTATTATTAAAGGCTTCAGAAAACATTGAGACAAAAGAATAAAATGCTGATAACCAGTAGTTTCTCCTTTTGCCTCAATATTTTCTATGCCATTTTACACAAATTCTATCTTTAGTAACTTCCATTTTGTCATTTGTGGCAGATTTTGAAGTGGATCGCCCTAAAATTTTGTCAATTGGGAAAGGGCCAAGTATTTTCTATAACTGGATCAATCTGCTTAATGTTGCTTAACTCATTCCCAAACATGGCAAGTTTAGGGTGATTCAATTCGAAAACTGCTGCAGACAGCCTTGATGTTAATGAAAATAGACTTTGTGTACAATTTAGCAAAGAAAATATTGAGGCAAAAGGAGAAAATGCTGGTTATCAGCATTTTCATCTTTTGCCTCAATGTTATCTCTAGCATTTTCAGTCGGGGATGTCAAAACAAGGTCTTGTTTTGGAAAGGGTTGAAATAGCTGCTTTTGTTTGTCCAATGTTAGAATGTTTTACCGTCAGATTAAAAGGTTGTTTTGTTTAGTTTTTTGCATGCAATGCAGAGATTTCAATTGTGATCATGTTAAACGAATATAGAATTTGTAACTTGTGTAAAAGAGGACCATGATTATAGGAAATTTGGAAATATGTGACCCGTCACGCTGAAAGGGATCTTATAGGAAGTAAAAAAAGTATCAACCCTAGCTAGTCTACGCTGCCGCAAATCCTGGCTAGGGTTGATACTTCTAACTCTAAAATAAGGTTTTATATTAAGAATGTTTACGCCATCTTGTAATATGCGTTTTTTCAACATAGGGTATCTGGTTGACCTCTGCTGAGTCGGTCAACATGTGGATTTTTGGACTTCTGATAAGGTCCCTTTTAGCTTGATGGGTCACATATGTGTTATCAGGATAAATATGTGCAGTTGCGACACTACAAAATATATCCACCTTGTCCAGTCTTTAGAAGCAACATTTACAGATTGACTATGGTTAAAACTTTTATTATACAGAACTTAATTCAGCTGAATTGCCATTCTACTTTGCCCAAGAAACAAAAGCAGAATGATTAGCCAACAATACAAAACTCTCATTATGTCCTTTTAGCACAAGTATAATTCTTATGAACTTATTATGGAGTTTCTATTTTTAATGAATGAATATATGTCACTTAGTTGATTTTTATGGATATTTGTTTTGGATATTTTTTCTCATTAAATAAATTGATAGCTTATTGAATAACTATTGTAAGTGAGCAAGTATGTATGCTCTCACGATAGTTGCCTATCCCAAGCGACAACGTTTCAGCTGGTCAAAATTCCAGTTGAAATGGAAATCACAGTGGTGAATTTGTCATAGGGGGCCCAGTTCTTGTTTGGAAAAAGGTCGAGAAACTTTTATCTGTATATGTAATAGATGAAGGCATTTGGTATTTTGAATGATACCAGCAATCAATTGGTTAGAATAACATGATTTTGCCATTACCTGCAATTTTTCTCAGCACTCTTTATCTGAATATGAATACACCGGTTAATGTTAAATGTGGGATATCTTTGTAAAATTGGTTTGTTGTATTTAAAGATGGACATGTCATACTAAAGGGTACCTTTTGAGATTTTTACACAATAGTAAATAATGATTATGGTCTTGGTGCAACTGTATGGACTACAATGCTACCGCAGTTGACCCATTCCATCATAATAACGCCTTTTGACGCCAACACGATAAAGGCTGTAGAAAACATTGTGGGAAATGAAGAAACCTTAAATGGAAAGATTTTGAAAAATCATAAATTTGAAATTGTTGCTTTCCTGGTGAGACACTTTGTTTCCGAATACTGTGTTTTAGCCGTATGCGTATCTCAATCCTATTTTAAAGTGGTAGAGTAGTTTGCATTTTGATCACATAAACTGACACGATTTAAAAACGCAAAACACGTTTTCATTAACCATTCCTTTCCTATTGCCTCGATCGGCACCATATTTGGATACATGTATGAGACAATCTATACGCTTCACGCCCCAGCGATTTTGTCGTGTTTTGTGTAAACTATCGGGACATCTGAACCGCCCGTCACTAAATGCTCGTGTGTCTCATGCATTCAGACCACGTGTTAAATCACTGAGATTTTTTGTGTACAAATTGCCACTTTAATTTACTTATTGAAAACATGCGAGAACAACGAAAGAAAATTGTGTATAAAATGCTGAGGCTTACTTTGCGAAAAAGGAACCAAGTTTTTTGGCTTTTGGTTTGCCGTGTTTCGCAAATGAAGGTAGCGAGACGCTTTAATGTGGCCTAATCGAAGGTTCCAACGTTTATGAGACGTGTAAACGACACAGGAAGATTTACAGACCACCCACGTCTTAGTCAGCTGCGTGTAACAACTGTACGTCAGCATAATTGTATACGTCAACGTCACTAACGCAACAGATTTGTGACGGCTCAGCCTACAGCAAATTTTATGGTTGGTAATCACGGGCGGCCTTTACATCGCGACATGGTGATAAATCGCCTGTGAAAACACTGGGTTCGCTGTCGTCGATGTTCAATGCCAGGCTCTTGACTTAACGTGCATTTTGGTATAATCTGACATCCATTCAGGCATCATTCGTGGCTTTAAAGGTCATTTTCTGTCCTGTTATGTTAACAATTATAACATTTACAATTTTACATGGCTATACATCGGTTTTGTAAGATGCAGAAGATACCATTTGTAAAAGTACTTTTTTGCGTTTTTAAATCGTATCAGTTTAGTTAACCCATTACCAGATGGATAGCTTATGGACTGTTCAAATTTGAAATATGTTGCAGACAACAATTTTAAGTGAATAAAATTAATTATAGATATTTTGGTATTCCTGGGTAGAAAACATTGTGGCAAATGAAGAAATTGCTTGTCACAAGCAATTTCTTCATCTTCCACAATGTTTTCTGAACCTTTAATCTTGCGTCAAAAAGTGTTTTTTTCAGTGTTTTACAAAGCCTTTATCTTGTGGGGTGTCGAAAAGCATTTATGGCATATGTAATTTTTAAAAAGGTAACTTTTTAGTACGACAGGTCCACTGATCTAGAATGTAAAATATATAATTTAAGTATATGTTTTCTCTTGTACATAAAATGGATTATTTTGTACCATTTTGTTTCTTAACATTCTTTATAGACCCTTTCTGAAATTACCAGAATTTAGACTGTTCTCATTTGGAAAGCTGCTGCAGACGAAAAACATATCTTCGGGGTTGCCACGAATCAGGGTAAAGTCAGGGAAATTTAAATTTTTTCAAGGTCAGGGAATTGTCAGGGAATTTTGTGAGCTGTCAGGGAAATTTGAAAATACTGGCAAATGTCAGGGAATTGTCAGGGAATTTTGAAAAAAAACATAAGATGCAGTTCCATGAAATTAATGATTTCAACATCGCCATCAAAAATTGTCTCAAGACATCACGAGTTACCGTGAAATTACCGCGACGAAACATGTCATGGAATTTTCCAATTTTGTCAGGGAAATGTCAGGGAATTTTATTTCCTCTAACTAGTGGCAACCCTGATCTTGACAAAGAAAGGTTTGCAATATAGCCACATCTTGACAATAGATATGTCAAAGATCCTTGCAGGTAGACCAATTTGTTTAACGTAGAATACCCGTAATGTCCCCATTTTTAGATTCATAAAACATCGTTTTTATACCGCATCGTTACATATCCGAACCTATTCGGGCGCGGCTTCAAACATTTTGCTGTGGGAAGTTCCACCGCCAAATGTTTTCGATCGCACTCAAATAGTTCCCAGGGTGTGCGAATCTCATTAGGGGTGGACTACCTTAAATAGTCTACGACTAAAACAATTGGACCAGTCTAAGTCTTTAACCCATTACCAAACGACAAAATTTTGGACTGCTCCAAATTCAAAGAAGTTGCAGACGACAATTTCAAATGAATGAAATTTGAAAAAGATTGGTCATTTTGGGTAGAAAACATTGTGGGAAATGAAGAAATTGCTTCTCACAAGCAATTTCTTCATTTTCCACAATGTTTTCCAAAACAGTTAACTTCTAGGGAGTCAAAAAGAGTCACTGTGTGGTAATGGGATAATGTAAAAATCTGGTTTTGATGACTACAATACCAGACAGCAACATTTTCGAGGGGTCCAAATCCAAAGCTGCAGACTATTTCCTGTGAATCGAATTTTAATATTTTTTGGTATTTTTGTGTACAAAATATTGTGGAAAATGAAGAAATTTTGATGACCCTGCCGGTTGCAGTGGCTTTAGCACTTCACCATGGATTCCTGTCGCTTCTCTGATCAGCACATCCTTTCCGAGCCTCCAGCCACTCATTCCAAGTAGGTTTACGGTTATCAACCCTCCACGGGAAAGGATATTTGCCAGGCTGTGAATCAAGCTTGGGACCCCATGATTCAGTGCCCAACATGCTACTAACTTCGCCATGGCCGCGACTGGGAATTTTTTAAATACTGACGAGTCATCCATGAAAATTTATACAATTTATTATACTAGAATGGTTACAATGTTATGCAAAAAAAGTTCAGTAATCATTACAAAATAAAGATATACATTTTATTTGGTTCTAATAGGCTGTAAAACAAGTGTTTCGTAATCCTTTCCAAAATTCTAGAGTGGTCCAATATGAAAGGGGTTTCAGGTTTTACAAAGTAAATACATTTAGTGTTTGTCCTAGTTTTTGGACCAATGAAATTGCAGTATATTTAAAAATTTCGGCGCTATATTTCACATAAACGCACTGCCGGTCAGTTTATGTCACAGATATACATAGCCACGCCCCCCTTTCCTGTGCAGCTATGAAAAATGATGTAATTTTTTAGAAAATAATGTAATTCCAGTAAGATCCGCTCAATAGTAGCTCCGGTCGGAGGCGTGGTTGGAAGAATGTCAGTAGAAGCATATGTTTTCATTGGTTGACGAACACTAAGTCGGATAGTCTGTATAGTAGATTCTATGCAACATCAACGTTCAAAGGCTGTGCCTTTTGAACATTTATATCGCATAGAATCTACTATACAGCCTCTATCTATTACATAAATATCGGCCACTCCCGTCCGTCTTACTATAGGTTGTGTATTTAACATTTGAGCCAGGATCTGGAAAAACTTCCTTTATAGCATTTTTAAAAATAGAGTTTGAAGATCAGCCTGCTGTCAAATGCAGTCCAATATGCATCCATGCTGCTCTCTTTAAGTTACTTAAGGTCACAAAGAAGCTATTGGAGAACAATGTGGATCCTGATCAGACTGTGCGTATGCACAGGCTGATCTGGATCTATGTTGGGCTCAAAAGCCATAAGGGATGTTTTTTCCAGATCCTGGCTCATTTCAATATGATATGCCCAATGTCAAATGACAGTACCTTATGATTGCTCTAAAGGCAAACAGAAGTCTTGAAACAAGATTCAAAACCAACAAACAAAGACAAGACTGGCAACAAATATTCATCTGACAAACAATGACGAAATTGCACCGAAACATAACAATTGAATTAATTTCATGGAAGTGAATGGTGTCCAACAAAGGCTTAGTGCAAGTGTATTTTATATGCACTTGCGATAGTATTGAACCAAGTTATTGACATATTTCTAAGAAGTACACATACTAGTTTAAATAGAGCACAAATTTTGATAGCAGTTTCAACACAGAATAATAAAAAAAGAAAATGATCTACCGGTAAACTTTTACGCTAACAAACAAATAGGACATTGAAATCTCATAATGCAAAACTCCTTTTGCATATTAAAAGTTTTGAGGTGTATGATATATGAAAGCTATTGGTATATAACTAAGTACAAGATACATGTTTCATTCCATTTTTTCTCAGCACAAATGACAATTGCTAGCACTTTTGTCATGGATCTAGCTGATTTTTTGAAAATGGAATATTGTTTGTATGCTTCTATGTTTTCCCTTTGTATATTTGGGGAAGAACTGGTGACCGTTTTGGTTTATGAGCAAAACAATAAATTCGCTTTTCAACAAAAACCTCGTAACTACAGCTTAAACATAAATTTCTCTACTAAAGGCCCAGTCACACAACTCTGCATTAACATCATGTCAGAATGTAAACTGAAGCCTGCACAGAGGACTCTTGGCCATGCTCTGGCAGTGAATGTGTTTGTGTGACCAGGGGCCTGTTTCATCAAAACATTTAAGACGTGTTTTTGACTTACCGGCGTCTTAAATATCGCTTAAAACAACAACCGCATAATGCAGGTTTTGATAGATAGGCGATAGGCGTTTCTTGCCCAAAAATTGTCGTAAGTCATCGGTAAGTCAAAAATACATCTTAAATATTTTGATAAAACCGGCCCCTGGCCTTAAGTTTTCAACTTTAAGCCATGACAATATACCTTTTATTGAGACTTTTGTCCATTTATGGGCATACAGCAGTACTGTAGTATCAAAAGGTATAATGCATAACTGTTTTAAATAAAACAGTTTGCACTTACAATATATGCACTAATCCCATAAAATAAAGTGTTCTTGCACTAAGAATTATCTTGAATTTTGTAAAAATCTTTCAGCAATCTGATGAAAGTCAATATATATTAAGATATTTTATAAGGTAGGCCTAGATTATCATAATTAAGTCATGAATATGCATATACATATCATGAATATGTAAATACACATCATGGATATGTAAAATACACATCATGAATATGTAAAATTCACATCATAAATATGTAAATACATGTCATGAATATGCAAATTCACATCATGAATATGCAAATACACATCATGAATATGTAAATACAATCAGGAATATGCAAATACACATCATGAATATGTAAATATGCATCATGAATATGCTAATATCGTTGATCAAATGCTCTCTGTGCAGCCCGTCTGGAACTTTTTACCATCCCAAGTACTTTTGAATTGTTCTGGCAGAGGAAATTCAATCTGAAGTGAAAAATAAAGACATCATATTTATTCATTTGTAGTAGATTTAGGTACGATCCCTCCGTGGGGCGAATCGAGTACAGTACCGGGTGGATTCCAGGAATTACACTATCGCCGGGTCCCAGCTTATCAGTGTCTTCCAGCGGCAAGACTGGAACCAGCCGCTTTTACTATGGATGACGCTAATGGAGATAGACGTAGAATTAACCTAGTGAAAGACAATCGGTGGTAATCGAGGTTCAAAGACCCTTATCATTGAATTCCAAGGTGGCAGCTTGGACCAAAGACAGGTAAGAACCAAGTTTTACCATACATTTCAATAGTTACAAAATGTTTGTTAATGAATGCATTACCAAACACTTAAGACCTGATTTTGACATTATTTTAAGAAAGGGCTTGGGAAAATATTGAGACACCAGAATTTTCTCCTTTTTTCTCAATATTACATATGTTACATGGTACACAGTTCATATCTTTAACCCATTACCACACAGTGACTCCTTTTGACTCCCCACAAGATAATGGCTTGGGAAAACATTGTGATAAATGAAGAAATTGCTTGTGACAAGCAATTTCTTCATTTACCACAATGTTTTCTACATAAAAAGACCAAAAAAAATCAAAATTTCATGCACTTGAAATTTTCGTCTGCATCATCTTTGAATTTGGACAAGTGTAAAAATTTGCCGTTTGGTAATGGGTTAAGAACTATTTCTTGCTATTTGGGAATAGTCAGAACACAAATATGGCAATGCTGGGATCTTTCACCAAAAAGTGCTCTTAACCCTCTCCCAAACGATAAAATTTTAGAGTGATCCACTTCAAAAACTGCCACAAATGACAAAATGGAAGATATTAAAGATAGAATTTGTGTAAAATATGACATAGAAAATATTGAGACAAAAGGAGAAACTGCTGGTTATCAGCAGTTTCTTCTTTTGTTTAAATATTTTCCCAAGCCTTTTCTATTAGGGATATCAAAACCAGGTCTTGTTTGTGAAAGGGTTAAATAATTCTTGCAATGGAAATTTAATCTGAAACACAAAGATTATTTTTGTTTAAAATCAATCAGATCTCAATATTTTAATTCAAGCCATCTCTTGTGCAAAGCAACAAATAAACACAACACCAAAATTATAGGATTTGATCAATAATGATTAGGAAATACCATCTTAAAATGCAGACGCTCATAAGTTTACTCTATAAAGTACTCACAAAATCTCCTTCATCTTTAGGATTTGGTACGAGGATATTCATTTCTGATGATTTAGCTGTAACAGTTTCCGCCTGTAGCAAGTTTGTACCAAGGTTTTTCAAGAAAGTTTACTCAAACAGGTCTTAGGGGGAAGAGAGTAATCAAACTCTAAACTTGTTAACTATGTTAATTCTTACTCAAACCCTATCTTGTGGGTACTCATTTGAATTGTCTCAGAGACGATACGATTCAAATGAGCACCTACAAAATAAGGTTTTATCAACTACAAATAAGAATTATTATCTTAAAATTTCAACACTCTTCCATATCAAAAGGTCTTGGCTTTGTTAATATACTCACAAAATCTCCTTCATCTTTGGGATTTGGTACGAGGATATTCATTTCTGACGATTTAGCTGTGACAATTTCTGCCTGTAGTGAATCTTTACTAAGATATACCATACACCCATCTGTTTTGTCTATACTAACTGTCGGGCACTTTCCTGTCACCTAAATAACAAAAGGAAAGCAGAATGAATGGCGGGTGAATAACAGTACATGTATTTCAGTCAAATTGTGGTGGTTGGATCACCTAAACATGGATTCCCGGATTTCTTTCACTAGTCCTACCATGGCATCCTTTTCAAGCCTCCAGCTGCTTTTCCACTTGGGATTTACGGGACAAACAGAATTTTATGAATGTTGCTATGTTGAGAAAAGCCAATATTAGATGAAAGTTCTGCAGTTACAGCAATTTTGATTGATCGAATGGGAATTAACACTACGATCAGTAGTATTCCAGTAACATTAACCCTTTCCCAAACAGCCAAAACTTAGACCATTCTGATTTGAAAGCTGCTGTAGACAACAAAATGAGTGTCAGTGAAGATAAAATTTGTGCAAAATATAGCACAGAAAATATTGAGGCAAAAGGAGAAAATGCTGATCATCAGCATTTTCTTCTTTTGTTTCAATGTTTTCCCTGGCCTTTTGTATCAGGGATGTCAAAATCAGGTCTTGTTTGGGAAAGGGTTATAGTGACTGCAGCACTTAGCAATGATTCCTTTCATAATAATTTCTCTAACAAGAACTACATTCTTTCCCAAGCCTCTAGCTACTCATCCTACTTGGGTTTGAGATTATCAACCAGTCGGTAGAAGACAAATGTGAGAAAGGATATTTGCAGTAGCCGTGTATCAAACCCTAGACCTCATTGGTTGTGAGTCTGATGTAGTGAAACAATAAAGCAAACTGTTTAACCCTTTCCGAAACAAAACCTGGTTTTGACATTCCTACTATAAGCTTCGGAAAACATTTTAAAAGACAAAAGAAGAAAATGCTGATATCCAGCATTTTCTCCTTTTGTCTCAATATTTTCTGTGTTATAATGTGCTTAAGTTTCATCTGTATCAACACAAATTTTGTCACCAGACGTCTGCAAAAACTTTTAAATTGAACTACCCATAAATTTTGGCATTTGGGAAAGGGTTAAATGAAAAGGGAAGTAATTCTCACCTGAGCTTGGACACTTTGTGAGTTAACAAATTCTACAGACGAAACCACATCTTCAAACACTACACCCACTTTTTTACTGCTATCTGTAAACATGAGATTGATTGACTGTGATTGATTGATTAATTACTTCATTCATTGCTTGATTGATTATGCCACAATAAACAATTCATTATTTATCATGCATCTTATAAATTTACCTACCTACAATAATTAAGTTGTCTTTTCCGTTATAATACTATTTATTTATTTATAATAAAGACTGTCATTTTCAGTTCTGTGTTATCAATTAGAATGTGTCTCCTAACTCAACCATTGTTTAATGATCAATTAGCAATGAAAGAACATGGATCATTTCCTAAATAACTCACCTACAATAATTGAGTTGACTTTTCCCTTTACAGTTATTACACTATTGAGGCATTTTAAAAATATAGACTGTTTGTTTTCATTATGTGTTTTCAATCCGAAGGTGTCTCCTAACTCAACCATGGTAAAATGAATGATAATCCATCGTAGATCATGGTTTATTTCCTAAATAACTCACCTACAATAATTGAGTTCACTTTTTCCCTTCACTGTTATTACACTGTTGAGGCATTTATAAATATAGACTGTTTGTTTTAGTTCTGTGTTGTCTATCATGAAGTGCCTCCTAACTCAACTATGGTTAAACCAACAATAAACCATGGTAGATCATGGATCATTTATAAATGATAATCCATCGTAGATCATGGTTTATTTCCTAAATAACTCACCTACAATAATTGAGTTGACTTTTCCCTTGACAGTTATAACACTATTGAGGCATTTATAAATATAGACTGTTTGTTTAAGTTCTGTGTTGTCTATCAGGATGTTTCTGTTCCCATCTTGATGCTCCTGAAATAACACGGGAAAACAAATAATCAACCATTAAATGGTATTGTCCAGCAAGATTAACCCGGGACATCTGCATATGTAATGACCCTACATCGGCAATGTTTTGTAAAGACGCTCAACTAACGGACCCAGCGCACGAAAATTAAGTTGTCCCAAGTTAATTTTGGTTGACAATAAAAAAGTTAAAAACTTTGGCACAAACAATTCCGTGTCAACATCACCACAGCATGGCATAAACAAGAGCTGTCCGAAGACAGCGCTCGACTTTTCTAAGTTGCTTAGTATAAAGGGGGGCATAACTTCAAATATAGTGGAGCCAGGGTCATGGGCCCTGGTAGTAAGGTAGAGAGTGTAATGGTGAAGAAGTATTCCAAGTTTGGGTTGAATCCCTTTGATAGTATGGAAGTCATTGATGTTTGAAAAAACTTTAACCTTTGTTGCAACGCCGACGCCAACGACAACGCCAACGCCGACGCCAACACTGACACCCGGGTGAACGTATAAGCTCTCATTTTCTTCAAAAAGTCGAGCTAAAAAATGCTGTAATACTGGTCTATTTTGGACATGCTCTTGCAGTTATGTGGGCGCGCAATAGTGTATGTAACCAGACCCTGATATATCAATTGGTCTATCAAATCATTTAGTCACATCTACAATATACAACACTGTCTCAATTAAAGACAAGTAAAGGCTTTGATGATAGAGGATTTTC
Organism: Fragum sueziense; assembly: GCA_963680895.1. Lineage (NCBI taxonomy): Eukaryota > Metazoa > Mollusca > Bivalvia > Cardiida > Cardiidae > Fragum > Fragum sueziense. The sequence continues at coordinate 38,559,215 of OY804608.1, read as the reverse complement.
CAACAAATTCGCTGGAGATAAAAAAGACAAAATGTTGATGTACCTGGTATTAATCAAATTGATGTACCTGGTATTAATCAAATGAATATCCCTTTGTAGCAGTAATTGATACTGTCATTACTATCACAGTGATTTGTTTTTATCTGCATTTTCTTATTTTTCTATCATTTTTTTCTAAAGCAGCCTATATTTCAGACATCACTACAAGGAATAAACTGAAGAAAAACCGTCCCTAACTATGTACGGAAAATGAGAAAATGATAAAACATGATGTGATTGTGAAATACAAATGCCCCTGAAATGCCATACTTCCGCAGAAAAGGGCAATGTTAAGTTTTTGGATGACAGATGGACGGACTGACAGACAGAAACAAATAATACAATAATTATGCCCCAATCTTTTGTAACAGGGGCATAATAATCTGACCTACCACTAGCCATTTTTTGCCATCCAGCTTGAACACAGGAGGTTTCACTTCTGGCGCTTTTGTTGGTTTTGCAAAAGGTTTGGGTGCCATGTTATTGGTTGCCTTAAAGGGGGCTGGCCCCGTTCTCATTGCTGGCCCGGAGGTGCTGGTTTGAGCTCGCAGAGCTGGGTTCTTATGCGTCTTCATGTCGTCTGTTACTTTCTTCAAACCTGTTAAAAGATTCACTTAATATAATGATAATTTTTTAAACAAGGCCTGATATTTGACTATGAACATTGTGATAGCTAACCGTAACCCCCTCTGAAACAAGATCTGGTTTTGACATGTGTTATTACAAAGGATTAGGAAAACATTGAGGATCAGCATTTTCTCCTTTTGCCTCAATGTTTTCTATGCATCAGTATACACAATTCTCCAGCAGCTTTCAAATTGGACCAAATGGTCGCCTTGAAGGGGGCTGGTCCAGCCCTGACCGCAGGGCCAGATGTGCTGGGTTTGAGCTCTCAGAGCTGGGTTTTTATGCGTCTTCTTCTGTTACTTTCTTCAAACCTGTGAATATATGGAAAGAGTGATAAACCTTACGCCATTTCACTTTGATGTCTTTTTGGCTTTGATGTCTTTGATTTGATTGTTTGGGGTTCAATAAATCTTTCAATTGATGTCCTGAAGGAAAGAAGGTATATTATATTGATGGAAAAGTCCGAAAAAATGCTGATAATGGACATTTTCTCCTTTTCAATCAATATATTCAGTGCCATAATGAACACAAATTTATAATTTATCAACACCCATTTTGTCATTTGCATCAGCTTTCAAATTGGACTGTCTAAAATTTGAACATTTGGAAAAAGATTAACTAGACAAAATCATGATAAGCCTACTTTTCTTGAATAAAAAGTTTAAATAGGCAATTACTTGGCAAAAAACATTGCAAGAAAGGACAAATTGATCAGTACAATGCCATCATATGAAATAGGACATTAAAGGAAGGCAACTCCATCATCTATGATAGATCGTTTCAAATAGTTACCTCCCTTACACTAAAATGTTTATTTGGTTAACCATTGTACAAGTACCCACCAGAAGTGATGTCAGCCCCTTTGTTCAGATCAGCAAACAACTGAGCCCTGGCAGCCTGTCCGTCGTCGCCGCCTGATGGTGCCGCCGGTGCTGGAGCTTCTATTGGCGGTGGCGGAGGTGGTGGGGGAGCGCCGCCTGGCGGTGGTGGCGGTGGTGGCGCAGCTGTAGATCCAGATTGACTTGCTGCGGACTTGGCATCTCCTCCCTGGTAATTAGAAAGCAGCGTTAGTTACATTCAGTTTGAAATTGCCCTAACTTAAACTTTAAAACACATTACCAGACAATAAAATTTTAAAATGGTCAAAATTCAAAGGTGTTCTAGATGACAATTTCAGATGAATAAAATTTTACTTTTTTTGTCTTTTGGGGTATAGTGAATTGTGGGAAATGAAGAAATAGCTTGTCACAATTTTTTCCAAATCTATTATGTTGTATAGAGTCTAATAGAGCCACTGTGTGGGAATGGGTTAACTACAGCTTGAACAAGTATCTGGTGTTGTATGCAACACATAAAGTCCCCTACCGGCTTCACATTGACTCAATATGGTAATCAATAATAGATTAAGATGAATAAGTTATTGCAGGATCCATTTTTTGCCATATTTTCACTATTTCCGTTACCATAGCAACAACAATTTTAGTCTAAAAACAAAAATAAAATGATGTGCATAATCTACACATTGCCATATAGTCATATACCAAGTCTCATCAAACTAGCTTGCTTAGTTATTATCTTATCGCAGGATCCCATTTTTGGCCATATTTTCACTATTTCTGTAACCATAGCAACCTCAATTTAAGTCGAAAAACAAAAATAAAATGACGTGCATAATCTACACATTGCCATCTAGTCATATACCAACTTTCATCAAAAACGCTTGCTTAGTTATTAAGTTATCGCGGGATCCAGATTTGAGCGGACAGACGGACAGACGGATGGATGGACGGACAGACGGACGGACGGACAGACGGACGGACAGACAGACGGAGGGCAAACCTATAGTCCCCTCCGGTGTGAACACCGGTAGGGGACTAATAATGCGTATTTACAGCAATTTTGAATGCATCCGACAAAATTCATGGGACAATAAAATCCCATCATTTCTGTATTTTCCGTAAAATTGATTCATAAAAGCGTAGCCAAATTGTCGTCTTATGTGAAAAGGGTCAATTACTATCTGTTATGTTGTTGCATTTATCACTTATAAAATAAAAACATAACATTAATGTGAGATAAAAACCTTGTAACTACAGCTTGAAAATGATGGAGTTAGCAGTTTTTCATCTCACTCCAACGATAAACCACATCTGCCAGTTCTGTAAAAGCATCCTTGTCATTTTACTTGGAATCAAATATATAAAACCCTCTCTCATTGGAGGAAAGCCATCCAACATGGCTGTCAATCACATTTGTTTACATTGTAACAGCCTCTCTGATTGGTCCAAGGCACCTGTCACTCACATTTGATTGGCAGTTGAGGCACAAAAACTCATTTGGAACACCTCTACTCTTGCAGCAGATGTTATCACTAATCCAAATAGCAGAATTATGCATGAGTATTAAACTGCCTTAACTATCTCAATATTGTATAGCCATTTAGAGCATTATTGCATTCACTATCGCCAACTTTCCAAAGCTTATCAGCAGTGCTTTGGTTAAGAAGGTAATTGGTATCTAAAATCGTTATCATAATTCCAAACCATATGTTGTGGGTACTCATTTGAATCGTCTCGGAGAGACGATTCAAATGAGTACCCACAACATAGAATTTGAACAACCATTAATGATATTTTTTGGTATGAAAGTTTGTTATAATGTTCCTATCACTAGCCCTATATAATCATAGAGTGTAACATGCAAGCTGTGCCAGCAGCATGCATCTATCTCTCCCCCACACTTTCACTGGCTTGCTTCACTGACTGCAAGCCTAAGTGCTACCACGGGAATCAAATTACTTTCTACCTTTATGTCTATGAAATTATTTTTTTCCTTTCCACAAAATACTTATCTATTTTACATCGGTTGACTTGCAGCTTTTCTATTTTCACTACTTTATTAGTCAGCAGCAACAATTTTCATTCTTTTATTTTGAACCAGAAAATTGCTGTAGCCTGCCTTTTTAAGTTTTACTGCTGGAATCAAATTACTTTCTACCTGTATGTCTGTGAAATCTTTATGAATCTCTGAACTTTCCCCCCAAACAGATTCTGCTTTGATGACTTTATCCCATAAAAAGTTTAGGATAACCTCTCCTTTTCCAATCAGCATCCCCCATGTAATATATTTTCTTAAGTAAAAGTTGTTTTGTCATCAGTGACCCTTTCCATTTTGGATAAAAACATTTCATTGTGTAATGAATTCATTTTTGAATAGAGTCAAAGGTACTTCAGTTACATTGCAGCAGCCTGTAAATCATACCATTGTGAGGATGTGTAAAATATGGCACAGATACTGAGACAAAAACGGAAAATGCTAGTATTTTGTTCTTTGTTTGTCTAATTGTTTTCACTAACCTATTCTATTAAAGACATCCAAATCAGGTCTTGATTTGGAAAAGGTTTAAACAAAGCTATAATTTCTCATCATAACAAGCCAAGATTCACTGCATGAATGAAATTACTATAAAATTCTGTCTACTATATCACTGAGAATAAATTATAAGGACGCCAATTGGGTGGCAAACTTTTTGAAAGTTGTATTTTGGATCCAATAAAAGGTATTTTCTGTTGTTAATGACCAATCAAAACAGAGGGTGGTATATAATAAGTGATATAATATTAAGCAAAGCTTTCAAAATATCAATAATTATGATTTTTTATAGTTACTTTTGTGAAATATGGGGCTTGTAATTCCAATCACTTTTGACAATCTCTCAACTCTGCACATTATTTTTCAAATGTCTTAGCACAACACTAAAACTTGAAACAAAAGAAAAACATGGAAACAATACAAGCGAAAGACTTTACTTTAGCTCCCACAGAATTGATAAATTAAATTGGGACATCAGTATTTATTACAGTTATTTTGTGAAGTATGGGGTATTACAAACTCGTTCAATATTGACAGTATGTCCCCTCAGCATAATACCAAAGTACTGAAGACTTGAAACAATAGATATACATAGAAATATATTTTGAGCAAAAGGACATTACTTTGGGTCCAACAAAATGGCATATTTCAAGAAAATTCAACACAGGTCATTTTAGTAAGAATTAATTATAATTTTCTATGTTACTTTTGTGAAGTATGGGGACTACAAATTCATTCAAAATTGACAATTTGCCCCATCAGCATAATACTTTCATATTCAAACCTTGAAGCAAAAGTTACACATAAGAGCATCTAATCAAAATTCTTTACTTTAGCTCCAATAGAAGACATATTAGAGAAATTGCAAACTCAGCATTTCTTTAATCTTGAACCAGAGTAAAAACATAGAAACATAGTCCCCTGAGCTAAATGAGTTAAATAATACAGTTTGGCTCCCAAGCCATTGCAACAGATATGAGAGGGTAAATATGTTGTAGTATTTTAATTTCAATTCCAGACCCTATGTTGTGTGTATTCATTAGAATTGTCTCAATGAGACGATTCAAATGAATACCCACAACATAGGGTTTGAAGAAGAATAAAGGAAGTTTCTGCATTTTTAACCCTTTCCCAAACAATACCTGGTTTTGACGACCCTGTTACAAAAGGCTTGGGAAAACATTGAAACAAAAGAAGAAACTGCTGATAACCAGCAGTTTCTCCTTATGTCTCAATACTTTCTGTGCCATATTTTACACAAATCATAGCTTTAATAACATCCATTTTGTCATTTGAGGCAGTTTTAGAAGTGGACCATCCTAAAATGTTGTCGTTTGGGAAAGGGTTAAAAAGCATCAGAAGGTTTTATCTTTGACTCAGATGGAATGAAAAACGACATCTGCTTACGGTAAAACAAGATGGAAAAAACATTTTTCTCGCATTTTTGTGCCATTCACCTCCATCCTGTGACGAACAAACTTCATAAACGACGGAGAAAATCATTCTCCGTGGGTCATAACAATAGAAAGCATGTCATTCCTCGCATACGTTCGTGAAATAATCCTAAAATATACCATAGTCAAGGATACTCAAAGACATTTTGTTTTTCGTGATAAAAGAAGTCCTGTTTGATACTTTGCTGTCTTTTTTTAACCCTCTCCCAAACGGCAAATTTTTAGGGTGACTCCCTTCAAAAACTGCCACAAACTAGAATATCACTGAAAGTGATCATACCCCCCAAAAGCGTTGTGTTTGTGCATTTTGACATTTCATATAAACTGAAAACTGATAAATTGAATGAGAAAAATTTTCAAGTATATGAACATTGTATCTTAAATATTTCATAAAATGAGTTTAACAATTTAAACAAGAAAGTTCACTCAAGGGTCATAACTATGTGAACAATCAATGGACCATGGCCAAAAATATAATATGACCATTTCCACTTGGTAATGAGTTAACATGTGAAGTTTGAATAAAATTGATTTGGTAGTTTATGAGAAAAAGAGTGGACAAAAATAGACAAACTTATCAACATATGCCCAGTGTTTATTCTAGGGCGCGGGATTGCGGGAATCCCCCACTTTTCTGACAAATCCCCCAAATTTTTCATCTGCGAGCGGGACAAATCCCGCAAATTGAAATACTCTTTGTACTTTGATTACATATTGCCGTAGATATGAATAAAACAAAATTTGAAGCAAAATCAATTTTAAAGCCTGGAATATTGCTGTAGATAGGCTGAAAAGTATTTAATTTCACTTGAAAATGCAAATCTACAACACTTTTCCTTGTTTTAAGAAATTAATTGGTTTTTTTTACAAAAGCCAGTCTATGTATCGGTACAACAATGGCGGCGATCGACGATTTTTTATCCAAAAATATAACTTCTTTTATAAAGAAACTATTGTAGTAGATAAAAGGTAAATTTTCATGAGAAACTCTGAACTTGTGATCTAAATATCATTTATTTCTGTAAAGAATATGTTCTGATACTTTGTTTTGAGACAAAGAAAGTGAATTGTTTATCCACATTCGTCCCCAACTTTATTCAACCCCAAAATAAAATTAACAATTGTAAACTCCCCATTACCCAAACAAATTGAACAAAATAATGTATAAACTAACTTAGAAACTTAGAAAGGTGAAAAATGTAATTTGAATATTTTCATGATTATTAATGAAGGCTTAAAACATAATAAATAACAATGACCACACAAAATAGTTTGCTTATTGTCAGTTTGCAGGTCTATTTTCCCCCACATTTTTTCAAAATCCCCCATATTTTTTAAGGAGGTGGGGGCAGATCCCCCACTTTATTCAAATCCTAGAATAAACACTGTATGCCAATGTTGCAAAAAATGACAATTTTCAACAAAGGGCCATAACTCATGAAAAATCCATGAAGCATAACCAAAATTTTATATGCACATATCAAAGAGCTACTAACCATAACTGTAAAGTTTTTTGAAATCCATCCAATAATCACAGAGAAATTGAGTGGACAAGAAAATTCACTCAAGGTCCATAACTCTGTGAAATATTAATGGACCATGACAAAAAAATTATGCACATCCCCATTTGGTAATAAGTTATCACGTGAAGTTTGAATAAAATTGGACCAGTAGTTTATGAGAAATAGAGAGGACAAAATATCAACAAACCGATTAACACATCTTAACGTTGCAAAAAATGCCATTTTTCAACAAAGGGCCATTACTCAGTCAAAAATCAATGAACCATAACCAAAATTTGATATGCACATATTTGAGAGCTATTGAGCATAACTGTAAAGTTGTTTTGAAATCAATCCATTAGTTACAGAGAAATTGAGCGGACAAGATAATTCACTCAAGGGCCATAACTCTGTAAAAAAAATCATTGGACCATGACCAAAATATTACATGCACTTATCCACTTGGTAATAAGCTCACATGTGAGGTTTGAATGAAATTGAACCTGTAGTTTATGAGAAATAGAGTGGACAAAATATCAACAAACCAATCAACACAAGTTAACATTGCGAAAAATGCCATTTTTCAACAAAGGGCCATTACTCAGTCAAAAATCAATGAACCATAACCAAAATTTAATATGCACATTTTTGAGAGCTATTGAGCATAACTGTAAAGTTTTTCCGAAATCCATGCTTTAGTTACAGAGAAATTGAGCAGACAAGATAATTCACTCAAGGGCCATAAGTCTGTAAAAAAATCATTGGACTGTAACTAAAATATTACATGCACATCTCCACTTAGTAATAAGCTCACATGTGAAGTTTGAATGAAATTGGACCTGTAGTTTATGAGAAATAGAGTGGACAAAATATCAACAAACTGATCAACACAAGTTAACATTGCAAAAAATGCCATTTTGCAACAAAGGGCCATTACTCAGTCAAAAATCAATGAAACGTGACCAAAATTAAAAATTGAATTTGGGGGGTATAAAAATCAACAAAGCAATCAACACATCGTTATGTTGTGCAAAATGCCAATTTTCAACAAAGGGCCGTAACTCATACAAAAATCACTGAACCATAACCAAAATTTGATATGCACATATTTGAGAGCTAGTAAGCATACCTGTAAAGTTTTTTTGAAATCCATCCATTAGTTACCGAGATATTGAGCGGACAAGAAATTTCACTCAAGGGCCATAACTCTGTGAAAAATCATTGGACCGTGACCAAAATGTAATATGCACATCTCAACTTGGTATTGAGCTCACATGTGAGGTTTGAATAAAATTGGACCTGTGGTTTAGGAGAAATAGAGCGGACAAAAAAATCAACAAACCAATCAACACATGGTAATGGTGCGCAAAATGCCAATTTTCAACAAAGGACCATAACTCAAACAAAAATCAATGAACCATAACCAAAATTTGATATGCACATATCTAAGAGCTAGTAAGCATACCTGTGAAGTTTTTATGAAATCCATCTGTTATTTACCAAGATATTGAGCGGACAAGAAATTTCACTCAAGGGCCATAACTCAGTGACAAATCATTGGACCATGACCAAAATGTAATATGCACATCTCCACTTAATATTGAGCTCACATGTGAGGTTTGAATAAAATTGGACCTGTGGTTTAGGAGAAATAGAGCGGACAAAAAAATCAACAAACCAATCAACACATGGATATGTTGCGCAAAATGCAAATTTTCAACAAAGGGCCGTAACTCATACAAAAATCACTGAACCATAACCAAAATTTGATATGCACATATTTGAGAGCTAGTAAGCATACCTGTAAAGTTTTTTTGAAATCCATCCATTAGTTACCAAGATATTGAGCGGACAAGAAATTTCACTCAAGGGCCATAACTCCGTGAAAAATCATCGGACCGTGACCAAAATGTAATATGCACATCTCCACTTGGTATTAAGCTCACATGTGAGGTTTGAATAAAATTGGACCTGTGGTTTAGGAGAAATAGAGCGGACAAAAAAATCAACAAACCAATCAACACATGGTTATGTTACGCAAAATGCAAATTTTCAACAAAGGGCCGTAACTCAAACAAAAATCACTGAACCATAACCAAAATTTAATATGCACATATTTGAGAGCTAGTAAGCATACCTGTAAAGTTTTTTTGAAATCCATCCATTAGTTACCAAGATATTGAGCGGACAAGAAATTTCACTCAAGGGCCATAACTCCGTGAAAAATCATCGGACCGTGACCAAAATGTAATATGCACATCTCCACTTGGTATTAAGCTCACATGTGAGGTTTGAATAAAATTGGACCTGTGGTTTAGGAGAAATAGAGCGGACAAAAAAATCAACAAACCAATCAACACATGGTTATGTTGCGCAAAATGCCAATTTTCAACAAAGGGCCGTAACTCAAACAAAAATCACTGAACCATAACCAAAATTTAATATGCACATATTTGAGAGCTAGTAAGCATACCTGTAAAGTTTTTTTGAAATCCATCCATTAGTTACCGAGATATTGAGCGGACAAGAAATTTCACTCAAGGGCCATAACTCCGTGAAAAATCATTGGACCGTGACCAAAATGTAATATGCACATCTCAACTTGGTATTGAGCTTACATGTCAGGTTTGAATAAAATTGGACTTGTGGTTTAGGAGAAATAGAGCGGACAAAAAACCAACAGACGGACCAACAGACAGACCGACAGACAGACAGACCAACGGACAAGCTGACTCCTATATACCCCCCAAATTGAATTTGGGGGGTATAATAACAAAATGGATGTTATTAACGATAGAATTTGTGTAAAATATGGCACAGAAAATATTGAGACAAAAGGAGAAACTGCTGGTTATCAGCAGTTTCTTCTTTTGTCTCAATGATTTCCCAAGCCTTTTCTATTAGGGACGTCAAAACCAGGTCTTGTTTGGGAAAGGGTTAAAGCAAATTCTAGCATTCAGTCATGAATTTCAAAGAAGTCTCGATCTTTTTTAAAAGGTTTTTAACGTGGAAGCAAGGGATGGCCTCATTTTACAGTTCTTTTGCACTTAACCTTCAAACAATGACATGCTAAATTTCCAGAAAAAAGGCAAAAATATGACAAAAGTAATCATGTTGCTATCCTTATTACAAGTTAATTATTTTCTGTCAATGTTATCCTTCTTCCAAAACAATTCCTATTTTTTACAACTCATGATAAGTTCAAAAAGGCTTGGGAAACAATGAGAGAAACAAAGAAAATGCTGATAACCAGCATTTTCTTCGTTTCTCTCAATGTTTCCCCACATCATAATTCTTAAAATCTCTGTTTTATATCAATTTTATCAAGTGATATACAGCATCTTTGAATTTGGAATTTTCTAAAATTTTGTCCTTTGGAAAAGGGTAAAACGGTAAAAGCTGAACGCATGAAAGCCATTACATCTTGTATGTACATCTTGAAGAACAACAAGCATTCTGAAGTATTGCAAAACAATACCAAGTCCCCTACCGGCTTTATATATGTGTTAAGAAAAAGAAGCCAAAAAAAATTCAAAGTCCAGCATCCGTATCTTCCTAAAAAATCACTGGACCAGAACGAAATTCAATCTTGTTCTGTAACTTATCAATGCGGGTCTACATACCAAAAATCTGCTCAATAGCTGCAAGCATTAAGAAGAAAAGTCTGGAAAACTGTAATTTCTAAGAAATTTTCTTAGTCCAGCATCCGTGTTTTCCCCAAAAATCACTGGACCGGAACGAAACTAACACTTGTTCTGTATCTCATCAATATGTGTTCATATACCGAAAGTCAGCTCAATACCTGCAAGCGTTTAGAAAAAAGTCTGGAAAACTGTAATTTCCCAGTAATTTTCTAAGTCCAGCATCCATATCTTCCTTAAAAATCACTGGACCGGAACGAAACTCAAACTTGTTCTGTAACTCATCAATGCAGGTCTACATACCAAAAATCAGCTCAATAGCTGCCAGCATTAAGAAAAAAAGTCTGGAAAACTGTAATTTCCCAGTAATTTTCTAAGTCCAGCATCCATATCTTCCTCAAAAATCACTGGACCGGAACGAAACTCAAACTTGTTCTGTAACTCATCAATGCGGGTCTACATACCAAAAATCAGCTCTATAGCTACCCCCGTTTAGAAAAAAAGTCCGGAAAACTAAATCACCGGACTGACGGACGGACGGACGGACGGACAGACGGACGGACGGACGGACAGACAGACTGACTGACGGACAGAGTGCAAACCTAAAGTCCCCTTCGGCTTCGCCGGTAGGGGACTAATAAAAGGGACCAATTTTCATTATCCCCGATGACTTTTTTATGCCAGAACCATGACTTTCTAGTATGATTTACATGTTCATTTATGAGACGCTGGGTGGGCAATCTCTCACTTTGGTGGATACTTTTCATACCACTGTTGTATTTATTCTTACTGGTATTGTAGAATTTGATGTAAGACAATGTCTTGACATCATATGATTTACAGAATCATTTTAGGGAGATTAACCTTTCCCAAAACAGTGAAGAATTTCATTGCCTTATGAAGCTTTGGAAGGGCAAAATCTCACATTTCGAGGGCTTGGTGCAAAACTATTGTAACTACATTTTGTAAAATTTTACAGGAGAGGGAAAAAACTGATTGACTTTCTCAAAGTTAAAGAGGAAAAATGTTTTTAAAATTCTGAATATCTTTTAAAGTATACAGAATTGAAACCTTTATATTAGAACACATGATGTATTCCTTCCTAAATATTCAGAAAATGCAAAAAAGTGAATTTCTGAAAAATATGTAGTTACAATAGTTTTGCACTGAGCCCTCGAAAATTTTGTGGATACTTTTCATAACTTTGTTGATTTGTTCTTAAAGAAATTGTAGAAATTTATACAAGAAGAAAATACCATGTCATTTGGAATGATTCACATAATTTTTTATTCAGACCATGGTGGCAAAACGCCACTTTGCTCCCCTTTGTTTTTATCAATGAAAAGCAATACAACTGAAAAATTGTTGAACATACAGAGTTAATCTGCTTGTAATCAATGTTTCAGGTCTTCACAAACAAACTACTATAATTGACAACTCCATTTATTAGTTGTTGTCACTGTGTGTGGCGGAGTATGGCAGCAAGTCAACAATATCATAACAATGCTTCAGATTGACATGAAAATAAGAACTGACACATTATTCCCATACTCAATCCATCTTACTATATTCTAACATGAACAGGATAGGTTTGTGAAATTTGGGAAAACATTGGGACAAAAGGAGAAAATGCTGATTACCAGCATTTTCTCCTTTTGTACCAATATTTTTTCTACTATCTTGTACAAGCAAACTACTATAATTGACAATTCCATTTATTAGTTGTTGTCACTGTGTGTGGCTGAGTGTGGCATCAAGTCAACAATATCATAACAATGCTTCAAATTGACACAAAAATAGTAACTGACACATTATTCTCATACTCAATCAATCTCACTATACTCTAACATGAACAGCATAGGTTTGCGAAATTTGGGAAAACATTGGCGACAAAAGGAGAAAATGCTGATAACCAGCAATACATTTCCTCCTTTTGTCCCAATATTTTTTCTACTATCTTGTACAAACAAACCACTATAATTGACAGCTCCATTTATTAGTTATAGTCATGGTGTGTGGCAGAGTGTAGCATCAAGTTAACAAAATCATAACAATGCTTCAAATTGACATAGAAATATGAACTGACACATTATTCGGATATTCTATCAATCTTCCTAGTTCTAACTAGATCATGGAACAAATACCTTCACTAAAAAGTAGAAAACATTGAAGGAAAAGAAAGCTACCCTCGTGTTGTCTCACATTGACAAAATCACAACAATGCTTAAGATTGACATGGAAATAGTAACTGACACATTATCAGAATACTCAAGAGTCAATCCATCTTGTTCTTACTAGAATATGGAACAAGTACATGCAAGGAACTAAAAGTAGATCTGAACCAAAACATAGAAAACATTGAAAGAAAAGAACACTACCCTCATGTGGCATCAACTCAACAAAATCATAACAATGCTTCAAATTGACATGAAAATAAGAACTGACACATTATTCTCATACTCAATCGATCTTGCTTGTTTTAACTAGAATATGTGGAACAAGTATTTGCACTGAAAAGTAAATCTGAACCAAAACATATAAAATATTGAAGGAAAAGAACAATACCATCATGTGGCATCAAGTCAACAAAATCATGCTTCAAATTGACAAGTCAATATCAACTGACACATAGTTCGGACACTTAACCCTTTCCCAAACAAGACCTGGTTTTGACGTCCCTAATAGAAAAGGCTAGGGAAAACATTGAAACAAAAGAAGAAACTCAGCTGATAACCAGCAGTTTCTCCTTTTGTCTCAATATTTTCTATGCCATATTTAACGAAAATCCCATATTTAATACCATCTATTTTGTCATTTGTGGCAGTTCTTGAAGTGGATCACCCTAAAATTTTGTCGTTTGGGAAAGGGTTAATCCATCTTGCTAGTTCTAACAAGACCAGGGTGATTGACAAAAACATTTGGACAAAAGAAGAAAATGCTGATGACCAGCATTTTCTCCTTTTGTCACAATCTTTTCTCTTGGTGTGTGGCAGTGTGTGGCACCAATTCAACAATTTCAAAACAATTAATGCTTCACATTGAAATGGAAATAAGAACTGATACATTATTCCCATACCCCTTTCCCAAACAAGACCTGGTTTTGACGTCCCTAGTAGAAAAGGCTTGGGAAAACATTGAAACAAAAGAAGAAACTGCTGATAACCAGCAGTTTCTCCTTTTGCCTCAATGTTTTCCATGCTATATCATACATAAATTCAATCTTTATCAACATCTATTTTGCTGTTTTCAGCACATTTTAAATTGGAACACCCCAAAAATTTGACGTTTGGGAAAGGGCTCAATCCATCTGGCTTGTTCTAACTAGAACATGGAACCAGTTCATGCATCATAAAATATTTCTCAACCAAAATATAGAATACTTTTGGGGAAAAGCAGAATACCATCATGTGGTCTAGGTATCAACAAAATCATTACAACAATTTAGACTGACATGAAAATATGAACAGACACATTATTCAGAAAACTCAATCAATCTTGCTAGTCATGAACATGAACACAATTCATAATATTCCATGAAACCTTGCCGTGATTTAGCAACATGGTAAAAATTTGGGGAGTTCCAATTTAAAAGCGGAGCTTTCTAACAGTCTATATTTTTGGGATTTGGAAAAGGGGTGAGCAGGATATAAAGTATAAACGTAGGGTAGATTGGACTCATTCTTTCCTTTTTCTATCTTATGCCATTGACTTATGTGTTTTAGAAAGATACAAAGATATAGGTATACATTTATTTCAAACCTGCAGACCCAATTAATACAAATTGACAATTAAGTGCTAATAAGTGGTACAAATGCATGATAAATAGTACCAATGCATGAGAAATGCAGGTGATTTGAAGATAACATACTCCTGGTAGAAACATTTTGCACTTATTGGAAAAGCATGATTTATAGTAGAGGAATAATTGTGACCCGTCACGCTAAACAAACTGACAATTACTCAGAAAACTAACTTTTGTACAAACTAACTCTCATAATCAGCTCTTTATTCCTTTTCCTCAATATTTTACCAAACAATTTCTACCAGAGCCGTCAAAACCAATTTTTGTTTGGGAAAGGGTTAAAACTGATGAAAACTACAGGAAAAATAACGAAAAATTTGGAATATTCAGATAGACAAGAACTAGCAGCCATACATCAGCAGTACTGGCCTGATAATATCACCTCATGACAAATTAACTGTTATCCTTTCTCCGAAACAAATAATTCCTTGAAAAATATTGAGGCAAAAGGAGAAAATGCTGCTTGTCAGCATTTTCTTCTTTTGCTTCATTATTTTCGAACATCTCTTCTATTTTAGACATCAAAAAGAACATTTAAACTCAAATTTAGCAACCTGGAAACGCATTAAACCTTACCCAAACAAGACCATGTTTTAACTTTTCACAGCATCAGCGGAAATGATTTGGGAAAGGTTTGAAGCAAAAGAAGTAAATGCTGATAATTAGCATTTTCTCCTTCTTTCTTATAGTTCTTTTTAAATATATTGTACACAGATCCTAATTATATTAACATGCAGTTTGTTGTCTGTAGACTTTTAACTAAGGCCACCGTGATATTTTGCCTCTTGGAAAAGAGTTAACCCTTTCCCAAACAAGACCTGGTTTTGACATGCTTTATAGAATAGGCTTGGGAAAACATTGAAACAAAAGAAGAAACTGCTGATAACCAGCAGTTTCTCCTTTTGTCTCAATATTTTCTATGCCATATTTTACACAAATTCTATCTTTAAAATCTTCCATTTTATTGTTTGTTGCAGTTTTTGAAATGGATCACCCCAAAGTTTTGCTGTTTGGAAAAGCGTTTACTGATAAGCCAAGGCATAAAAAATGCAATAATGACTTCGTAGCACACTTCTGCCACCATTTTTGCCGTTGATGCATCTGCATCAGTTGTCATTCGCGTAATTTACGTCCCGAGAATTCGGGATAATTACGATAAATCTGTTCTTGTTTCGATGAATAAACCTGTCGGCTTTTGTACATCTTTTTTTACAAAAACCATATGTTGCAAGAGTTTATTTAAATCAAGCAAATAAAACATGATGAAATTGATTGAAAATTCAGACTTTCCAAACGCTCACGATTTTGTAAAGAGCTAATTTCTCCATATAATCAAGGGCCCCTTTAATTGACAATTATCTTGTAGTTTTTATGCCACAACATATTGTTTCAATTTGCTGCATTGTTATCCATTCATGCATCCCTGCATATTACTGTCTGCATTTTCTCATTGTCGCTTTTCAACAAAAACCTCGTGACTGCAGCTTGATTCAAGCTGCAGTTACGAGGATTTTGTTGAAAAGCACAGCAATATTATCGTCGCATTTCAACAAAAATCTTGTAACCGAAGCTTATTTTAAGCTGCAGTTACAAGGTTTTTGTTGACAAGTAGAGTTATATTCATTTTACCTTGCACTTCACTTGCAGCTGAACTTTCTGCCCTAAAGCTTCAAACCTTTCCAGAAACAAGATGTGTTTGTGAAACACAAATGACCCCAAAATGGCCATTTCTATAAAATGTTAAGTTTTCGTAGAGTAAAAGGTTGATAAGGGTTAATGGATGACCTTGAGAAAGGTCATATTGCATGGGACAGATAGATATTATTAAAAGAAAGTTACATGCCAAATTTAAGCTTTGTATGTCCCATACTTTTAGAGAAAAGGACAATGTTAAGTTTTCACATTAAGTTTTCAGACAGATGGACGGACAGACAGACGGACAGACATCCGGACATGAGTAAAACAATATGCCCCGATCTTTCGATCAGGGGGCATAAAAATCTACTGTCTAGCAACTTGAACTAGAAATCTATCACTAAAGGTAATAAAATACCCCGCCACTTACAATATTTGCCCGGACAAGCCTTTTTGTCGACAAAGGTCAATAACTTCAAAATTACCAGCAGCAGAGTAATGGTTCTTGTTCTATCTACCTATGAAGTTTCATGATTCTACCTTTAATAGTTTTCAAGTTATGCCCAAGACAAGACTTGTACATGGACGGACAGACAAAGAGACTGATGAACAGAAAAGCTGATTACAGTATACCTCCTTAAACATTTGTTTTGCAGGGAGTATAATAAAGTATTTGTTTTGCAGGGGTATAATTAAGTCTAATAAATCCTTTACATCCCAGTAATACAATCATGTGCCGATTTTTGCCTTCATATTTTCTGGCAACAAAAAAGCTGAAGGCATGTAGCGTAGTGAATAAATGATCCATAAAATGCATTTATAATGTGGATTCCAAAACATGTGCATAAATATTTTGTCACTGCAAAACTTCACAAGCATTAACCCTTCCCATGCTGTTCTTGTCAATTTACTTTAGCCACCAACGCTTTGGCAGGCAGTATAGACTAAGATCAGCCTGCACAGATGTGCAGTCTGATCTTAGCATACACTGCTTGCTTTCTGCTCCATTATTGTGGCAAAAACTTGAGATGTACTTATTGAAATGACTCTTAAATTGGTAATTTGTTTGCAATAAAATTTGTAGTCAGCAGGACAAGGGTTAATTGGGTTAGAAAAATTCTTTTTGCAAAGACAAAAGAAAGACTACCATAGAAAATATTTTTTGATGGTCTTCTCCCAGCATCCTGCACCAAATATTGGACATTTTTTAGTCCTTTCTTAATCAATACCTATAGTTTTGAAAATATTGATGGAAAAGAAGAAAATGCTAATTACCATCATTTAGATTTAGACTGGAGGCCTCTTAATTTACTAGCCTGGAATCTTAATGAGAATAGTGTAGAATATATTCCATTTTTTATGTTTTCTTATGCATCCAAAGAGAGATAGAGAAAAAAAATCTCAAAAAATGTGAAAACTTTCTTGCTGTTGCAGAAAATCATACAGACTCATTGTGTTTTTATGTCATTACAAAACAATGCATTCCCTAGAGATAGGCAAAAATCTCGAAAAATGTAAAAAGTTTTTTGTTATTCGAGCGGCACATACAAAACTGTTGTAAATGTATAGTAGCATTATACACACATGTCATAGTTTTGCCCTGTGCCCTCTTGATGCAGAAAAATAATAGAAATTCATCGCAATTTTTTTTTTTTACGTTTGCCTTTCGAGAACAATGCAGACAGGTGCTGAGGTTTGATTCAAACTAAATCCTTACAAGTTTTTGATGTCGACTAATTGGTTTACCAGCAAATTGTTGTAAAAAATAATGAATTTTTACTAAATTTTGGAAGAAAACATGTGAGTTGCCGTTCTAAAAAGGAGCCCTTCTTGCAAATACCAGAAAAATAAGCCTTGCAGAGCACAAAAAATACCAGCCACTAAATAGGATTTAATTCAAGATTCTATTGACAAGAGAAAAATTTATTATCAAGACTTCATGTCAGAAAAGCTATTTTCAATGTCCAGATTTGATTCTAGTCCAAAAGTAAACAGAATCTTGGATTAAGATTAGATTAACCCTTTCCCAAACGACAAAATCTTTGGGTGATCCAATAAAAAAACTGCTCCAGACGACAAAATTCATGTTAAAAAGGAAAGGGTTTGTGTGCAATATGGCACAGAAAACATTGAGACAAAAGGAGAAACTGCTGGTTATCAGCAGTTTCTTCTTTTGTTTCAATGTTTTCCTAAGCCTTTTCTATTAGGGACGTCAAAACCAGGTCTTGTTTGGGAAAGGGTTAAGATTAGATTAAGAAAAGTTCAAACATAATTGGTTGTTTTATTGTTCAGAAAAAGGCTGAGGCACCATTTAAAGAAATATGACACAAAGCAAGAAATTCCAGAAAGAAAGTATCCAAAGATTCCGAGAGATTCGCTCATGTTTTCAAAATGTTTCAAGGTTGTTTTTCATCATTAACACATCGTAACATGCCTAGAGACAATTAGTGTGGAATCGTAGAAGCTTTGAGTGAAATTCAAGACAGCCATAAAAATAAACAGCAAGAGTCGTAAGTTGTAATGCACTCTTGTACTTCTGAGTACTACAAGTTCAAACAAAGAAATTTATCCCATCTTTTGATTAGCTTTATATTTTTTTACCTGTGACTCTCAAAAAATTTTCAGTTAAAACATAGGAATCATACATAATTATTATGTCATAATTCATGTTTGATGATCAGCATTTTCTTCTTTCCCATAAATGTTTTCTGTCAAATGATGATTCAATTTTTCGGAGATCTATTTTATTTTCTTATCTCTTTTTAACACATTACCAAACTACAAGATTTTAGGGCGGTCCAAATTGAAAGATCCTGTAGAGGACAATTTTAAGTGAATGGAACTTTTAATTTTTAGGTCTTTTTAGATGGAAAACATTGTGACAAGCAATTTCTTCATTTTTCAAGATATTTTCCATGGTCATTATTTTGTGACGAGTCAAAAAGAGTCACTGTGTGGTAATGGGTAACAAATCTTAAATCATTAACTTTGGAAAAAGGCTTATAGGTCTACAAACATTTTCTTTTTTTTCAAAAACATCTTAAAAATTTTCTTCTTTCATGGTCGTCAAAGTCAGGCATTATTTTAAGAATTCTAAATAAACAGGGAGCTCCAGATAAAAGGGGATAATGATTGGCTTTTCAAAATGAAACGAAAAAGAAATATATAAATTATTTTCAATCAAACCTTATGCTGTTGGTA
Source organism: Fragum sueziense (assembly GCA_963680895.1). Taxonomy (NCBI): domain Eukaryota; kingdom Metazoa; phylum Mollusca; class Bivalvia; order Cardiida; family Cardiidae; genus Fragum; species Fragum sueziense. Next base: position 38,539,942 of record OY804608.1, on the reverse strand, counting down.
CTCATTTGGAGTTTGAGTTTATTGGGGTTTTACGCCGTTTTCAACTACCAGGGTCATATCGCGGCGGCTGGAGCACCTACCCATAGATTCCTGTTGTTTCTCAAACCAGTACTACCACAACACCCTTACCGAGCCTCCAGCTGCTCGCCCACTTAGGTTAACGATTTCAAACCCATTGGTGGGTGACAATTTTGTCAGAAAGGGTATTAGCCGCGGCCGGGTATCGAACCCGTGACCTCTCGTATGAGGGTCAGATGCGCTACCAACTGCGCTAAGGCCGCGGCCGGTACTCATTTGGAATTGTCTCATCAATGAGACAATTCCAATGGGTAACAACATCATAGGGTTTGGAGTTGAAATACTAGAAGACCTGAAGGTCTTGAGTCGCTCCACAGGCCTGAATTTCTTTAAATATTCAATCCAAGTTTTGATTAGATTGTTCAATAGTTGTGTTTCTAAGAGCAAAAAGAAAGTAAAACTAGATTGTACAAAACATGTGGTTCTTTGAGCAAAGAGAGTAAAACCCTGTTTGCCATTTGAGAAAGGGTAAAAGGAAACAAGAGAAAATTCCAGATCAGGATGATACTGGCAATGATCATTTTTCCTTCGACCAAACAGATCTAAACTATCATTGATTACTCCAAAATAGTTCATATTTCTAAAAATAGATTTCATTGTTCTAAAAATAGATTTGGGGAAATACCCTATTTATAAAATAACCAGAAAGCCCTGATTTTCTTGTAATTTCAAATCCAAGTTTTTACAAGATTTTTCAATACTTTTGGGTCTTAGAGCAATAACAAAGTAACTAGAAAGCTGAAAATACCTTCATATAAGATTTAATGGTTACCAAGATTTGTTTTGATTAGAGTGAATTTGACTGATCTAGTTTGATAATGAAGTCATAATTGGCAATTTTGTCAAATTCAAAGGCATATAACTGGGAATGTTATATTACTCTAAAGCTAAGAATCACACTAAAATAAGATCTTTGCCTCACTTACATTTTGTTTTAGGTTTTGACCTGATTGATCATTATTTGTGGTTGAAAAGAGAATGAAAATAAAGTTGAAAACTACAATTTGTCAAATTCAAGGGCAGATAAATCATGATTTACGATTCTAATGAAGCTGACAATTACATCCATGCAAGATTTTATGGACAATTAAGATTATAACAAAGTTTCCTGTTGATTGTTGGATATTTATAGTCGTTTGAGTAAAAATAAGGTCAACAAGAGATGTTTGTAAAACATATATGCCCCCTCAAGGGCCTACATTTGATGTAGGTCAAAGTCCAAGGTCAAGTTAACAAGGTCCAAGGTCATGGTCAAATATGAAAGGTCTTGGTAGGAGGTGTCTATGTGTGAAATATTAAAGCTGTATATGTAAAAGTTAAATGAAACATAGGCCAGGTTAAAGTTTTTAGAAGTAGGCCAAATGCCAAGGTCAAGGTCATGGTCAAATGAGAAAGGTCTTGGTTGGAGGTGTCCATGTGTGAAATATCAAGGCTGTAGGTGTAAAAGGACATGGTATATATGCCTGGTTTCAGTCTTTTTTAAAGTAGGTCAAACTCCAAGGTCAAGGTTGCAATATTCAAGGTCATGGTCAAATGTGAAAGGTCTTGGTAGGAGGTGTCTATGTGTGAAATATCAAGGCTGTAGGTGTAATAGGACATAAGATAAAGGCTAGGTTAGATATTTCTAAAAGTAGGTCAAACTCCAAGGTCAAGGTCCAAGGTCATAGTCAAAGTGAAATATCTTGGTTGGAAGTGACCATGTGTGAAATATCAAGGCTGTATATGTAAAATGACATGAAATATAGGCCAGGTTAATGTATTATAAAAGTAGGTCAAACACCAAGGTCAAGGTCACAAGGTCCAAGGTCATGGTCAAATGAGAAAGGTCTTGGTCGTAGGTGTCCATGTGTCAAATATCAAGGCTGTATGTGTAAAAGGACATGATATATCGGCTAGGTTAAAGTTCTTTTTGAAGTAGGTCAAAGTCCAAGGTCAAGGTCACAAGGTCCAAGGTCATGGTCAAATGTGAAAGGTCTTGGTAAGATGTGTCCATGTGTGAAATACCAAGGCTGTATGTGTAATAGCACATAAGATATAGGCCCAGTTTATTTTTTTTAAAAGTAGGTCAAACTCCAAGGTCAAGGCCACATGGTCCAAGGTCATAGTCGTATGCGATAGGTCTAAGTCGGAGGTTTCCATGTGTCAAATATCAAGGCTGTATGTGTAAATGGACATGATATATCGGCCAGGTTAAATTTTTTTAAAAGTAGGTCAAACTCCAAGGTCAAGGTCACAAAGTCCAAGGTCATGGTCAATTGTGAAAGGTCTTGGTAAGATGTGTCCATGTGTGAAATATCAAGGCTGTATTTGTAAAAGGTCATGAGATATATGCCGGGTTTAATTTCTTTTAAAGTAGGTCAAACTCGAAGGTCAAGGTCACAAGGTCCAAGGTCATGGTTAAATGTGAACGATGTTGATAGGAGGTATCTATGTGTGAGATATCAAGGCTGTATGTGTAAAAGGAAACGAGATATAGGCAAGGTTAAGAATTAAGTCATAAAATCAACAAAGGGCAATAACTCACAAAATTTGATCTGCAGAGTTACGGTTCTTGTGCACAGCACCTCTCCATAATGAGATCTATTCACCTGTAAAGTTTCATGATTCTACCTTACATGTTTTTTGAGTTGTGCTCCGGACGAGAATCAAGTTATAAAATCAACAAAGGGCAATAACTCACAAAATTTGATCGGCAGAGTTACGGTTGTTGTGCACTGCACCTCTCCATAATGAGATGTATCCACCTGTAAAGTTTCATGATTCTACCTTACATACTTTTTGAGTTATGCACCGGACAATAATCAAGTTTGAAAATCAACAAAGGGCAATAACCCAAAAAATATGATCAGCAGAGTTACGGTTCTTGTGCACTGCACCTCTCCATAATGAGATATATCCACCTGTAAAGTTTCATGATTCTACCTAACATAGTTTTTGAGTTATGCTCCGGACAAGAATCAAGTTATAAAATCAACAAAGGGCAATAACTCAAAAAATATGATCAGCAGAGTTATGGTTCTTGTGCACTGCACCTCTCCATAATGAGATATATCCACCTGTAAAGTTTCATGATTCTACCTAACATAGTTTTTGAGTTATGCTCCGGACAAGAATCAAGTTATAAAATCAACAAAGGGCAATAACTCAAAAAATATGATCAGCAGAGTTACGGTTCTTGTGCACTGCACCTCTCCATAATGAGATCTATCCACCTGTAAAGTTTCATAATTGTACCTTACATACTTTTTGAGTTATGCTCCGGACAAGAATCAAGTTATAAAATCAACAAAGGGCAATAACTCAAAAAATTTGATCGGCAGAGTTACGGTTCTTGTGCACTGCACCTCTCCATAATGAGATCTATCCACCTATGAAGTTTCATGACTCTACCTTTAATACTTTTCGAGTTATGCTCCGGACAAGGTTTGGTCTACGGACAGACCGACCGACCGACCGACCGACCGACCGACCGACCGACCTTCCGACCGACCGACCGACCGACCGACCGACCGACACTTGCAAAACAATATACCCCCATTTTCTTCGAAAGGGGGCATAAAAATGGTAATTTTGTCAATTTCAAGGGCACATAACTCATGATGCAATTTTCATATCAAGCTGAAAGTTGCACCCAGGCAAGATCTTATAGTAACCATCATTCTGTCCAAGTTTTGTCTTGATTGGTCAATATTTGTAGTTGCTAGAGTGAAAACAAAGTAAAAATAAAGCCGAAAATGGCAATTTTGTCAATTTCAAGGGCACATAACTCATGATGCAATTTTCATATCAAGCTGAAAGTTGCACCCAGGCAAGATCTTACAGTCACCATTAATCTGTCCAAGTTTTGTCTTGATTAGTCAATATTTGTAGTTGCTAGAGTGAAAACAAAGTCAAAATAAAGTTGAAAATGGCAATTTTGTCAATTTCAAGGGCACATAACTCATGATGTAATTGTCAGATCAAGCTGAAAGTTGCACCTAGGCAAAATCTTATAGTCACCATCATTCTGTCCAAGTTTTGTCTTGATTGGTCAATATTTGTAGTTGCTAGAGTGAAAAAAAGCCAGAACAGCCATTTTTTAAATTCAAGGGCAGATAACTCCAGATTTTCTGATTCAATCAGAATCAATTGAAGGAATCTGAGAGAGGACCACCCAAAGATCATTCCTGTGAAGTTTGATTGAAATCCATTGAGTAGTTTCTGAGGAGAAGATTTTTAAAGAAAAAGTTGACGACCGGACGGACGGACGGACGCACGGACGGACGCACGCACGACGGACACAGCGCCATGACAATAGCCCGCTGGCCTGAAGGCCAGTGGAGCTAAAAAAAATCAAAATGCCTTTACACCCTCTTATCCTGTAGTTCTGTTCATACAAGATTTCACACATGTTACGATTTTTGGATTTTCATTTAACCCTTTCCCAAACGGCAAAAATTTCGGGTAGTCCAATTTGAAAGCTGCAGCAGACGACAAAATGGAAGCTACAAAAGGCAAAATTTGTGCATAATAAGCACAGAAAACATTGAGACAAAAGGAGAAAATGCTGGTTATCAGCATTTTCTTCTTTTGCTTCAATATTTTCCCAAACCCGATCTATTAAAGATGTCAAAACAAGGACTTGTTTGGGAAAGGGTTAAACCTCAAAACAAGCTCATCAGAAGCTTTACGCTCAATGGTTACTCTTCAAGCACCTAAACCACCCTGATCATATCTCATTTTTACCAAGTGTTTTTTCACTTTAGATTCAAAATCAAGATAATGTCGCCAAATGTCAAAACAAATGCAATGCTAACTGGTACATGCTTTGTTCTTTCTGCAAAATTATTAAGACGGTGTCTTTTTTAACCTCTTACCGGTACCTCATAATGATGGCTTTTGACACCCCAAAAGATAATGGCTTTTTGGAAAATTACGAAATTTATTGTGCCATAACCAATTACAACACAGCAATATTTCAGACTGGTCTAAATTTCAATGAAGAGAAATTAGAGAAAAACTCATTTTTACACTAAGGCCCCTTTTTCCATGACGCAGCCTCAAATTAAGAAACAGAGAAAAAGGTCCCTAGGTACTATCCAAGGGAGTTCACATGTAAAGTTTCATTGAATTTGGTCCAAGGGTTGCTGAGATCTGGCTGTGGACTGATGGACGGACACACGGACGTCGGACGGATGGTCGGATGGACAGCGTGGCGACTATTTGCTCTCATTTTTTCAGGGAGCATAAAAAATGCTGATAATCAGCAATTTTTTCTTTTGCAACAATGTTTTCCCATGCAATTTTCTTTAAGGGACGTCAAAACCTGGTCTTGTTTGGGAAAGGGTTAACAACAAGATGATAAATAAAGATGGAGTAAAAACCTGTCAAAAACCTGTTGAAATGAAACATTTGATAATGTAGACTGGTTCATGCTATACTTCGCATGAAAGATTCACAACTTTTGAGTGTAAAAACATGAAAATCAGTCAGTAATGCTTCTACTGACATAGATGGATTTTCCAAATTTTCACAGCGGATGATGTTCGGAAGTGAAAAACTTCTATGTTTGTTTGTTTGTTTGAATCAGGTTTTAGTTTCCTTTCAACATTTTTTTCAGTCATGTCGTAATCAAATTTGCTTATCCAAGAGCATTATAGTTGCTAATTTCATATCATATTGATGATAAGTATATTTTAATTGGACTCAATGTTTTGCCAAGCCTTTTCCATAAGAATTCAGAACCAGATCTTGTTTGGGAAAAGGTTAATTATATGATCTTCTTCAACCACACATTTCCTTTATAAGGAATGATTATAATGATTTAATAAAAGAATATCATATTGATATTCCCATTAGAGAAAAAGATAGATTTTTATTTCTCCTTTAGATAGCTCTGACATTCTCTGCATACAAACAATAGTGGGTGGGGTAAGATAGACTAACCTGTGGATTCCATGTCACACCGGTTGTATGATATTGTTTTATATATGCCATCATCTCTGTGAGGGTGCCATTCTATATACACCAAATGGTGGGTGGGGTAAGATACACTTACCTGTGGATTCCAAGTCACACTGGTTGTATGATATTGTTTTATACATGCCATCATCTCTGTAAGGGTGCCATTCTATATACACCAAATGGTGGGTGGGGTAAGATAGACTAACCTGAGGGTTCCATGTGACACCGGTTGTATGATATTGTTTTATATATGCCATCATCTCTGTAAGGGTGCCGTTCTATATACACTAAATGGTGGGTGGGGTAAGATAGACTAACCTGAGGGTTCCATCTCACTCAGGTTGTATGATATTGTTTTATATATGCCATCATCTCTGTAAGGGTGCCATTCTATATACACCAAATGGTGGGTGGGGTAAGATAGACTAAACTGAGGGTTCCAAGTCACACTGGTTGTATGATATTGTTTTATACATGCCATCATCTCTGTAAGGGTGCCATTCTATATACACCAAATGGTGGGTGGGGTAAGATAGACTAACCTGTGGGTTCCAAGTCACACTGGTTGTATGATATTGTTTTATATATGCCATCATCTCTGTAAGGGTGCCATTCTATATACACCAAATGGTGGGTGGGGTAAGATAGACTAACCTGAGGGTTCCAAGTCACACCGGTTGTATGATATTGTTTTATACATGCCATCATCTCTGTGAGGGTACCGTTCTATATACACCAAATGGTGGGTGGGGTAAGATAGACTAACCTGAGGGTTCCATGTCACACCGGTTGTATGATATTGTTTTATATATGCCATCATCTCTGTAAGGGTGTCATTCTATATACACCAAATGGTGGGTGGGGTAAGATAGACTAACCTGAGGGTTCCATGTCACACCGGTTGTATGATATTGTTTTATATATGCCATCATCTCTGTAAGGGTGCCATTCTATATACACCAAATGGTGGGTGGGGTAAGATAGACTAACCTGTGGGTTCCAAGTCACACCGGTTGTATGATATTGTTTTATGTAAGCCATCATCTCTGTGAGGGTGCCATTCTATATACACCAAATGGTGGGTGGGGTAAGATAGACTAACCTGTGGGTTCCAAGTCACACCGGTTGTATGATATTGTTTTATATATGCCATCATCTCTGTTAGGGTACCGTTCCATTTTTTGGTCCATTCACACTGGTCTTCATCCCTGTAGAGAGAGGGGTTATCGGATCAACTACCTTAAATAACTTTTTGTTTTAACATTTTCGTGAAAATATGATATCGTCAGTGTAAATGCAAAACCTCGTATGTCGATTCTTGCAACTTTCAAAGTACAAACTTGTGTGCCAAGTTAAGACAATTCTTGCAGGTTTTGAGATATTTTTATTGATCAGTATTAACGATCTGGAACCATAATGGATTTCGGTTATTATCGCCGATGATCGGGTATTTACGGCACTCGGTTATTTCCGTGAAACGCACTTCGGAAAGATTCGATTTTGTTCTTACATCGGTTTACTTTCTCGTAAATATTAATATGTATCGGCCGTGTAAGCTATTTAAAGTGTATTTTTCTGCATAGATAGAGATAATTCTCGTATTTCTCGTTGTTGATAGCACGAAAAATGCTTTAATATTATCGTTCTGAACACTCTGGCGATTAAACGTACATTAAACGTACATTCATTCCATTAGAAAATGAAATACATGAAAAATACTTTTTCATGTTGTATTCTATAAATAGCAACAAAAAAGAAAGTGAAAGTACAGCGAAATAGGGAACGATTTTATTCAGTTAATCGTGACGTTATTTCGGACATAAAATAGTAATTCGTTGGAGCTGTTATGAAATCTCGTAGCTACGGCTTAAATCAGGCCGTAGTTACGATATTTTATGACAACACTGACGGTTTATCAAAACATAACTTTAAACCCAGTCTATTGTTAGCACAAAATCCATTGCTATTCACATGAATTTTCCGTTGTTTGTTCAATTTCAACATTTCCTTTCATAGATATTTTGATATTTTCAGTAATTTTGGGGTTACATTTGTATCAAGGCTTTAAACGGTAAACTTAGGCATCGACAGTGTGACGAACAGATTTACGTCAACTATTTTTGATCGTAAAGTTACGGAAAAAAACTTAGGAAATTATAATCTTGGCTGCGAACATGTTTTGTAAAACGCACTTACGCAAAAATTTGAACTTTCATTCAAATCTACGAAAATAATGTGCGTAATTTCGTTGATAAAACGGGCCCAGATCACTGGTAGAAATAACAGAAAAACACTAAGAGAAATGAAGAAATAACTGTTTCAATAGGCCTACAATTGTTATGAATTTACTGATTTGGCTATAAAGAGCAAAGCACTGATATATCCTTCTCTTAACAAGTTTGGTTTTGACGTTCATTGTAGAAATAATTTGTGAAAACATTGAGAGAAAAGAAGAGGTTGTTGATTATCATCAATGTGTTATCATCAATGTGTCTCTTTTCCTCAGTGTTTTCTGTTCTTTTGGACTGGTACATTTTTTTTGTGGGGGGGGGATGGGTTATGTATGCGCCAATACACTTGATTGATTCAAGATTTATACGAATAAGGCCACACCAAATAAATTATTAGATTCTCATCCTTTTTTTATGAAAAAATGGGGCGGGAGGGAGGTTTTTATTTTTTATTTTTTATTTTTTTCAAAACTTCAGACAATATTTACCATCGCTGTAAATTTTGTACTTCAAATGGAAATAAATGATTATAATGAATAAATAGAGTTGTTATTTTATTAAAACAGTTTATTAAACTATGCAAGAAACAGAATGACTAGTTCGGGACAAGATTTGGACAATATTAGCTCAATCACAGTATTTAGTATGACTAGTTTCGGGAGAAGTACCACGACTTTCCTTCATTTTTGGACAGCATATGATAAGAATTGCTTAACCCTTCCCAAACAAGACATAATTACATCCCTATCATAGAAAATGGTTGAGAAAACATTGAGGCAAAAGAAGAATATGCTGATTATCAGTGTTTTCTCCGTTTGTCTCAATATTTTCTGCGCTACATTTTCTCACAAATCCTATCATGACCAACATCCATTTTGTTGTCTGCAGCAGCTTTCAAATTTGAACACCTAAATTCTACTGTTTGGGAAAGGGTTAATTCACATGTCGATACAGAATGGAGAACTATTTATGTAAAACTGAAAATAAACAACAAACAGTAAAGATCTTGATCAGACTGCTATCCTATTTCATAGCAGACTGATTTAAATCTGCACTTTTTGTCCTATCATTAACCCATTAATACTGCACAGTGTCGCATTTTGACTCCCTCACAAGAAAATGCTTGGGAAAGCATTGAGGAAAATGAAAAAATTGCTTGTATGTTCAAGCAATTTCTTCATTTTCCACAATGTTTTCTAACCCAAAATATTTTTTATACCATCAAGTTCAAATTGTCGTCTGTACCATTTTTCAATTTGGATCAGCCTAAAATTGTGCCGCCTGGTATTAATGGGTTAATTTCTTTTGGCTGGAAGTCTCTTTCTCCTTGGGAAAGGGTTCTTTCCTGCACTGGCACAATTTTCACAGATCGGATAGTGGTCAGGATGTTGATCCTCCTGATCATTACCACAGTAGAAACATACACTCTCAAACCCAGCAGTGTAGTATGCAAACTCAATATTGTCAGTGCACTTAATATTTTGCCTAACAAACACTCTCTTTAGTACATGATCATCGTCGCATTCAATGTCTGTGAGGGTAGACCCACAAGAATATTCGATATCAGCCAAAGTAGCGCTTAATTGTGTTCTGTTTGCACCCCTTACCACATTTTTTGAAAACAGCAGTCGAGGCTTTTCACACATTGCACAGAGTATGACCATTTCAACATTTTTTGCATACTGAGAAGATGGGGGAAATGGCATTCCTGATCCACCTACATTTGAAGTGTCTTTCATAGAAGGCCTATATTTCTCGGAGGTGTCTGACCCATACACTTCGTCAAATGATTTAAAGCTTTCACCATCACCAGGTACTGGGTCTGGTAAATGATTAAGTTTTTCAAATACTTCTGCAGGCAATCTTGGGGCTCTACAAATAGTACATGTGGCCAATCCACATTTCTTCACAGAAAACATGTAATGTCTTATCTTGCAATGCTTATTGAGAAAGTCATGTAAAACAGTTTTAGACTTCAAATCCTTTTGAGTAGTGTGAAGTGGGTCAATTGTTTCAATTTTGTTTACTTCCTTTGCTACGTCAGCAATTTCTTCATGGGATGCAGCAATCTGAGACCTTAAAAACTTTCCTTTCCATTTCAGACGATTAATTACATTATTCAAAAGATCTTTGACTGGCTGCACAGATTCTCTAACATAATCAACAATTCTTGGATTTTTTTCGGCAATATCTCGGACATGTCCTAATGAAGAGGCAGAAGACAAAATTTTCTCCATTTCATCATCTGACGGGGTCCTCATGAGCCCAACAGATTGGAAACCTATATTAAGCACGGACATAATCCTTTCAGCTGGATTTTTCCAACTATTACATGGAGGGGTCCTACAAGCTAATAACATATCATAATCCCCTGCTAGAAATATGTTAATTAGGGATATCTGCACTGATCCATAGGTAACTCTATGGTCTGGACCCCCATCACTATAGATAGCAACAATTGGTTTCTCAATATCCAAAATATGCTGCATTTCAGCAGCATGTCTATAGGGAGAGGAAGGTTCAAATGCAGACTCTTTAAGCCAGACGTGTACATTACCGTCATAAAATGTATGTTCAATGCATGTGGGAATGTCAACAGATAATGCAACACTTGGAGTCATTGAAAATTTTGTGAAATCATGATCACAGACCTCAAATATTTTACCAATAGAGACAAGGACAGGCTTTCCTCGTTCAACTGTGGCTACAGGAAAACCAGGCTCCCCTATCTTCAATTTATGTTTATCATCTACACAAATGAAATTGCAGTATTCTCTATACTTAATGCAAAATTCTTTTTCATATCGAAACAGAGCTGACGCATAGTGCATGTCCTCATGTGTTTTCCTGAATTGACGACACTGTATCATAAACTTTACTTTCAATTTACCGGTATATCTAACTGAGCTCTTACTGTGACAATTTTTAGGCCAAAACTGCAGTCTAAGCCATTCTTTTGATGGGAGAGGGGTATTAGGGGGACATTTCTGTGCTACCTGATCATACAAATCTCTAACAGAAAATGCTTCAGCAAAATGCGTAACAGTGTCTCCTTCATTTGTGACCTTATCATGTCGCCTGTCATCGACTGCTGTTTCCAAATTTGCAACAATATGTTTCTGACACTCTTCTAAAAATGTCTCATACTTTTCTGGTCTACCCTCATTATTCACTCGCATATCACAAATGATATCTGGATCTTCTAGATCTAAGATTTCTGATATTCTTTTATCAATTTCAGAAGTGCTACAATTCACACTAACGGAACAGTCACCAGTGAGACGCCTGTAGGCTTCCCTAAGAAAACCCGCCTTTCCATTCATCTGCCGCCCAAACAAAGATAGGAACTCCCTTCTCATGGCACGAGTATGATATAATGGAAGGGACTGTCTTATTTCAGAGGCTAATGTCATATTTTCATTTAAGATCTGACTCTCTGAGTGAGAAATGTTGACTTTCCAAACAAAAATTAAATGCTCTTTAGTCCCTGAGTAGGTGAACTTTACACACTTTACTGGTACAACGAGGCCCTTAACATACTCATGGCGTCGCCTCGGGTCCCCCGGCGCAAAATCATTCACACAGATTTTCTCATATGGATCGCTGGCAATTATAGCTGTGTGGAGAGCTTGATACCTGAAATTATAAAGATAAACCCTAGATTAAAGACTTTGGAAAACATCATGGAAAATGAAGAAATTGCTTGTGACAAGCAATTTGTTTTTATTTCCCACAATGTTTTCTAACCAGAAAGATCAAAATAAGAAAAAAATCATTCACTTGAAATTGTCGTCTGCAACATCTTTCTAGAAGGATTGGCTATTTAAAAGATCTGTCACACCCATGAAAACATTGAGACAGAAGTAGAAAATGCAGTGTTAATATGCGGTTGAATTTGGACTGGTCTAAAATTTGCAATCAGGTAATAGGTTAAGAAAGAGCGATGACTTTTCAGTATTTCACTTAATGTTAATCAAACCCTATGTACCCACAATATAGGGTTTGGATTTGAAATAAAGATTTTAGAATGTCTTCATCCGCTTTTGATATCTGTTTTTCTGTGCCTTAACCCTTTCCCACACATTGACGCTTTTGGACGCTCAACAAAATATTAGGCTTTGGTAAACATTGTGGAAAATGAAGAAATTGCTTGTGACAAGCAATTTCTTCATTTCTCACAATGTTTTCTACAAAAAAAGATCAAAAATTGTGAATTTTGTTCAATGGAAATTGTCGTCTGCAACACCTATGAGTTTGGACTAGGCTAAAATTTTGTTGTTTGGTAATGGGTTAAGATCAATTTTAAACATTGGAGACTAAAACCCTTTCCAAAACAAGACTTGATTTTGATGGCCCTAGCGTAATGGACTTGGGAAAACATTGATGTAAAAAGAATACTGCTATAAATCAGCATTTTCTCTTTTTGTCTGAATATTTTCTGTGTAAAATTGTACACAAATCCTATCGTTTTTAACATCCACATTGTCTTTAGAATGAAATTTGAATTGATATGATAGTATTGTCAAATTTGAGACATAATATTAAACAATAACCTGCTCAGAGGCCCTGGCAAAATGTGCGTCTTCTGTCCGAGAACTTCATATGTTTCCCTGTCAGAGGCACCCTTGACTTTCTTGTAATCTCCTTCACCTGACTTTTTCTTCCTGAGGTAGTCCGCATATCGAGTTAGACCATCACCTAGATCCACAAGTACCTGAAACCAATTTAGTATTCAAGCATAAGCCAAAGAGATTTTTTTATTACAGACAAAGGAGCATGCATGTTTAATAATCTATCACATCATGCAAATATACAGAGCCACAGATGAGCCATTCTGAATGTGTTATTTCAAATAATAATATGCTGTAGGTACTTATCGGAATTGTCTTGATGACAGAATTCTGATGTGTATCCACAACAGGTTCTGGCATGTACGAATATACTGTTTAATACTCACATGATCTTTAAATTTAACCCTTTCCCCAAGAATACCTGGTTGATTTTAATGTGGTCAATTTTGAAAGATGCTACAAAATAGAAAAAGATATCAACATTTTCTTCTGGGTACCTTTTTCTTCTTTTGTCTGTTTTTCACAAGTCTTTTTTATTTTCAATATCAAACCGTTTGGGAAAGAGTTTATAGGCAAAAAAACCCTCTTAACTTTTGATAAAAGAAAAAGCTTAACCCATTACCAAATGACAAAATTTCTGACTGCTCCAAATTCCAACATGTTACAGACGACAAGTTCGAGTGAATGAAATTTAAAAAAGACTGGTCATTTTGGGTAGAAAACATTGTAGGAAATGACAAAGTTGCTTGTCACAAGCAATTTCTTCATTTTCCACAATGTTTTCCAAAATCCATTTATAACTTTTAGGGAGTCAAAAAGAGTCACTGTGTGGTAATGGGTTAAAATGATCAGATTTACTTTGTTTACTGACACTTTTGAGAACGAATTTATACCTGTTTTACACCAGCCCACATTTCACGCTGAAAAAAACTCTTCTCTGTCAGCAGCAGAATCGAGGTGGCATGGTTTCTAAGTGTTTCTTCCCGCATATTGTCCTGATTGATTTTTTTTCTTTTCCTTTTTTCTGGCACGTTGTATTGCTGGAAGTTTTGCAGGGGCTCAGGTACAGCACAATTCCGGCCTGCAAGAGTGTCATGATTTCCGTCTATATACCAAAGGATATCAGTCAAACAGTTGATCAGCTGTAATCCAAGTGTGGAAACATTATTTGACATAAATCCCACATTCTGTTTTTTCAGCCATGAAATTATATCATTAGTCAACTTGGCCTTATTATTCACAGGCTGCTTGGTCTGGGGGAGATGGCTAGCTTTGTTTGCTGCAGCCATCATTATTTTGAAGTAATCACTTTGGATTCCATCAGAAGCCTGAGTTGGTGGAACCTGTTCATTCTCAACTAGATTAAAGTCTATAAAGTTGCCTAGGCACGCCACTGTCTCACCAACAGAGCAATCCGGTGATATCTGAGTGAGCTCTGTCTTCTTCGGGCCAACGAACACATTTAATACAGAATTTCCTCTTTCGATATCCCCGATCGGTGGTCTGTTGTCCAAATTGCCGTTTTGGAAATCGTCAAACAGATCGGCAAATGTGTTGTTTTCACACGCTTTCTTTACCCCGTACCAGTCTTTAATTACCTGGGGCCCTTTGCGAATACGCAAAAGCACAAACATGTCTTTGGTAAAGTGCGAAAACGTGCAGAATTAATGAAATATTTGCATCCTACTTTCACTTTCCGCAAATCGATCATGGAGTAAATCAGTTAGACGCTCGCAATTACTCTTTCAACCGCTTGCAAGCGTCTTACGGAAAATGATTTCAAAACGTTTTGTTTACTTCCGGTTAATTTTCGTCCCCGAGTCAGATCGCGATTTTTTTATTTTTCCAATAAAAAAAATTGGAGCGGGCGATATTTTTGGGGGGCGGGCGGGGATGAGATTCTAATAATTTATTTGGTGTCGCCTAAATGCTTCAGACCAGGATTTGATATAGTATCAATATTGCGTCTTCTGCCTTGATTGTTTTTATCATAGTCCAATCACAATATAATGACACATGTTTACACATTTTACAGTAATAAACAAAAGGTAATCCTTGTTAATTTTCAGTTCAACGTTGCATGTCGTGGTTTAAATCTTGAAGGTGTAAGGGACCTGCAAGATTCGAACCATCACATGCAAATTTACAGTAGTTATGATTTTGCTATTGCGTTTTTTGCAAGGGTAAATTTTGTAAACATGTGCCATAATATCGTTAAAGGACTATAGGTATGTAAAGACCCGGTAATCAAAGATACATGTTCGTGTAAGATTAGCTTAATTTGATTTAAAAAAGGCGTTCTTATAAAGTAGTACATGACACCAATTTCAACCCTCTTCCACCCAACGAATCTTATATCACGGCGGGGAATCATCTGACATAATGTTTTTGATATTTTCCAACAATTCTGTCAAAAGATGACCGATTTGAAAAGAAGAATTTAAGCAGAGACAGCGGGAACACTCCATGACTTTGCTGAATGCCAAGGATAATCTTTGAAAAATCAGCTGATATGAAAGTTATTGACGACCAACCAAAACTTAATCTGGTCGTCAACAACGTTTTTATCACTTGATTTGTAAAAGAGTTACCACCCATCTGATATCGGGCGTTTTACACTTTTTTCTGTTTCAAACCGATTTCAAATTGGTCAAGTATTTACAAAATTATTGACGATTTCTTGAAATTTAGTGTCACATGATTCCCCACTGATGTATATAATGCCCTTGTTTTGTTAACAATAGTTTATGTAGTAACTACAGGGAAATCTGGCAATGAATATTTGATAAAAATAAGTTCTTTATATAAGTTAGTATAAAAAATAATGTGTTGTTACATTTGACCTTACAATGAATATTTGATGGAACTGAATGACCTGTTTTGGATAATTTTGTCCTTGTTTTATGCGCCCCTACTAAGTTTGAATTCATAAAAAAAAAACAAAATTTAACGGTAACTTTTTCCCATTCTTGTTTTATTTGCACAAGTATAAATTAGAGATAATTTTGGTGTAGGTCTCATACCCTGCCAGTCAAGATTACAAAAATTACAGATCAAAGAAAAATGTTCATTTTTCTTAAACATGGAAAAAATTCAGTCGCAAAATCATAAACCTTATGAATAATCAAGTGTTTTTTCCTTAATTTTGTTTTTCATAGATTTGTATTTAGCTTATTTATGTTACACACATATCTGTTGTAGCATACAAGCTGAAAAATGTTAGATATTATCATCTTCTGGGAAGAAAATATGAGATTTACGGAGTTGGTGCTTCCCCTTTTCCCGCCTTTTTTTTTTGTAAAAGGGGGTCAATAACTAAAAAATATATAAAATTCCAACATATCGGTAAAAATTGTTTTAAGTTTCATTTTACCTCCGTCTTATATCATAGAAATAGTATATAACAATACTTTTTGTATTTTCAAAAGTGTCTATTATGGTTCCAGATCGTTAATGACACATTATTTGTGAGCAATATGTCCAAATTTCAAGTAAAACATTTCAGTTTGGGAAAAGTTATTACACTTTTTCCCTCCCCTTTGAAATTTTCCAAAATCGAGATATGAGGTTATGCATTTACAACGGCGATATGTTTTAAGTCCTGTGCAAATGGACCAATTTAGAGTGTTTACATAATCATTTATGGAGATCTCTCAGATTTGGGGAACTATAAACTATAAACCTTTCTTGACTTTTTTCAATACAGTAATTCAAATAATACCAACATCATTTTCAAAGAAATGATTTTTTTCTTGGTATGTTTCAAAGGATAGTTTTTGTTATATCAAATCAAACCAGAAATTTCACCTATCTAAATCTATCCTTCGAAACCAAATCTAAAGACCTTTCTTCATTAAGGTGGAATCCCACAATGCATTGCAAAAAACACTTACAGAATTAATCAAAAGATTTTTTTCTCACTTTTTTCCATGAACAAGTGATAACTTTATCGCACATTTGCACATCTTTATCTAGGATTTTTTTCATCATGTAAGAAATGGGGTTGTTTTTTGTCGTTATTGTAGAATTCCACTGTATAATTACATCAAATTGTGTCAAAGGTTGCGCAACTGTAGTAAACGCTTGCAGGGTTCTTTGCAGAACATGAGATGTAATGGATATATATCTTCATAATGATATAAACTTTGAAATAAATTATTTTTTTTTTTTGGTAAATGATCAAATTAGGGTGAACATTATTGGAAAAGAAGTAAATTGCTCACAATGAGCCTTTTCTCCATTACCCAGAGTGTTTTATTTATCAGTTTTTGAGATATTGAATGCATCAAAATCCCTATTTGGTGTAAGATTTGAGCTATAATGAGGTGTAATGGTGGACTCCTACAACTTATTGATCAAGAAAGAACACTCAAATATTATTTGCTTCAGTTTACTTTTCTTTCTGTATGCATTTTCATTGGACATCCTGAACCTTTTGATTGCTCTTTCAGAAAGAAATTAGGAAAGCATTGAGGTAAAAGAAGAATATACAAAAGTAACATTCTGTATGGAAAATGTTACGTCTGACAAGGTAAATAATGCTACTTTTCAACGAAAAAATCGTAACTGCAGCTTAAAACAAGCTGCAGTTACAAGGTTTTCATTGAAAAGCCATGATAATCAGCATTTCTATGACTTTGTGGCAAATTACTTTGCCAATTACAGTGAAAAGTACATCATGAAAGATGACAAGGGCTTGAGCACTAATACTCATTTGTAAAAGTGTTAATCACTTTTCCATACATACATATAGCAAATGCTAAATTGTTGTAAAAGATTGTACATAGGAATCTAAGTTACAATGGTTTGGTGACAATTTCTCAAAACATAATTAACCCTTTCCTTGACAGCAAAGTCTTAGATTCATCTAAATTAATTGACTGATCAAATGGTGTTTAATTTGAGAGTATCTCAGTCATACAGAGGCAACTGGAACACCTAACCATGGATTCCTGTCATTTTTTATACCAATACTACCACAACATCCTTACCGAGCCTCTAGCTGCTCGCCTACATAGGTTAACCAGACAATTATGTAAGACAGGGTATTTGACTGTGGTTGGGGAGTGAACCTGGGACCTCAAGAGTGAACGTCTGATGTGCTACTAACTGCGCTATGGCCACGGCCTGTCATTATTGAAATCAATGATGAAAACGAAGGTGTGCTTGGTTAAGTCTTAGCCCATTACAAGTTTTTTTCTACTTTTACAGGTAGAAAACATTGTGGGAAATGAAGAAATTGCTTGTCAAAAGCAATTTCTTCATTTTCCACAATTTTTTCCAAAGCCATTTATTTATGAGGAGTCAAATAAAAGAAAAGTTAAAGTGTGGGAAAGTGTTAACCCATTACTGCACAGTGACACCTTTAGACTCCTCCAAAAAAGGCTTGGGAAAACAGTGAATAACTAAGAAATTGTAATTTCTTCATTTTCCACAATTTTTTCTAACACAAAATGGCAAGATTTTTAAAATTTTGTCAACTTGATATTGTTGTCTAGAACACCTTTCAAGTTGGAACAATAAAAATTTTGCAGTCTGGTAAAGTATTAACAAAGATATGTTGTGTAGTAGTTAAGAATAGATTAACATACCGCATGTTATTTTGATCTTTTGTTTACGACAATTCATGCATTCCAGTAACTTAGTTAGTCTTAATGAACAATGCGTAGGATGAGTTGACATGACTAACGAAAGATCAAAGTCACGAAAAAAAGAAGGAAAAGTCAAGGTCAAGGTAGAAAATTTCTTGCACTTTAATCATTTCATTTGAACAGAGTTTGAGTTTAATGGGGTTTTATGCCGTTTTCAACTGCTATGGTCATAAAGCAGTGGTTGGAGCACCTAACATGGATTCCTGTTGTTTCTCATACCAGTACTACCACAACACCCTAACTGAGCCTCCAGCTGCTCGCCCACAAAGGTTCACGATATCAAACCATTCATGGGTGATATTTTTGTCAGAAAGGGTATTTGACACGACCGGGTATCAAACCGGAATTTTCAAGTGAAGACAGATGCCCTACCAACTGTTCTAGAGCACCTAATCATGGAATTTATCTTACTAGTACTTACTAGTACCATCACAATATCCATTTCTGCACAGAATATCAACATGCCTTAAATGTCACCTTTGAAATTGGATTAGTCCAATTTTAATTATTTGGGAAAAAGTAACAAGAGGGCCATTGGCCCTGAAGCGCTCACCTGACAGGCCCATAGGAAGCAATTTCATATTGGGGGGCTATAGACTCTATCCTAAATATTGGGGGGTGGGGGCTAATTGGGATTTCCCCAAAATTTTAAGTGTAAAATTAAGAAAAATTGGCATTTTTGGCCAACTTTGGAAGGGTTTAGCCCCCCTAGCCCCCCTGTTCCTACGGGCCTGCCTGACATAATAGCTTTCTGTATATTGTGTGTCTGAGCCTCCAAAATGATCACTTTTTACTAAGATTTGTGGCCTGTATAAGATAATCATTCTGACAAATTTTCAGCTTGATTGGGCAAAAAAAAAAAATCCCCAAGACTGGACCCCATGACCTAGTTTAGGACCCCAGATGACCAAATTTTGAAATTGTCCGAGATTTTATCAAGATAATTATTCTGACTAGGCTGATTGGGCATAAAATGTGGCCTCCAAAGTGCAAATAAGGTTTTTCTTAAATTTGACCTAGTGACCTAGTTTTTGACCCCAGATGACCCAATTTCAAACTCTTTGTACATTTCATCAAGACAATTATTATGAGCTAATTTCAGGTTGATTGGGCAAAAAAATGGGCTTCTAGGAGTACAAACCAGGTTTGAACCTGTGACCTAGTTTATGACCCCAGATGACCCAATTTCAAACTTTTTCCAAGATTTCACCAGGACAATCATTCTGAGCCAATTTCAAGTTTATCGGGCAAAGAATGTGGCCTCTAGAGTGCACACAAGGTTTTTCTAAGATTTGACCTCATGACCTAGTTTTTGACCCCAGATGACCCAATTTCAAACTTGTCCGATATTTGATCAAGACAATCATTCTGAGCAAATTTCAGGTTGATTGGGCAAAAAATGTGGCCTCTAGAGGGCACACAAGGTTTTACTTAGATTTGACCCCGTGACCTAGTTTTTGACCCCAGATGACCCAATTTCAAACTTGTCCGAGATTTCATCAAGATAATCATTCTGATCAATTTTCAGGTGATTGGGCAAAAATGTGGCCTCTAGAGTGCACACAAGGTTTTTTCTAAGATTTGACCCCGTGACCTAGTTTTTGACCCCAGATGACCCAATTTCAAACTTGTCGGAAATTTCATCAAGACAATCATTCTGAGCAAATTTCAGGTTGATTGGGCAAAAAATGTGGCCTCTAGAGTGCACACAAGGTTTTTCTAAGATTTGACCTCATGACCTAGTTTTTGACCCCAGATGACCCAATTTCAAACTTGTCCGAGATTTCATCAAGACGATCATTCTGATCAATTTTCAGGTTGATTGGGCAAAAAATGTGGCCTCTAGAGTGCACACAAGGTTTTTCTAAGATTTGACCCCGTGACCTAGTTTTTGACCCCAGATGACCCAATTTCGAACCTGTCCGAGATTTTATCAAGACAATCATTCTGAGCAAATTTCAGGTTGATTGGGCAAAAAATGTGGCCTCTAGAGTGCACACAAGGTTTTTCTAAGATTTGACCCCGTGACCTAGTTTTTGACCCCAGATGACCCAATTTCAAACTTGTCCGAGATTTCATCAAGACAATCATTCTGAGCAAATTTCAGGTTGATTGGGCAAAAAATGTGGCCTCTAGAGTGCACACAAGCCAAAGGTTGACGCACGACGCACGACGCACGACGGACGACTGACGACGGACGACGGACGCCGGACGACGGACACAGCGGTATCACAATACCTCACCATGAGCACTATCGTGCTCAGGTGAGCTAAAAATAAGAATATAACATACACTCCTTTAAAATCTTTGAGCACTCTGTTAGTATAAAACATTCCAGCATCTTGCATGTCTTTAACATAGGGTCCAGGGGTGGGTTCCTGTAAAAAAGGACAAATTTTGTTGTTATCTTTTTTAACAATGAAGTCTTCTATATTGGAATCTTGTAAATTACAATTAGATTTTTAAAAGATTAATCTTTTCTACATGACACCTCATATACATTTTTGATATCCCTACAGAATGCTTAATTAGAAATCCTTGAGGAAAAAGAAGAAAATGCTGATGATCAGCATTTTCTCCTTTTTCCTCAAGGATTTCTATGCTACTACAACAGATTTTCTCTTTTCAGTATCTTACAATTTGGACCAGCCTATGTACTAGAAGTTTGGAGAAAGGATAATCTAAAATGTCTCCATGCACTCTGTTAGTATAAAACATTCCTGTATCATGCATGTCTTTAACCCTTTCCCAAACGGCAAAAATTGGGGTGATCCAGTTCAAAAACTGCTACAAATGACAAAATGGATGTTATTAAAGATAGGATTTGTGTAAAATATAGCACAGAAAATATTGAGACAAAAGGAGAAACTGCTGGTTATCAGCAGTTTCTTCTTTTGTTTCAATGTTTTCCCAAGCCTTTTCTATTAGGTGCGTCAAAACCAGGTCTTCTTTGGGAAAGGGTTAACATAGGGTCCTGGGTTGGCTTCCTGTAGAAAAAGGATAAATACTTATTACTATGAATTCTTCTCTAGAAACTGTTATTATTGTCATCATTGTCACAGAAGGATGTATAAAGTTTCAGAGCTATGTTAACCCTTTCCCAAACAAGACCTGGTTTTGAAGTCGCTTGTAGAAATGGCTTGGGAAAACATTGCGACAAAAGAAGAAACTGCTGATAATCAGCAGTTTCTCCTTTTGCCACAATATTTTCTGTGCTATATTGTTCACAAATTTTACCTTTATAAACATCCATTTTGTTGTCTGCAGCAGCTTTTGAATTGGACCTGCCCAAAATTTTGCCGTTTGGGAAAGGGTTAAACCTTTACCAAAGTATTATGCCAATGTCAATACTAACACTTGGGTAACCGGTATAGCCCCCCCCCCCCCTTCTTTACATAGTCAATCTAAAAATGAAACATGAAGCTTACCACTGCCACACATCCAAGATTCTGATATACCAGAGATGTGGTTAAACTGTTTACTTTTTCAATAAAGCTTATCAAGCTGAATTTAATCCTCTCCCAAACGACAAAATTTTAGAGTGATCCGATTTGAAAGCTGCTGCAGATGACAAAATGGACGGTGAAAAAGTAATTATTCGTGAAAATTTTAGTACAGAAAATATTGAGACAAAAGGAGAAACTACTGGTTATCAGTAGTTTCTTCTTTTGTTTCAATGTTTTCCCAAGCCTTTTCTATTAGGTGCGTCAAAACCAGGGCCGCGTTTTACTAACATAGATTTTGGTAAAAACCTTGTAACAACACATCTGATTGAAAGAGAAATAATAACAGTAATTATTCGGCCAATCAGATTTGTTGTTGTTTCAAAAATGTTCGTAAGTTTGTTAGTAAAACGGGTCCCAGGTCTTGTTTGGGAAAGGGTTAACATAGGGTCCTGGGTTGGCTTCCTGTAGAAAAGGATAAACAATTATTACAATAAATGAATGAAACATGAAGCTTACCATTGCCACCCATCCAAGATTCTGATATACCAGAGATACAGACTGTTTACTTTTTCAATAAAGCTTATCATGCTGAATGAAAACGAACAGGCAGTATAGAATAAGATCAGTCTGCACATAATGTGCAGGCTGATCTAATTCTACACTGCCTGCTTAACCCTTTCCCAAATAAGATGGTTTTGATGTCTCTTATATAAATGGCTTGGGAAACAAGAGCTGTCCGAAGACAGCGCGCTCGACTTTTCTAAGTTGCTTAGTATAAAGGGGGCATAACTCCAAATATAGTGGAGCCAGGGTCATGGGCCCTGGTAGTAAGGTAGAGGGTGTGATGGTGAAAAAGTATTCCAAGTTTGGGTTGAATCCTTTTGATAGTATGGAAGTCATTGATGCTTGAAAAAACTTTAACCTTTGTTGCAACGCTGACACCAACACCAACACCCAGGTGACAGTATAAGCTCTCATTTTCTTCGAAAAGTCAAGCTAAAAATTGAGACAAAAGAAGCAACTACTGATAACCAGCAGTTTCTCCTTTTGTCTCAATATTTTCCATGCTATAACATACACAAATTCCATCTTAATTAAACAAGGTCCATTTGTTGTCTGCAGTAGCTTTTGAAATTATAAGATTTGCCACTTGGGAAACAGTTAAGCCAGGGGAACATTCATCTTGCCAAAAGAAGAATTAAATAATACAGTGTGAAACTGAAATGTGAAAACAGTGAAATGTGAAAACAGTGAAATGTGAAACTAAAAATGTGAAACTTACCACAGCTACCCATCCTAAGGCAGGAATTGATTCTGATATACCGGAGATGTGGTTAAACTGTTTGCTCCTTCTGTTGTCTTCACGAAATTGCTAGAAATAGATAATGATAATAATAATAATGATGATAATAATAATAATAATAATAATAATAATAATAACCACTTTATTTATAGAGGCTACACATTTGGTTGCCCAATCTTCCATGTGGGCCTCTCTGTCAAACATAACATCAAATTACACATAATCTATACACACAAACAGTTAATATTTGATTATTTAACCCTTTCCCAAACAGCAAACTTTCAAAATTTCCATTTCAAAAGCTACTGCAGATGACAAATGGACCTTGTTTAAGATATAATTTGTGTATTATATAGCTCAGAAAATATTGAGACAAAAGGAGAAACTGCTGATTATCCGCATTTTCTTCTTTTGTCTCAATGTTTTCCCAAGCCTTATAGAATATAGAATAGAATATAATTGCAGTCTCAGCAGTTGCAGTTACTGTTCATTAATTCATATTTTCAAATCTGGATCAATTTCAGTTGAAAGAGGCATTAAATCCCCTAAACAATCAATAAAGCAATCAAATCTTGATCAATGAAAAATGATAAAATTCAGCATTTCCTAAAATTGTCAAGAAAAAGAACTCTCTGTATTACTTCCTCTACAATCAGTAATAAGTTATGTCCCTTTGATTAAGTCACCATTTAGCCTCAAGTGAAATTTATAACGAGAAAAATCAGCATTTTCTTTTAAAACATTTTATCAAAACTATCAGCAGAATTTCAATTTTTTTCCTAAATGCTTTCAAAAATCCTTTAGATACATGTAGTTATGCCAGAAAGGCTAGTTTGGAAAAGGGCAATTAATCTTTTAGCGTCCAAAACCAAGGCTGGAGCAAAATGTTAGATAGGTAACTCTGTAACTTCCACAAACAATTGAATACTTGGATTAACTCCCTTTGACAATATTCTTATCATTTGGAAATGAAGTTGTACAATATGGCATAATATAAGCCATTGGAAAGATAGAATGAAATTTTGAACACACAGACTGACAGATGAATAGATTCTGAATTTGATTTTATTCATTTTTTTTGTTCATTCTAATACTTTTTTCTCCAATTATGACAAATTCATATATTCAAGTGCATTGCTCAGTAACACAAGCAAATTCATTGAATTGATATCCCCTGCCAAAAATAATTTGTTTACTCTGTATGTATATGGCTTCACCAATCTGGGGCAGTAGCTCTGAATTTGATTGTTGAACTGGGTAACCCAAACAATATGCGCATCTCCTCTTTGTAGTGTAGCTTTCCACAAAGTTTCATTGAAATCAAGCCGATGGTTTCCAAAAGATAGCGCGGAAACGAAACTCAGATAGACAGAAGGACGGACGAGGCTAATGGAGTTTAACATCCCACTCATATGCTAAGGTCATATGGAGACAGGACCTCGGTTTAAAGTCTGAAAGACTGAAAGACGGACGAGGCGAAAACAATATTCCCCCAGATGATTTCATCCGTGAGGGATGATAAACAAAAATCTTCATTTGAGCCATACCCATTCACTGATACGTTTCAATGTCAATGGCAGATCTTGTTTGGGAAAGGGTTAACCCTAGTGTTGTAAAATCGGACTCAAATCATAATCGATAATCGAATTGAAACGGGACTTGGTTTCGATTCAATAATCGATTAATAATCGAAACTTCATTTTCTGTAATAAAACACTTGTGTTGATGGGTGTACTTAAAAAATCTAAAGTTTGTTATGCTGACAACAATAATTATAAGTCTCTAGCAGAAGAATGGTGCAAGCCAAGTGATCTTGTCTTCGATTTCATTGATTTTATTAAAGCTATACTATATTCATTTGAGCTTTGGTTTCCTACATTATGTATTTCTTTCTTTCAATGTGTGTGTGTGTGGGGGGGGGGGGTGCGGTGGAGGTAAAGGGTCTTCCACAAGCCATCCACATGGAACAAAGTTATAATGTACTTCATAATTTTGATTTGTAGGCAAATTTCATTTTTTTTTTCCCATTTAAACAAAAGTCTGGAGTGTCTGACTCTGCAATAAGTGTCTGCGTTTTAGTCCCATCCATTTACTCTAGTCCTTACTCAAAGAACAGCTGGACAATATTTAGTATTTTAAGAGTTAAGGAGTTGGAGATAAATGATGCAGGTATCAAAAATTCAAATCTCTTTCCCAAATTCACATCATCTGTCTAAAATAAAGTGTATTGTGACAAAAACAGTATGTTTTCGTATCCGGATTTAGGCATATGTCCGGTAACTGGTACACTTGATTACGAATAGAGGGTGTTAAAAAAGCTCTATTTAGACTCTTTTGTTTGCTTTCAATGTCATAAAATGAAATGAGTGGTCTGCTTTGAAGTGAAATGGCTTTATTTGCCCATTTTCCTTCCGTTACATGAATGTTTTTCTCCAAAATCATGTTATGAAAATGGTGCCGATGATCGCTAGAAACGATGGAATTCCGCCGCTGCCAAACATTTTTGATTACTGATTTATTTGATTATTAGCAAAATATGGTCTTTTTATACCCGAATTAATATCTGCAAATACAATTTCAGTCTTTAACATTTGGTTTACTCTTGAGTCTTTCCTTTGGAAGCTAAAAAAACAAAAGCAGACATTGCCATAAGTTATACGGAGCCGATTTTTCGGTAAAAACCAAAGACTTTAACGACATCGATTTTACATACTCATAATCGATTGTCGCCGATTTTGGGCTTCAACGACGATTAATCGATTATTTCCGATTATCGTTACAACACTAGTTAACCCATTACCAGATGACAAAATTTTGGACTCTTCTAATATGAAAACTGTTGCAAACGACATTTATAAGTTGATGAAGATTTAAAAATCTGCTATTTTTGGGTTAGAAACATTGTGGAAAATGAAGAAATTGCTTTCACAAGCAATTTCTTCATTTTTCACGATGTTTTCCCAAGCATTTTCTTGTAAAGGAGCCAGAAGGCGTCACTGTGCAGTAATGGGTTAATATAGGTGACAACTTACTTGGATAGCAGAAATTTGATCTGAAATAGGCTTTAGTATTGCTGGCAAGTCATTCTGGAAAATAAGAAAAACAAAATACAGTCCACACTCGTTGTGTCGAAGTCAGAGGGACAGCCAAAATACATCGACATATCCGGAGTTCGACTCATCCAATTTTGATTATTTTCGATGAAAACGTTTTCTAACCATTTTTGATGGGCATCAAATGTGTCCATTATTGAAATATAGTAGGAAAAGGAAAGAAATTGCTCGAAACAAGCAATTTCTATCCTTTTCCTACTAAATTTCAATGGCTGTATTTGTTACAGAATTCATTTTGATATCCATATGTTGAGTATGGGACTTGACTTTCACTTCGACTTAAGCGGAATTTCGACTTATCCGATGTCGAGATAACGAGTGTCGACTGTATCTAACAAGAATTGTCTACAGACAACATAGCTCGCCTTTGGTAGAAGGAATATCTGTATGAAATATCAAACCTCTATCTCTAATACTACCTCAGACAATTATTGGCCAAGTTAAAGTTTTGAAAAGTAAATCAAACTCCAGGGTTAAGGTCACAAGGTCAGAGGACATGTTCCCAAATGAAAGGGTTTTGTAAGAAGTATCTTTTTGTGAAATATCAAAGCTCTATCTCTAATACTACCTCAGATATTGGCCAACTTAAAGTTTTGAAAAGTAGGTCAAACTCCAAAGTCAAGGTCACAAGGTCATGGTCCTAAATGATAGGGTTTTTTTTGGTGAGAAGAATCTATGTGTGAAATATCAAGGCTATATCTCTTATAGTATGTGAGATATAGGCCTGGTTAAAGTTTTGAAAAGCAAGTCAAACTCCAAGGTTAAGGTCACAAGGTCAAAGGTCATGATCCCAAATGAAAGGTCTTTGTAAAAAGTATCTATTTATGAAAGATCAAGGCTATATCTCTAATAGTATGTGAGTTATAGGCCAACTTAAAGTTTTGATAAGTAAATCAAACTCCAAGGTTATAGTCACAAGGTCAGAGGACATGTTCCCAAATGAAAGGTTTTTGTAAGAAATATATATTTGTAAAATATCAAGGCTATATCTCTAATAGTATGTGAGATATAGGCCTAGTTAAAGAAAAGTTTTGAAAAGTAAATCAAACTCCAAGGTTAAGGTCACAAGGTCAAAGGTCATGATCCCAAATGAAAGTGTTTTTTTTTATAAGAAGTATCTATTTATCAAGGCTATAGTAAGTCAAAGTTGAAAAGTAAGTCAAACTCCAAGGTCGAGATCACTAGGTTTGAGTGTCCCAAATGAAAGGTCTTGATAAGCAGTATCTATGTGTAAACAAGAGATGTTTGTAAAACATATATGCCCCCTCAAGGGCGTACATTTGATGTAGGTCAAAGTCCAAGGTCAAGTTAACAAGGTCCAAGGTCATGGTCAAATATGAAAGGTCTTGGTAGGAGGTGTCTATGTGTGAAATATCAAGGCTGTATACATAAAAGTAAAATGAAATATAGGCCAGGTTAAAGTTTTTAAAAGTAGGCCAAGTGCCAAGGTCAAGGTCAAATGTGAAAGGTCTTGGTTGAAGGAGTCCATGTATAAAATATCAAGGCTGTATGTGTAAAAGGACATGATATGATATATGCCTGGTTTAAGTTTTCTTTTTAAAGTAGGTCAAACTCCAAGATCAAGGTTGCAATATTCAAGGTCATGGTCAAATGTGAAAGGTCTTGGTAGGAGGCGTCTATGTGTGAAATATCAAGACTGTAGGTGTAAAATGATATGAAATATAGGCCAGGTTAATGTATCATAGAAGTAGGCCAAACACCAAGGTCAAGGTCACAAGGTCCAAGGTCATGGTCAAATGTGAAAGGTCTTGGTCGTAGGTGTCCATGTGTCAAATATCAAGGCTGTATGTGTAAAGTGACATGAAATATAGGCCATGTTAATGTATCATAAAAGTAGGTCAAAGTCCAAGGTCAGGGTCACAAGGTCCAAGGTCATAGTCAAATGTGATAGGTCTTGGTCGATGGTTTCCATGTGTCAAATATTTTCCATGTGTCAAATATCAAGGCTGTATGTGTAAAAGGACATGATATATCGGCCAGGTTAAAGTTTTTAAAAAGTAGGTCAAACTCTAGGGTCAAGGTCACAAGGTCCAAGGTCATGGTCAATTGTGAAAGGTCTTGGTAGGAGGTGTCCATGTGTGAAATATCAAGGCTGTATGTGTAATAGGTCATGAGATATGTGCCCGGTTTAATTTTTCTAAAGTAGGTCAAACTCCAAGGTCAAGGTCACAAGGTCCAAGGTCATGGTCAATTGTGAAAGGTCTTGGTTGGAGGTGTCCATGTGTGAAATATCAAGGCTGTATGTGTAATAGGTCATGAGATATATGCCCGGTTTAATTCTTTTTAAAGTAGGTCAAACTCCAAGGTCAAGGTCACAAGGTCCAAGGTCATGGTCAAATGTAAACGATGTTGATAGGAGGTATCTATGTGTGAGATACCAAGCCTGTATGTGTACAAAGACATGAGATATAGGCAATTTTAAGAATTAAGTGTAAATTCAACAAAGGGCAATTACTCCAAATATTTCATCGACAAGGTTATGGTTCCTGTGCACTGCACCTCTCCATAATGAGATCTATCCACCTGTAAAGTTTCATGATTCTACCTTACATACTTTTAGAGTTGTGCTCCAGACAAAAATCAAGTTATAAATCAATAAAGGGCAATAACTCCAAAAATATGATCAGCAGAGTTACAATTCTTGTGCACTGCACCTCTCCATAATGAGATCTATCCACCTGTAAAGTTTCATGATTCTACTTTACATAGTTTTTGAGTTATGCTCCGGACAAGAATCAAGTTTGAAAATCAACAAAGGGCAATAACTCCAAAAATATGATCAGCAGAGTTACAGTTCTTGTGCACTGCACCTCTCCATAATGAGATCTATCCACCTGTAAAGTTTCATGATTCTACCAAACATACTTTTTGAGTTATGCCCCGGCAAGAATCAAGGTTGAAAATCGACAAAGGGCAATAACTCCAAAAATTTGATCGGCAGAGTTACAGTTCTTGTGCACTGCACATCTCCACAATGAGATCTATCCACCTGTAAAGTTTCATGATTCTACCTTACATACTTTTTGAGTTATGCTCCGGACAAGAATCAAGTTATAAAATCAACAAAGGGCAATAACTCAAAAAATTTGATCGGCAGAGTTACAGTTCTTGTGCACTGCACCTCTCCATAATGAGATCTATCCACCTGTAAAGTTTCATGATTCTATCTTTAATACTTTTCGAGTTATGCTCCGGACAAGATTTGGTCTACGGACAGACGGACGGACGGACCGACCTACCGACCGACCGACCGACACTTGCAAAACAATATACCCCCTTTTTCTTCGAAAGGGGGCATAAATATCAAGGCTTTTTCTGTAATAGTGCATGAGATATAGTTTTTTTTCAAGTGAAGTTGCATCACCAACACCAACCAGGGATGTGACATTAGCTCCCCATACAACAAGAGTTATCCGCAAACAATGTAGCTCGCCTATACAAGAGCTTGTCACACAAAAAAAAGAGTCCAAGTTCAATAGTCAAGTTCATTGGGTCAAAACGGTCATGGTCTCAAGGTCAAGGTCAAGGCATGAAGTATCCATATGTGAAATATCAAGGCTCTAACTATAATTGATAAATTAAACGAGACTTACCTGTAAGGTGATGTTTGATTTCAATTCTGTAGAGCCAATCCACTGAGAATCATAGGAGTGAACACAACAGCCAGTCACGTGGTCAACCTCAGACATTTAGAGGGGAATTTTCAGTAACTTGGTAACTTTTTCAAATCAATATTTCGGGCGGGTATTTATGACTTAGGGTGGGCCTATGATTCTCAGTGGATTGGCTCTACAGAATTGAAATCAAACATCACCTTACAGGTAAGTCTCGTTTAATTTATCAATTCTATAGAGCCAATCCACGAACTGAGAATCATTGGAGTTTTTAGAGCCCAAGTTACTGGAAATTGCTAAAGCTGAATTATGACAACTACTGATGCCGTGGGTGTAAATGTTTTTTTCGAAATAGTAGCTAAATGTAATTATTGCACCCACAGTTGCTATTCTTATCTATATGCAGTATTTGCATTATATCACAGATATATTATCTACGCGTAAGATAACCACCCTTAGATCAACGATCGGTCTAATTACTGTTTCCCAGCACTTAATTACGATATAATACATTTGAAGCATGGCATTTTAACCATTTACCAATGGAATCACACAAGTATTGAAATCGTTAGAGAAATATTGTGGACACATTTTCACATTCTCGTCCATGTCGCCAGTGTCAAACAGTACAAGTATGACACATTATTAACTGTGCAGCTCACCACCAGGTGACCAATTATGGCCCATTGCTAGATAATTTCAAATCTTAGCCTTTCATTTTTATGCAATCACGTAGTCGACTTCTTTCATCTAATTCTTCTACGGACTGTAGGCCTAATATCAAAACCATCACTGGTTTCATGTGTTTTGAAGAACAATTGTATTCAATTCTATATCATTATGGTTGTTTCCATATTTCAATTGATGATAGTCGCTTATCCTCACATCTCCGTTATATTGCGATTGCGGAGAAAGTATTTTGTAAAAAATATGTAAGGTATCGGAAATTAATTGATATTCAAGAATACCGTTGCATTCAAAGCACGTTCAAAACAGATGATCTGTTACTGTCAAGTAGGTACATTTAATGTTTAAACCTGAAATTTCGTCAAATATCATGGAATTGCGAACCATAGTTAATTCTACTAGTATGGTTATGCGGAATTAAGGTCCACACTTTCCCCCTCCTTTTTCTTAATTCATCACATGATGTATCTTTTCCTTTTTCGCACGAAGAAGAAGTAAATCCGACATGCCTTGTCATTATCATTTACTTTTGTTGGGTTCATCGCATTTTCTTTGCTTTATGATGTTAAGGGACAGGATTATGTCCAGTATGGGCAGTGTGTAACCACTTGCCGCTTATCATCTTTGGAATCTGTGGGAACGAAGGCTGTTTTGTAAACATAGAGGCGGCTCTTTTTCCTCCCACCTTTCATCGTGATATTTTTAATTATCACGAAACATATTCCTATTGCATTTGATTACTTTGGTGCAGCTTATTGAACCCTTGAGGTCGGTATTAGTATCAAGTCAAACCGACAGTCGGGTATTTGCACCATGACAACAGCTTAACGCTGCATGTACAGCCAGTTAATGGTTGAATAAAGTCAACATTCGTAAGTGGCCTTCCAGTAACCCCATATTAATCCACTTATTTCGTTCCCCATACTTAACTTTACCAGCAATACATCCTTAGATGATAATCATCTTCTTATACCTTTGGCCAACAGCAAACGCAATTAAGAGTCTGAATATTTCTCTTTTTCGTCAAAATTTCATTTGTGGAACTATTATTGAAATGTACGAAATGTACGTGTACTCGGTGTAGTTTCTAGTACGTTTGCATGGTTACTTTGAGTTATAAATCATGCATGACTAAATTAGGCCTACATGTTTGTTCTTAACGTCCGTCTGTACTTCTCATGTAATTATTATGTCTCATGTGTAACACAATAGACCCAGTATCCGGACAGTAAACTGTCCATTAAAAGTTTTCTATAAAGCAAAACCATGTTATTTTCGGGAAACCGATTTTATATCATTTCTCAGCAATTCGAGTGAAAATGTAATATGTAAATGAATATGTAACAAAGGCAAACGTTGTTAATTTCTGCATGCTATGTTCTTGTTTGTTTGTTTAGTCAACTAAGAAGTAATTTCTGTATACATCAAGATGATGTAACTGTATTTTACCAATGTCTTTGGTTGTGATTCTTTTTCGTCTATTTATTTTACTTATTTATGCATGTATCGATTATCATTTGTTTTTAAATAAAAGCTGAAATTCTGTTCAACCTTCATCAACCTTAGGAAGTCGACCTTTCCAGAGCCTTGAATGTGTTTTTCGTACATGTGTTTAACGTACAGACACGTGAAATCAAGGGAATGAAGATTTTGGAATTTAATAATGACATTTTGTGCCCGAAGTAAACACCCTTCTCTGCGTATGCAATAGTTATTAGTGGACAGAAGTGAGTAGTTGACTCAAGGTCAGCAAGGTCACTGTCAGCTTATTGATTTAATATTGAAATTGTACAATTTGATAAATTACTGATATAAGACAATGGATTTATCATTGCTACGTAAAGTCTATTGAGATAATTACGAGTATTTGCTACAACTCGTATTATAAACATGGTATGTGTAAAAAAACACACGCAGTTCCAAATCCCTTGCAAGTGGAGGTGTTTATAAACGTAAAGTATTTACAGCGCTCATTTGGATATGTCGATATATACTTCTTCATTATTTGGTTTGGTAATACAATTAATTCAATAACATTCAGCGAAATTTGTACTCATTAAAACCCTGTATAGAACTGAAGTGTAATGTTGACAGATGAATATCAAGTTTTAAATTGAAAGAAATATGCCGTAATTGTTTTTGTAGTGTTGGCTTCAATTTGTTTATACATATTCATATTTTCGCCATGTGAATGTTATGTGATAACAGTGACTGACACATTCGAATTCAAGCCCACTAGTTACAATGTATAGTGACTGTGTCATAAATAATAGTAATCACTATTTAAAAGTGACTCTTTTCAGATATCTTCTGTATGACTAACTGGTTATTTGTTAATTTCTTCAGTATTTCTTTATGTTTGTTTTTACCCTGATATGTTGATATAATTTCGAATTTCGCCTCAATATGTAAATCTATATTTTCTTTTAAATACTGTTTCTGTTGCTGATTTTATGTGATCTGTTCTGTTCGGTATGATCAATGTTGTGGGTCCTTGTTGCTATTACATAGTTCCGGGCTCGATTTATTCGTCTCAAAGTGCCTGTTTATATACAAACGGCAATAAACCACTATTATGTAGTAATTTGAGCTTATGCTCCAAATTGTCCCCAATATTAGTAAATAAAGGGTGTATTGTAACAGAATCTAAGTTCTTGTTAGAATTTTGAACCTCCAGATAGTGTGATTACTATCATATGTGAGCCAACTCTGATTTTTCCCCGTTTACGGTAAGCTCAATTTACTATATTGGATGTGTTTTAATAGACAATCCATCACATTTACTGGTATAAAACCAAAGTATTTATAACAAAGAAATAAGTCTTTATCTTTGTAAGAGGTATAAGCAAAGAAACAGTCTTTTCTGGAAGTTAAACTTTTCAGAATTAATGATTTTAACGAGGACAAAAACCCTCACAGCCTTGTAAATCTAACCCTCTAGGCGAACTTCTGCTTGATAAAGATGCTGTAATTTTACAAAACATCGCATCATTCAATCCGTTTTCCATGAACGACTTGGTCCTAGATAATATGATGGGTTTTGAGTACTCTAGTCTGAAATTGTGTTAAATACCATGAACTTCGTTCTGTTAGGTAAAGGACCGCCATGTGTACTGTTTATTCTGCTACACATAAGTGGGCTCGGGAATCTGATTTCGAGTTGACCTGAAACCCGTTATCAGTCTTTTTCATCAGTGCAAGGAACCCTTGCCTTTCTCGCTGACGACTTTGTGTTGCAGCTGAATTTCTACGGACGAATATTCTCTTGACAGGTTCTTTTGATATATTGTCATTGGTGATCTGAAAGAGCACTGTCCTTGTCGTTTTCCCCTTGCAGTCCTTTACGGAGGCCCTCGAAGGGGCAACCCCCATATAGCTGTTGGAAATTCTCTCACTCCAGCGGTCTGAGACCGATATAAAACCTGAAGAGTGAAGGGAATTACGGGGGCCCTCGAAGGGGCAACCACCAACCCGGAGAAATTCATTTTCCACTCCAGCGGTCTGAGACCGATTTAAAATCTGAAGAGTGGTTGCATCTGGTGCAGTGGTAAAAGATGCATTGGCTGATTGTTGTCCATTTGGTCATAGCAACTCCGCTCTGCTTGTTTCCCTATATGGTCGTTCCTTAGAGATCCCCATGACTCTGTACTGGCTACCAGACGCGAGAAGCCCAGACAAAGGAAATTCAGGAATTCTCTAATATACGCAATTATGTAATATTCCGGAACTCAACCACTTTTTGTCTATGTACAATTAACATTCTCAAAACAAAATGAACACATTTTATCCCTCTTATGTCACTATGAAGACTTAATTAAATCCAAATCCGTATGGAAATATTTCCCACTAGCTTGACCACTACGAAAGCAAACGTGTTCTGAGGTTGACCACGTGACTGGCTGTTGTGTTCACTCCAATGATTCTCAGTTCGTGGATTGGCTCTATAGAATAGTGCATGAGATATAGGCCAGGCTAAAGTTTTTGAAAAGTAGGTCAAACTCCAAGGTCAAGGTCACTAGGTCAAAGGTCATGGTCCACAATGAAAGGACTTGGCAGGAGGTATCCATGTGTGAAGTATCAAGGCTGTCTCTAAAATAGTGCCTGAGATATAGACCACATTAAAGTTTTTGAAGATGCGACGCTGACGCCAACACTAGGGCTTTGATATTAGCTCCCCGAACATAAAGTCCCAGCTCGCTAAAAAGTCCCAGCTTGCTAAAAATGAAGTGTCCATGGATTATAAAACAATTATCAAGTTTTTCTTACTAACAAGAATGAAAAGAAAATCTTACAGACAGATGTATAATAAACAAAATGCTCCAGATCTATATATCCAAAGGAATAAAAAGCCATGAATCTATCTTATCTAAAACTATATATTCTCAATTACTTTAGCTGGCTTAATGACACATCACTGCTTTTCAACAAAAACCTTGTAACTGCAGCTTAAAACAAGCTGCAGTTACGAGGTTTTCATTGAAAAGTGACGATATCAACTTTTTTCAACACAAGAATCATAAATCAACTTACCGGTGAAGGTTTCTTGCTTTTTGAGGCCACGGCAAGAAAATCTCGAGTGGCTTTAAAAGCTGCATTCACCATATTGGCCTGAAAATATAAAGCAGACCTCTTTGTCAGAGAACTATAATGTCTTTTCGAATTGTAAGTTATATTTTAATATTCATCAAACCGTAAAATTTTAGGGTGATCCACTTCCAAAAATGCCTCAAATGACAAAATTAATGTTATTAAAGATAAAATGTGTGTAAAATATGGCATAGAAAATATTGAGACAAAAGGAGAAACTGCTGGTTATCAGCTGTTTCTTCTTTTGTCACAGTATTTTCCCAAGCCTTTTCTATTAGGGATGTCAAAACCAGGTCTTGTTTGGGAAAGGGTTAATACTCATCAAACCATATGTTAAATGTACTCAATTATCTCCTTGAGAAGATTCAAATGAATAAACACATCACAGGAATTAGGGTTGAAAGAACAAATTTAGAATGTCTTTACCCAATTTCATCTTTTGCTCAGTATCACTGGTGGTGAACTAAAACAATTTTCGCTACAACAAGGTATAGATATTTTGCGTTTAAATGTGTTTAAATGTGAATTTATTGATTTTTTTCTAATGACTATGAACTTGTTCTAAAAACAGACAGGGTTTACAGTTTTGTATTGACAAACCGTCTGTGTTGTTATAAAATCTCGTAAATACGGCTTTATCTAAGCCGTAGTTACGAGATTTTATAACAACACTGACGGAATACATTGTTCGCGAAAAAAAGTCCCTCGCTTTGGCTGAGTTCACCACCAGTGAGCATAAGAGTGTGTTTATTTGATACATATGACCTTGTTTTTTCATTTCTCTAATCAGTGGCCTGTAACCCTAAAAGGCACCTTTCGAAAAGTAAGAACAGACTGCGCAGACTGACTACGATGGGAACTTTTCACTATGAAGTAATTTTCTGGAATTACATTGTTTTTCCTATCTTAACCCTTTCCCAAACGACAAAAAATTAGGGTCTTCCAATTTGGAAGCTGCTGCAGACAACAAAAGGCATTTTGTCATAGATAGAATTTGTGTACAAGATAACACAGAAAATATTGAGACATAAGGAGAAACTGCTGGTTATCATATTTTCCCAAGCATTTTCCACCAGGGACATCAACACCACGTCTTGTTTGGGAAAGGGTTAATATTCATCAAAGCATAATTATGTTGAATGTACTCATTTGTCTCCTTAAGAAGATTCAAATGAATAAACACATCACAGAAATTAGGGTTGAAATAACAAAGTTAGAATGTCTTTACCCAATTTCATCTTTTGCTCAGTATCACTGATGGTGAACTTGGGCAAAGCGAGGGACATTTTCCCTTACAACAAGGTATAGATATTTTGCGTTTAAATGCGAGTAGAACAATTTTTCACTCTAATTGCAATGAATTTGGTCTAAAAATAAAACGGGTTCACCATTATGTATTGACAAACAGTTAGTGTTGTTATAAAATCTCGTAACTACGGCTTTAACTAAGCCGTAGTTACGAGATTTTATAACAACACTGACGGAATACATTGTTCGCGAAAAAAAGTCCCTCGCTTTGGCCGAGTTCACCCCCAATGAGTATAGGAATATATTTGTTTGATACAAATGACTTTGTAGTTTTTTTTTTCTAAACTGTGGCCTGTAACGCTAAAGGGAAACTTTCTGGAAGTAAGAAAAGACTGCACAAACTGGGCCCGTATTCACCAACATTTCTAAATTGATTTTCTAAAGTAAAATTACAATACAACCAATCAGAGTGACCGATAAATTTGTCTGTGTTTGTCTCGGCCACTCTGATTGTTTGGTATGTAATTTACATAAGAAAATCAATTTAGAAACGTTGGTGAATACGGGCCCTGACTATGATAGAAACTTTTCACTATAAAGTAATTTTTCTGGATCTACATTGTTTTTCCTATCTTAATATGATATTAATTTCAAAATATGGCAGCTGGTTGACGTCTGATGAGTCTGATCTGTTTTTCGAAATTTTGGCTTTATGTACTTCCAACAATGAACCCATTACCAAACAGCAAAATTTTGGACTGTTCCAAATTGAAAGATCCTGCAGACGACAATTTCAAGTGAGTGAAATATAATTTTTTGTTTATCTTTTTTTTTTAGAAAACAAAGTGGGAAATGTAGAAATTGCTTGTCACAAGCAATTTCTTCATTTCCCATGATGTTTTCCAAAGCCATGGTTTTGTAGGGAATCAAAAATTGTCATTGTATGGTAATGGGTTAAAGGTCTGTTTATTGAGTAAGACAATTGATATTTTGAAAAAACGTAAACTTTAAAACATTATCTTTCAATAAGTTTGAGTTTGAGTTTATTGGGGTTTTACGCCGTTTTCAACTACCAGGGTCATATCGCAGCGGCTGGAGCACCTAACCATGGATTCCTGGCGTTTCTCATACCAGTACTACCACAACACCCTTACCGAGCCCCCAGCTGCTCCCCCACATAGGTTCACTATATCAAACCACTGATGGGTGACATTTTTGTCAGTAAGGGTATTTGCCACGGCCGGGTATCGAACCCGGGACCTCTCGAATGAGAGGCAGATGCGCTAACAACTGCGCCATGGCCGCGGCCTCTTTCAATAAGGAAATATCAAATGAGTCAGGATCTGGAAAAAGGTCCCTTAAGGCTTTTGAGCCCAACATGGTTCCAGATCAGCCTGGGTAGGTATACACACAGTCTGATCAGGAACCATATTATTCTCCTATAGCTTCTTCATGGTCTGTAGCAACCAATATGAGAGTAACATGGAACCAGGTCAGACTGCACCTAGACACAGCCTGATCTTGAAACTTGTCTGTCTCAAATGATATAAAGAACGTTTTTCCAGATCCAGGCTAAAATTCTTTTTGCAGCTTATCCCATTACCAGACGGGAAAATTCTTGGACTGTTCCAATTTGAAAGGTGTTGCAGACAACAATTTTAAAGTGATGAAAACTTAAAAATCTTTACATTTTAGGCAAGAAAACATTGTGGATAATGAAGAAATTGCTTGTTACAAGCAATTTCTTCATTTATCTACAATTTTTTCCCAAGCATTTTTCTTTGGAGTTGTCAGAAAGCTTCAATGTTTGGGAATGGCTCAAAGGGTTAATGTTTGTTTCTAGCCATTTATTTACAAAATAGACTACCCTAATTATATGCCTATTGAACCAAATAAACTTTCACAATTAACTATTTTTTTTTAACAATCGATGGAATTCAATATAAAGGACTTTAATCCTTTCCCAGACAACAAAACTTTTGACAATTTAACCCTTTCCCAAACGGCAAAATTTTAGGGTGACCCACTTCAAAACAGCCGCAAATAACAAAACGGAACAGATAGAATTTGTGTAAAATATGGCATAGAAAATATGGAGACAAAAGGAGAAACTGCTGGATATCAGCAGTTTCTTCTTTTGTTTCAATGTTTTCCCAAGCCTATTCTCTTAGGGACGTCAAATCCAGGTCCTGTTTGGGAGAGGGTTAAATTTAGGAGGGTTTCCAAAGACAACGTAAGTCTATTTTCATGTATATAATTTTATATCTTAGGATGAAAATGATATGAAGAAAAGAATTTGCTAGTTTATATTTTTTTCTTTTTATCACTCTATGATAATCCAGAGTTTCTATGATAAAGGAAAGCTGCAATTTAACCCTTTCCCAAACAACAAAATTTTAGGGTGTTCCAATTTGAAACCTGCTATGGGCGATAAAATGGATGTTAATAAAGCTTAGATATGTGTACAAAATAGGCAAGAAAATATTGAGGCAAAAGGAGAAAGTGCTGGTTATCAGCACTTTCTTCTTTTGTCTCAATGTTTTCCAAAGCTATTTCTATTAGGGACGTCAAAACCCGGTCTTGTTTGGAAAAGGGTTAACCCAGTGGGTAATGTAGAAAAATAAATCAAAGGATCTTTGGATCAAACCCCAAGATCAACCAATATCCATTCAGACATTTGACAAATTATTTCCAATATGCAAATTGTTTAGCTAAATGCTAAACATCAAATAACTAATTTATACGAAGGGGATGAAGAAACCTAGTATTCCAAAGGAAAGGGTTAACAATGTCCCTTGGCGGGTTTCCATTCAAAATGTCCAAACCTCTGTGACAAACGATTATGAATAGTTCATAATTAACACTGAATGAGGTTATTTTCTATGGACGTGTTAAATTTCACCCAATGATTTAACAATTAGGGGGCTTTATTTGTATTTGTATGCTAATTAAGACTAAACTGACAGCTGTCTATCAAATATCAGCCTTATGAATATTCATATTTCGAGACATTAACAAAGGATGGGTTGCAATAAGGGGTCAAAAATAGATTTTCTTTAAATTTCGTGGATTTATAGGGTTACATAATATCTTTAATTTGTATGTGTAAAAAATCTGGTTTCGGCTTATTTTTCGAGATATGGGTAAACAAAGTGGGTGGGGTAAGATGGACTGAAACACAGTAGGGGTTATTCTAAGTCGCTTATCTTTCTTATTTTTAGCCCAAGATGCGTGAAAATTTGTATGCATGTTTTGTGATATATGCGTTAAACATTTATGGGCTTATATTTGATATTCCATGTATATCTTTTCCGTAATATTCATTCTTCTTTCTTTCGAAGAATTTCGCTATTTTTTAACGACCAACTTTACCAAACTATCTCCACACGTTTTATTTGAAACACGATTTCTATTAAACTTTACAGATATATTGTCCAGATATTAATGTAACTTTGTGTGAAATTTGAAAGAAAAAGCGTTGGCCCGTTGTTGAGATGTTTGACCTTGACCTTCAAAATGACTTCAAAACTCGGGAAATGCCAAAATGTGATAGTTAAAGCGCCAATTTTATTCATAAGGATTGGTAACATGGTTTCTTTTTATTGTTCCTAATGAGTTTCGTAGCAATATTTACTTTTTTGTATCGTACAACCCATTCGGAAGAATGGGAAAGAAAAGAAATTACTTTTACTTCTCAGTTTTCTTATCAAACTAAATATGTCTACACGGAAAGTGCTGTGATTAATATTACTACCACAGGTGAGTGAAATTAAATATTAGCATTATGTCAAGATTGCTAGAACTACCAAAGCTTTATATGCAACTTGAATTGTCTAAGAATTTAATATATTCATTCACTCATCTCATGATGGACAAGAATTATCAATTTGCTAGGAGAAAACTAATCATTTTCAGATTGTATTTCTTATGTGGTTATAAAGAAGACGCATTGTGAATGATTTTACTAAATGACCAAATGTGCTTACAATTAATTAAGTTAAGCTAAATATTTATATAACGTTATATAATATCAACAAAAAGAAAATAATGTTAAATGTATAGACAGGCCTTAAACAAATATCTGTCTATCAATGATTTCATTAGATGAAATGACCGGGTAACTCTGAGAGGTGACCAAGTTTATTATATTGATTATATCAATTTTAACGGTAAAATCATACAATAAAAACCCCAATCGTGTGTGAAATGCATTCTTTTATGAATGGGCTGTCACATGCCATTCAACCCTAACCATTTTCTCAACAATGCGTAGTTCTAACGGACATTCCCGAATTCGATGTTATTTTGAAGGTCAAGGTCAAATATCTCAACAACGGGCCAACACTTTTCTTTCAAATTTCACACAAAGTTACATTAATATATGGATAATACATCTGTAAAGTTTCATAAAAATCGTGTTTCAAATAAAATGTTTGGAGATATTTTGGTAAAGTTGGTTGTTAAAAAATAGCGAAATTTGGCGAAAGAAAGAAGAATGAATATTACGGAAAAGATATAAATGGAATATCTAATGCAAGTCCATAAATGTTTAACGCATATATCACAAAACACGCATACAAATTTTCACGCATCTTGGGCTAAAAATAAGAAAGATAAGTGACTTAGAATTACCCCTACTGTGTTTCAGTCCATCTTACCCCACCCACTTCATTTACCCATATCTCGGAAAATAAGCCGAAACCAGATTTTTTACACATACAAATTAAAGATATTATGTAACCCTATCAATCCACACTATTTAAAGAAAATCTATTTTTTGACCCCTTATTGCAACCCATCCTTTTTAAATAGGATCTTAGCTTATAATGACTCAATAATGAGTCTTGGAAAGTTTCCACTTTATGTTTTCTAAAGCTTCTGTGTTCTAAAATTATAAAATTGTAATCAAATTAAACAAATACCTGTGTTTGTACATCACCTCCTATTTTGTTACTAAGTTCGAGGAATTTGGCAAAGTTACCACTCAGTATATCATCAAAGGCGACAACAAAGGGGGCTGCTGGACCTGTCAAAATATAAATTTGAACTTGATATTAATTCACATTCTTAATGGTCGTTTACATGATGATAAAGATGGAAATTTTACATATATAGCTCATAATGGTACAAGTACTATTGATTATCATATTGTATCTACAGATCTTTTTGAATATATTTCAGAGTTTGAGGTGACTCAATGGGATGACTCGGACCACTTTCCAATCACTTCTTGTGTAACAATGCCACGTAAACAACAACAACAACAACAACAACAACAACATACCAACAACAATCTGAATTACGTACAACAAAATGAACAAGTACTACAAGATAATGAATGTATAGAATTTTCAAACTTTAGATGGATCGATCAAGGTAAAACACGTTTTTTGGAAATTTTCTCAAACATTTTTAACGAGAGAAAAGACGAAATCATCCGAAATTTAAATGTAAGCGTGAACACAGCTGTTGAAAATTTCTTAAAAGTGTTTACAGATTCTGCTAAAGCTGCCAATTTTTCATCAAACCAAAAACCACGAAAGGAAAATGAAAATAGAAACCAACCTTGGTGGAATTTTCATTGTGAAATTGCGAAGCAAGACAAATATTCATGTCTCAGAAGATTCCGATGGACAAATTCTGAAAATTATTTTTCTTCATATGTCACTTCAAAGAAAGAATTTAAATGTATTTGTGAACGTGAAAAGTTAACTTATCAATCAGAGATGAAAAATAGACTTTTACATAGCCGTAACAATCCTAACAGTTTTTGGAAAATAATTAAACAAAATCGACTACATGTTAATGTATCGAAACCAAACATAAACCCAAATACATGGAACGACTACTTTAGCGCATTACTGTTCAAAGAAAATCAGTTACCAATTCCGCGTGAAAATCAAATGAATAACCAGGAATATAATAACATTTTGAACAGTTTTATTACTGAAAATGATATTGCAAATTCAATACAAAAACTCAAATCGGGAAAAGCTCACGGTATCGACGGAATAGGAGCCGAATTTTATAAAAATACACAAAATATAATATTACCTTTAATCACTTTAATTTTTAACAAAGTTTTTAACGATGGATATTTCCCACTTAGTTGGCGAGAAAGTCTTATTGTTCCAGTACATAAGTCGGGATCAAAAGATGACCCATCCAATTATAGAGGTATTTCTCTACTGAATACTTTCTACAAGATATTTTCTAATATAATGTTTAAAAGGCTAAGTAAATGGACTACTGAATACAACATTTTAGACGAATCTCAAGCAGGATTCAGACCCGGTTACTCAACTATAGACAACATTTTCATTTTACAAAGCATGATTCAAAAATACTTGTCAAAACCCGGTGGTAGATTTTACGTACTTTATGTTGATTTTGAGAAAGCTTTTGACGGACTGCCACACCAAAAATTATTTGATACTTTGCAGAAAATAGGCATACAAGGAAAACTCTATGATATACTTGCATCAATGTACACAAATATGACATGCCGAGTTCGAACTGGTAATAATATAGCTTCAAAATCGCTGAAATGTAACGTAGGTACAAAACAAGGGGACATAACAAGTTCTATAATCTTTAATCTCTATATAAATGAGTTATCGCGCTTTTTCAGTAGTAAGGGCCATAGAGGAATTTTTATAACTCAGGAAATACCCGATATTGTATGTATTTTGTATGCTGATGATGTCGCAAATTGCTCTGATAGTGTAATTGAACTACAACGACAATTAGATAGTCTATCCGAATTTTGTAATGTATATGGAATGAAAGTTAACGTAAAGAAAACGGAAATTGTTGTATTCCAAAATGGTGGACCCCTGAGAACAAATGAACATTGGACATTTAATGGAAATGCTGTTAAAGTAGCATCATTTTACAAGTATATGGGACTTCTATTCACACCAAAACTTTCATGGTCAAAATCATTATCTAAATTAACTAACCAGGCACAAAAATCAATAAACGTTATCAATTCATATCAAAGAAATGTAGGAAAATTCAATTTAGAAGAATATTTTAAACATTTTGATTCAAAGGTGAAGCCTATCCTTTTATATGGAAGCCAGA
The DNA here is from genome assembly GCA_963680895.1 of Fragum sueziense. Classification (NCBI taxonomy): domain Eukaryota; kingdom Metazoa; phylum Mollusca; class Bivalvia; order Cardiida; family Cardiidae; genus Fragum; species Fragum sueziense. Next base: position 38,496,363 of record OY804608.1, on the reverse strand, counting down.
TATGGGGAGTTGAATATACAGATGCCGTTGAACAAGTTCAAGCACAATATTGTAAGCGTTTTTGGGTGTAAATCGATCTGTAAATGACGCGGTTGCTTTAGGAGAATGTGGTAGATTACCACTTTGTTGTGATTATTATCTCAATGCAATCAAATATTTATGTAAACTTTTTTCAATGCCTGCGCATAGATATCCAAGAAATTGTTTTATAATGTTGAAAAGATTAGATGAAATATATAGAATTAATTGGGTGACCAGTGTCAAAAATTTACTTTATAGATATGGATATGGTATAGTATGGATAAGTCAAGAGATAGGTGATAGTAATTTGTTTTTAAATAATTTTAAACAGCGATTAAGAGATTGTTACACACAGGATTGGAGAAGGAGAGTGGACGAGTCACCCCGATGCGACACCTACAAACATTTCAAAACCTTGTTAAACCCAGAAAGGTATTTGTCTATTAATCTACCATTTTGTTTTATAAAAGCCGTCGCGAAATTTAGATGCAGCAGTCATAACTTTGCCATAGAAAAGGGACGTCACGAGAATTTACCCAGACATGACCGAATCTGTAAATATTGCTTTGACCAGTTTAATGTCAGAATTATAGACGATGAGTACCATGTATTCTTTATTTGTTTAAACTTTGAAGAGGAACGTAATTCTCTCCTTTATTCATGGTATTCAGGAAATAATGAACGTGAAGGCTTTTATAACCTAATGAAAACGGAAAATATGTTAAAAATTCGAAAACTCGCAAATTATATATATGTCTCATTGAATGCATATAACACAAAAACATAATGCAGTTATTGAATGAGCTGGGGCAGAGTTGTTGTAAATACATATGAATCCATGTGTATATACATCAATTCTGTATCATCTCTTTAATATAATATTTATGATATCTAATATGATTGCGATTGTGATAAAAATCGAGTACCATGTGAAACAAACCAAGTTAAAAGTGCAAGACTATTGTAAATGCATATGAAGCTCTTATACACATACAATAGTATTGCACCAACTTATCGTTTTTCGTATATAGATTGTATATAATATAGGGACAACACAACTCTGTGATGTAAATATTGTTAATTTGTAATATTGTATTATGGGCCGGTGGCCTTTCTTTACATAATAAAATATTCGTTCATTCGTTCATTAATAAGAAACTACACAAACAGGAAAAAGTATCGAATATTCTTGATCAAATTCTTTGTTTTGGGTACTCATTTGAATTGTCTCATTGAGACTATTAAAATGAGTACCCACAACATAGGGTTAAGATGGTGTATGATAGATTCACAATGTAAAGCCCTTTTTCCATAAAGTAAGAAACAACAACAAACATCTGCTATAGTTGTTACTATTAAGTTACACATGATTTCCAACAATCCCTAGTCACTTAACAACAATAAACTTTTGCTGCTATAAAAGTTCCAGGAACTTGGAAAATAAATCTTCAGATTATCATTGAAGGCTATTACCAATGGGGCATTTTGTAAAATTTTTCTACCATTTTCTTTTGTATCACTCTCTTCGAGACAGCGCAACAGAAATATCGATGAAATTTTTTTCTAATTAGACTTTTCTTTTTATACAATAAACAAAATGGGTTTGTGAAACACCAATGTCCCCGGCCTCAAGTTTTCATGTTCACCCATTCTAACATGTTGAATCTTTGACGCTCCTCAAGATAAAGGCCTCGGAAAACATTGTGGAAAATAAAAATTGCTTGTGGCAAGCATTTTCTTTTTTTTTTCCTCACAAAGTTTTCTTCCAAAAAAATTTGAATTTTATTCACTTTAAATTATCATCCGTATCATCTTTGAATTTGGACAAGTTTAATGTTTTACCATACATGGTAATGAGTTAAATTTACCATACATGGTAATGAGTTAAATTGAGTTAAATTATGACAGACAGACAGAGGTTAAACAACATGCCCTTATCTTCCAATATGGGGGCATAAAAATGTCAATATTATAAATATGTTTAAAGTAAACCATAACAAGATGTGTTTGAAGCGCCATACCCCTGAAATGGCTCACTTTTGGAGAAAAGTCCAATGTTAAGTTTTTGGACAGACAGACAAACAGACAGACAGACAGACACGAGTAAAACAATAAGCACCAATCTTTCAATAAATTGGCATGAACGAGAGGCCCAAGAGGGCCTGAGTCGCTCCACTGGCTAAAGTAAAAGAATTATCTCATGATTTCTTGTAAGCCTCGCACTGCCAAATCTTGAAACGGGTCACCAATGGAACATTTCTGCCAAGTTTAGTCTGAATTGGCCCATTGACTTATTTTTAAAGGATTATTTCATGGTTTATCCAATTCTGATAAGCCCTGCCTGGCCACACCCACATCTATAGACCAATCAAAATTTCACTGACAAAGTATTACCCAAGGAATATTTCTGACAAGTTTGTACTAAATTGACCCAATGGTTGTTTTTAAAGAATTTTTTTCGTAATTTCTCCCATTTTGATAAGCCCCGTCCTGCTTTGCCCCCATTTATGGACCAATCAAAATTTTACTATCAATTGAAGTAATTGGACACCGAAGGCACATTTCTACCGCGTTTGGTCAAAATTGGCCTTGTGGTTGATTTTTTAAAGAATTTTTCGTGATTTCTGCCATTCTAATAAGCCCCGCCTGCCATGCCCACATTTATGGACCAATCAAAATTTCACACACAATTTAAGTATAGGGTCACTTAAGGTGCATTTCAACCAAGTTTAATTGAAATTGGCCCTATGGTTGATTTTAAAAGAATTATTTTGTGATTTCTCTAAGTCAAATAAGCCCCACAGCCACATTTAAAATCCAATCAAAATTTCATGGACAAGTTAAGTAAAGAGTCAACCAAGGTACATTTTTGCCAAGTTTGGTAAAAATTTGCCCAAATGGTTGATTTTTTAAGAAATATTTTGTGATTTCTCTAAGTCTGATAAGCCCCGCCCTGCCACGCCCACATTTATGGACCAATCAAAATTTCACAGACAATTCAAGTAAAGAGTCATCCAAGGTACATTTCAGCCAAGTTTGGTCAAAATTGACCCCATGGTTGATTTTTAAAGAATTATTTTGTGATTTCTCTAGGTCTGATAAGCCTCCCCCTGCCACGCCCACATTTATAGACCAATCAAAATTCTTTGAACAATTTAAGTAAAAGGTCACCCAAGGAACATTCCTGCAAAATTTGGTCAAAATTGGTCCATTGGTTTGAGAGAAGAAGATTTTTAAAGAATTATTTTGTGATTTCTCTAAGTCTGATAAGTCCCGCCCTGCCACACCCACATTTATGAACCAATCTAAATTTAATGGACACTGTAAGTAAAGAGTCACCCAAGGTACATTTCTGCCATGTTTGGCCAAAATCGGCCAAATGGTTGATTTTTAAAGAATTATTATGTGATTTCTCTAAGTCTGATAAGCCCCGCCCTGCCACGCCCACATTTATTGACCAATCAAAATTCTTTGAACAATTTAAGTAAAGGGTCACACAAAGACATTCCTGCAAAATTTTGTCAAAATTGGCCCATTGGTTTGAGAAGATTTTTAAAGAATTATTTTGTGATTTCTTTAAGTCTGATAAGCCACGCCCTGCCACGCCCATATTTATGGACCAATCAAAATTTAATGGACACTGTAAGTAAAGAGTCATCCAAGGTACATTTCTGCCATGTTTGGCCAAAATCGGCCAAATGGTTGATTTTTAAAGAATTATTATGTGATTTCTCTAAGTCTGATAAGCCCCACCCTGCCACGCCCACATTTATTGACCAATCAATATTCCTGAACAATTTAAGTAAAGGGTCACCCAAGGAACATTCCTGCAAAGTTTGGTCAAAATTGGCCCACTGGTTTGAGAGGAGAAGATTTTTAAAGAAAAAGTTAACGGACGCACACACGCACGCACGACGGACACAACGCCATGACAATAGCTCGCTGGCCTTCGGCCAGTGGAGCTAATTCGGCCAGTGGAGCTAAAAATGACAACAATTTAATAATTGTATATAAAAAGTTTACCCGCGGACACCACAGGGGCTGCTCCACCCGCTGCTGGTTTTGGTCCAGCCGTAGCAAGTGACTCCAACCTCATAGCCACACTCTCAAGTCTGTCAACCACCGCTTTCATCTCTTCCGCAGACATTTCGTCTTCGTGGGTAACTTTTGGTATCGCACTGTACTTTGAAGGTCGGTTCAGTGATCGGATCTTACTCTGATGTATTGCAAATCGCTCGTCAGTCGATGAAATTGATCTACGATCAGCCTGCGAAAGATATTCATCCAAATTTAACGGATAACCAGTCGTGAAAAATTTCTCACGGCTTCGATAAATATCCTCCCGAAGACTTATTTGACTCGTGAAACTTAACTGAGAGGCAAATTGAGGATTTCCTTTAGGTGGATGAGAGTCATCTCCCTTGTCTTCAGGAAGATCACTAGAGTCACCTCCCTTGATTTCAGAATCCTCCTGGTTCCCAGTTTTTTCTGATAAAAGTTTAGGCTGGTTCTCGGCTTCTACAGCCTCAGTTACTTTGATCTCAACTGGAGGTTCAATAACCTCATTAATGCCCCCTTCACCATTTACCTTTGATTTGTCCACTGTTTTATTGTCATTTTTCTTTTTCCCTTTATGTTTCTTATTTTTCCCTTCCTCGTCCAATTCATATTCATCCTTTCTCAAGCAGCACAACATTTTCGAAACTGTTTATTTCACTCTCACGAAATTAAAAACTGCCCTCCAAAAAAATGTCTATTTCATTCAACCCTTTCCCATAACACAAAATTTTAATCTATCTGAATTTAAGTGTTGAAGACAACAAATATTAATCTGACGGGTTAGAAAATTCCATTTAGTAGGGTGGAAAATGTTGAGGAAAAGGGAGAAAATGCTGGTAGTCAGCATTTTCTTCCTTTTCTTCAATATTTTCACAAATATTTACACAAATTAACTCCATCAAAGTTCCTCACTGTTTGGAAAGATACACTAAAGAACAAAGTCTAAATTCAAAGATGATGAGCATGACAAATTGACCCTTTCCTGACAAAATGACAAAATTTTGGACTGGTCCGAAAATGAAAGTCTCAAGATTCCATTTGAAAATTTATGCAAATACAAAATCTACAAGAAAACTTTTTTGACAGAAAGAGTTGAGGGTAATGGACACAATTATTCAATGTCTCCTTTTCCTTTGATATTTTTCTAATCCTTATCTACTACGGAAATGAAAACCACAAATTGTGTGGGTAAGGGTTAACCCTTTCCCACTTTCCCAACCAAAGACGCATCTCAACGACTTTAACTAACAGAGAATGCTTTACAAAACATTGTTGCAACAGAAGAAAATGGTGATTAGCAGCATATTCTGCTTTTGCCTAAATATTTTCTCAGCCCTATTGTACATAGATCTTAGAGACCTGTTAAATTTTGTTGTCTGCACCAACATTCAAGTCTAAAATTTCACTGTTCCGAAAAGGGTTAAGAATCATGATAAAAGCTATTTAATTCATCATTATGTCCCCCCTATCCAAGATATTACACCATTCCAAATTCATGGCAAATTCATTTTCAAGTTAAACTAAATTTAACAAGAGGACCATGATGGTCCTAAATCGCTCACCTGAATCAAGATGACAAGAGTGATAATGGCAATTTTGTCAAATTCAAAGGCATGAAACTTATAAGGACTTTCTGTTTGGAAACAATTGAGTAATTATTTTGTTCCAATCGATCCTGTAAGGTTGGGTATGAATTAGCAGAATTGTTGAGTTAGTTCATTTTCAACAATTATTTCATGATTTCGCAATATACAACATAGGGCTAATTTTCAAAGCATACTGATCTGTTAGACATTGATCATTTATGATAGGCTCAATTAACAAGATTTTGTCTGTGATTGATAGAATATAGTGAAAGATTACCATCTGATAAGCTAAGGCTAATCCATTATTTGTTTACATAAGATAAACATGGGGCCAGCCTGAGAGCAACAGATAAGGGAAATAGAAAATTGGCCCAATGGTTGATTTTTAAAGAATTTTCTTATGATTTCTCTAAGTCTGATAAGCCCTTCCTCCCTGCCATGCCCACATTTTTTGACCAATGGAAAAATTTGTGAACAAATTTTGAAAAGAGTAACTCAAGGAACATTCCAGTAAAGTCTGGTTCAATTGGGCACAATGGTTGATTTTTAAAGAATTTTATGATTTCTTTAAGTCCGATAAGCCCCTTCCTCCTTGTCATGCCAACATTTTTTGACAAATGTAAATAATTGTGAATAAATTTTGAAAAGAAAGACTCAAAGAACATTCCTGCAAAGTCTGCTTCAATTTGGCCCAATGGTTGATTTTCAAAGAATTTTCTTATAGTTTCTCTAAGTCTAATAAGCCCCTTTCTCCCTGCCACAGTCACAATTTTTTAACAAATGAAAAAAATGTGAACAAATTTTGAAAAGAGAGACTCAAAGAACATTCCTGCACAGTCTGCTTCAAATTGGCCCATTGGTTGATTTTTAAAGAATTTTCTTATGATTTCTCCAAGTCTACTAAGCCCCTTTTTCCCTGCCACGGCCACATTTTTTTACAAATGAAAAAAAATGTGAACAAATTTTGAAAAGAATGACTCAAAGAACATTCCTACAATGTCTGCTTCAAATTGGCCCAATGGTTGATTTTTAAAGAATTTTCTTATGATTTCTCCAGGTCTACTAAGCCCCTTTTTCCCTGCCACGGCCACATTTTTTTTTCAAATGTAAAAAATTGTGAACAAATTTTGAACAAATTTTGAAAAGAATGACTTAAGGCACATTCCTGCCAAGTATTGTTCAAATTGGCCCAATGGTTGATTTTTAAAGAATATTCTTATGATTTCTCCAAGTCTGATAAGCCCCTTTTCCCCTGCCACGGCCACAATTTTTGACAAATGAAAAAAAATGTGAAAAAATTTTAAAAAGAATGACTCAAGGCACATTCCTGCAAGGTCTGCTTCAAATTGGCCCAATGGTTGATTTTTAAAGAATTTTCTTATGATTTCTCTAAGTCTAATAAGCCCCTTTTTCCCTGCCACGGCCACATTTTTTTTTCAAATGTAAAAAATTGTGAACAAATTTTGAAAAGAATGACTTAAGGCACATTCCTGCCAAGTATTGTTCAAATTGGCCCAATGGTTGATTTTTAAAGAATATTCTTATGATTTCTCCAAGTCTGATAAGCCCCTTTTTCCCTGCCACGGCCACAATTTATGACAAATGCAAAAAAAAAATGTGAGCAAATTTTAAAAAGAATGACTCAAGGCACATTCCTGCAAGGTCTGCTTCAAATTTGCCCAATGGTTGATTTTTAAAGAATTTTCTTATGATTTCTCTAAGTCTAATAAGCCCCTTTCTCCCTGCCACAGCCACATTTTTTCGCAAATGAAAAAAATTGTGAACAAATTTTGAAAAGAATGACTCAAGGCACATTCATGCAAGGTCTGGTTCAAATTGGCCCAATGGTTGATTTTTAAAGAATTTTCTTATGATTTCTTGAAGTCTAATAAGCCCCTTTCTCCCTGCCACAGCCACATTTTTTAACGAATCAAAAATCCGCGAACAAGTTTTGAGAAGTGTCACTCAAGGAACATTCCTGCCAAGTTTGGTAAAAATTGGCCCAATGGTTTAGGAGGAGAAGATGTTGAAAGAAATTGTGAACGGACGGACGGACGGACGGACAGATGGACGGACGGACAGACGGACGGACGACGGACAAAAAGCGACCACAATAGCTCACCTTGAGCACTTTGTGCTCAGGTGAGCTAAAAATATAATATATGAAAGAAATCGTTGTAGGAAAAGTAGGAAATGCTTGTTTTCAGCATTTCCAAGTCTTTCCCTTTTTTATGTGCTGTAGACTTCAAAACAAGCCCTTACTTATGATTACAGTTAAAGTTTATACTTGCAAATTTTGTCTTTTATATTGACTATCACGTTTTACATCTCTTTCAACATTTTTTTGGTTATCTTATGGAACAAGAGGACCAAGATGGTCCTATATCGCTCACCTTAGAGCACCCTGAGACATACTTTTTAGCAAACCTTTTAAATTTCCGAGGATTTTGAAAAAGAGTCATATGACAATGGTACACACTTAATTTCAAAGCATAATTTGGGAAAAGATTGTCAAAGATTTTTCACTATATCTGTATTTAAAATCAGAAAATCCACAATATATTGCTGAATTTCCATTGCACATAGACAAATCGAAGCATTAATTTTGGAAACAGGTCATTGGGCTATAATATTTAGAAACCATAGAACTTAACATATGCAACCAATCATTAGCACCAAAGAGCCAGAGGCTAAATTTGAAAAGTGCCATTAACCTTTACCCAAACGACAAAATTTTAGGGTGATCCACTTCAAAAACTGCCACAAATGACAATATAGATGTTATTAAAGAAAGGATTTGTGTAGAATATGGCATAGAAAATATTGAGACAAAAGGAGAAACTGCTGGTTATCAGCAGTTTCTTCTTTTGTTTCAATGTTTTCCCAAGCCATTTCTGTTAGGGACGTCAAAACCAGGTCTTGTTTGGGAAAGGGTTAAATCATAAACTGTGTTATATTTCCAATCCAAATACAAACATAAGCATTTTGAACGGTTTAGAATTTTGAATTAATGCATAATTATGGAAATATTTGGCAAAAATGTTATAAATTACCTCCCTTTCATATGAAAATAGAGTTAAAAGATATTTGTAGATTATTTCCTTCTTGAAGCATAATCTTGAAATCCGGCATGGCGAATCAACTTATTTGAAATGTATTTACAAGAGTGTGTAATTTGATACATGCCCCATTGCTAGAAAGTGGAGTTTTTAATGATGGGTCAAATACCTTAAAGTGACATTTCACGTTTATTTCTTTTTTTAAAAGTATGTCTTGATGCAAAGATTGTTTAATCTAATGCGTAGAAATGTTATCAGTTTTTAAGTTGTTATAAGCAAAAAATATGCCTTTAAAGTTGAGACAGAAATGACAAAATCTATATAATTCTGAACTGTTGTCCACAACAATTTGTTTAATTTTAGCACAAATTTATATATTTCTCGTAAACCGTTCAATATTTTGGCTTGAAATTTTCAGAATTTTCATAAAAAAACATGCTCTTTCAGATAGTATGAAAGTAAAATTTATGTAGAAATAATTGTGAAATGTCACTTTAAGGTTTGGAAATTCTAAGACAATTCTAAACCTGTCCCCTTTTTTTCAAATCTAGAATACCTCATGGTAGAGCTTATTTTCAAAGCATAATGATATCTTGAACTATATGACAATATGGCACACACAACTTATATGAACTTTTTTTCTGTACAAAATGCAAAGGCCTACAGCATAGGAATAATTTCAATAGTTCTAAAACAAGGCAAAAAAATTATCTTCAGGCCTTAAAAATTTGAAAAGATTGTCAAACATTGCCCTCTATCATTTATATGGAACCCACAACATAGGGGAAATATTCATTGAACAGTAAGGATTTGGTTATGGTTAAACCTTTTCCAAACAACACAACATAAGAGCAGACATGATTACAAGCTGCTGTAGATGATAAAACAGGTGTTGATAAAGACTGCATTCATGTATAAAAATGCAGAGAAAATGATGAGGCAAAATGAGACAACACAGGCTATCAAGTTATCAACATTTTCTTCTTTTACCATATCATTTACAAGCCTTTTCTGTTGGTGAGGCAAACCTGTGTTTGGTAGAGAAAGGGCATAATGCTTTCCCATACAGAAAGGTACAGACAGGAAATAGACTGTTCCAATTTGGAAGTTCAGAATACAAAATTGACAGCAGTACAAATAGGATTCGTTTTACAATAAACTTGCATATAAAATATTGAATAAAATAAAATATTGAGGTAAAAGGAGAATCAGCATTTTCTTCATTTGACTCATTAATTTCCAAAGCTTTTTCTAATAGGGACTTCAAAACAAGGTCTTTTCAGGAAAGGGTTAAAGTATTTAGATGATCCATAGATTGAGTAAACAAACTTGAGTGCCTCAGGGATACAGGTAAAAGAGGGTAATGGCTTCAGAATCATAAAATATCTTTTTAATATTATAACACCCTATGTTGAGGGTATTCATTTGAATTCTTAAATCAAGACTACACAAATGAGTACCCATAACAAAGCAATTAATTTTTAAACATCAAATATAGAATGTTTTTACCTCCTTTTATCTGTAGCTCCATGCATTCTTTATCTGATATTATGATCTGCATAATCTGATTATAGACCCCATACTGTTATTTTAGGGATGAGATATGTGATAAGATCTACCTGGTCAAAACAATTCCTCACTTGAAAATTCCAGAACCAACAACATAGGGCTTCTTTCCTTGGAATGTGATGATTTTTAGTATTCTGTTAGAGGTTTATGAGATGTAAATTCATGCAAAATTTCAAGACTCTAGGCCAAATAGTCTTCGAGAAAACTGTGTTTCTGTGTGAAACTTTAAACCCCACAACATAGGGCCAATTTTTCTTTAAGCACAATAATTTGAAGTATTTTGGTAGAGGGCATTGAGACAATACTACATACAAAATTTCAAGACTCTAGACCTAATAGTTTGGGAGGAGAAGATTTTTTAGTAATTGTGGACAGACAGACGGACGGACGGACAGACGGACGACGGACGGTGAGCGATCACAATAGCTCACCCTCAGCACTTCGTGCTAAGGTGAGCTAAAAACTCAGATATGTAACACATGTTTTTCTGGGTATCACCAGAACTAGACTGGAGCTCTTACATTTATGAGGACATCACATGACCGCTGGTGCAAGCTAAACTTCAACAAACGACCTCTGCCTCAGTTCGGTTTAATTCCATTTGGTCTACTCCCAATTCGTCTACTCACAATTTGTCTACTATTTTGGACATAATTCCCATTTCGTCTACTTTTCTATACTTTGTATATCAATATGAAATTACATGATTTTTTTTTTAAATGTTTGCATTTTTTATTTCTTTTGAGAACATATTGACTTAATTTCTTGTCTTAAACAAAAGTGATGTTTATTGATGATTTGACATGAAAGTAGACGAGTTGGGACAGTAGACGAATTGGGACTCAGGGCAGTAAATAAACAGTAGACGAAATGGGAGTAGACCAATTGGGATGTTACCACCTCAACCACTAAGCCACACAGAACCCTTTAGGATATAATCATAAAGTTGTGACCATGTTTTACTCTATTGTTCATTCCTTTTAAAAAATATGTCGACTGTAATCCTTAGATGACCTTTTTTCATCTGAAACAAAACATTTGACCTTAATTGACTATCTTGACCTTGGAATACATAATTTCCAATATGAATGATCTATACCCCAGGCCCGTCCTATGGTTTTGGCAAATGTTACAGGTTTTTGCACAAACAAATAAACAGACAGGGCACAAACTATCATTATTTCTCAGATTGTTTATGTGGGGCATTCAAATATCAATATAAAATACATAATTATACAACTTTCCTGCTTGAAAAATATCCCAAGAAATGTATAAAATTGTGTAAAAAATTCCAAACAAACAGTTTCAAAATGTTATGCATTGCGACATTAAAAAGGAAAATTAATCTTATGCAAATGATTCATCCGCTACTCAATAACAGTTGTTACACAGCTCGTATCCTTTACTATATATAAGGAAATTATTGACTTGATAAAAGATGTTGGCTGGTACAATATCGAAATTTTATACAAAGTCATATTCTAATGTACTTTCCTTCATTATTAATTATGCAGCGATTTTAAATTTCAAGGACTAAGTGCTATTCAAATTCTGACCGAATTTCTGTATGATAATGTAATGATCAGGCTACAGTGGGGGTGTCATTTGAAACCCCGAAGCCCCTCTGGATCTGCCACTGCTAGTTTAGTGGTACGTTCGAGCACATGTGGATATCTGCACTTTATTTTACACATTTATTCATGTTGCATGAAAAATTGTTAAATTACTTAAAATATCAACTTACAAACCAAGGTAAAAGTTACAATTTAACAAATCATATTCCCCGAAAATCTTGTTTTGAGGAAAAATGCTTGTTTTGTAAAGTGTAACCTTAGGCAGTTATTGTTAATGGATGAAGTGGGAGTGATTAATTACTCTGCATAACTTTGATGTTAACAAAATATTGAACAGTATGAAAACATGCAACATTAACCCATTACCACACAGTGACTCCTTTTGACTCCCCACAAGATAACGACTTTGGAAAACATCATGGAAAATGAAGAAATTGCTTGTGACAAGCAATTTCTTCATTTACCACAATGTTTTCTGTGTAAAAAGACCAAAAAATTCAAAATTTAATTCACTTTAGATTGTCGTCTGCAACATCTTTGAATTTGGAACAGCCCAAAATATTGTCGTTTGGTAATGGGTTAAAAAGGCTGAATTCATTCCTGTGCAAAAAGGCAAATGTCTGATAACAAGACAGATTAACAAATCGCAACCAAAGCCCCAGCCCCCCAAACCCATGCCACAGAGACCCAAGCTCCCCCCCCCCCCCCCCCCACCGCCACATAGAACACACATTGTGTTGGCAAAAATAAATCAACAGTTTACTGTTGGCTTGGAAAATGAAAGAGGATCCTACTTCCAGCCTATAAGTTGTAACAAACACATGGAAAAATAATTATATTTCTGTTATCTGATGTAGTCTATATTAATGATATTTGAACAATCATGGGAAAAGGGGACATTTTAGAAATTATAACAATCATAAGAAGAGAACCTTCTTCTAGAATTTGCAAAAACTACAGATCACAGTCAGTCTGCACACTTTGTACAGTCCCTAAGTGATTGATATGTAATCTATGAACTATCATAAGAGAAGGGGACCCCCTTAAGATTTGCAAACAAGAGTTGTCTGCGGACAACGTAGCTTGCCTTTATGGGAGCTTGTCACAAAACAGCTTATTTTTTTCAAAGTAGGTCAAACTACAAGGTCTAGGTCACAAGGTCAAGGGTCATGGTCGCAAATGAAAGGTCTTTACAGGAGGTATCCATGCGAGAAATATCGAGGCTCTATCAATAATATTGCATGAGATATAGGCCAGGTTTAATTTTTTTAAAAGTAGGTCAAGCTCCAAGGTCAAGATCACTAGGTCAAAGGTCATGGTCCCAAATGAAAGGTCTTGGCAGAAAGTATCCATGTGTGAATATCAAGGCTTTATCTCTAATAGTGCCCGAGATATAGACCAGGTTAAAGTTTTTGAAGACGTAACACTTACACGATGCCGACACGATACCGACACGACACAACGCAGACACTAGGGCTGTGACATTAGCTCCCTGGACATAAAGTCCCAGCGTGCTAAAAGGTATCGATTAATTTAATCAGTTTTAACACTACTTTCAACACTTTTTCTCAATTATTGTAACTGTGGTGCACCTAACCATGACTGTGTTTCTGGCATAGATCTAGGAGTAACAGACTGTTTTCCAATTTCTAGAAAGGCCTCTTTTGGCCTGCCTGCCCCTATACTATTACCAGCAGGCATACAGGCTCTATTTACTAGCCTGATAAGCATTTTCTGGCTTTCATAACTTTTCTCCTATACATTATTTTGTTCATTTGCCTTAATGTTTTCCCATGTCTTTTCTATAACAGATGTCAAAACTATCGCTTGATAGGGAAAGTGCGAACAAGCATAATGCTAGACTATTTTTACCTGCCTGCATGATAAGCATTTTTGGACTTTCATAATTATCACAAACACATCAATCTAAGTTTATTAGATGTGTATCCCATACATTTTTTTGTTCTTTTGCCTTACTATTTTACAATATCTTCAATTAAAGGGATATCAAAACCACACCTTGTCCTAAGGAGAGGGTTAAGGTTGCTAAGCATACAAAGTTACTCTATTTACTTGCTGATAAGCATTTTCTGGCTTTCATAATTTCCCCTCATACCACAAACACATCAATCAAAGTTTATTATAAAAGAACAAAAATATCAAACATACTTTGATCTCTAATCAATCCGCATATTGTTCCTTAGGCATTTTATAGCAGATTTATCGTTTGTTCTTAACCCTTTCCCAAACAAGACCAGGTTTTGACGTCTCTATTAGAAAGGGCTTGGGAAAACATTGAGGTAAAAGAAGAAAATGCTGATAATCAGCATTTTCTCCTTTTGCCTCAATATTTTCCATACCATGATATTCCCATTTCTCGCACTAAGTAACATTGGTTTTGTCGTCTGCAGCAGCTTTCAAATTGGACCACCCTAAATTTTCGCCGTTTGGGAAAGGGTTAATTTATTTCTAAATGTTTTTTTGGAGGAGCAGAGCATGAACCCTTCCAAAACAAGATCTAGTGTTGACGTCTGTAATACAAAAGACATTGGAAAACATTCAGGCAAAAGAAGAAAATGCTGATGATCAGCATTTTCTCCTTTTGTCCAAATATTTTCTCTGTTATAACATTAACATATTGTAGATATATACTTTTGTAATCAACTATTTTGTCATTTGCAACTCCTTAACAATGGAGTACAGTAGTATGCATTTGTGACATTTGGGAAAGGGTGTAAGATTTGTGACCGAGGGTCGTTTCCTCGATCTTTGCTTTAACTTTATCCACTGCGGCTGTTGGGTGGAGAAGTCCAATTTGCCACAGTGGTACTAATTAAGTTTAACTCGCTTGGCTGTGGAGTTCGCATTCAATAATAAGACACAAGTTCAAAGTTACATTTCATATCTTCTTTTATTTTGGTGGACACTATATTGTTATTATTGCAATATTACAGTTTAACAAGCACTGACAAATTCTTATTTCAAAATGTACAACTGACTGACTTAAATCCAACTTAATTCAAATCTAATTCTAAACTGAAGAGAAACCTTAGAATGTTCATTTTTTTTTACCTAAAATTTAACAATTATAATTAGCCAATAGACTACAAGATAAGAATTCTAGCCAATGAGAATTAACATTTAAATATATTGGAAATCTGATAATTAAGAGCATAAGACATTATTACAATAGTACCTGTCAAAATTTTGCACTTTCTCAACATTAATCAAAATCTTTACATGCAGGAAATACCAATCAGGAAGTATAACACTTTTGAAAAAATCTAAGCTTGCAGCTATTACCTTGCAGACAATTTTCATCACAATTAAGTTTTTAAATGATTTCCTTTTCCAGATAAATTATACAATTTCAACATTTTTTAGAAATATAGTGACAAATTTTAAAGGTGCAACACAAAATTTTCATTTTTGTTGCATGGTTACAGATTTATCGCTTGTTCCTAATTTATTTCTAAATGTTTTTGCAGGTAGTTACACATTAATCATTACAAGAGATTTACTAAACCCCAATCCAATGTTACAGTAAGTACTAGTGCACCTTACAATGTTTCCTTCATTGCACCTAACCATGTGTTCAAACCAGTACAAACACAACATCCAATCTAAGCCAACAGCTGTAAAATGTAATTTTGATTTTATTGGGATTTTCAACTACTATGGTCATATCGCGGCAGCTGGAGCACCTAACCCTGCGTTCCTGGTATTTCTTGCACTAGTCAGGGTTTTCCACAGAATATTTTGAAGCTGTAGTGGCCAAGTATCATACATAAACCTAACAGGCAGTGTTTGTGTAAATACAAATAATTGTGTGTGACAACATTATGGGAAATGAAGAAATTGCTCATTTTGAGCAATTTCTTCATTTCCCATAATGTTTTCATGAAGAATTATTATGCAAAATGCTCTATCTAAAACAGTTTCTGGCATGGAAAATCTCAAAATCACCCTATTTGATGAACATTTTCAGAAATTAAACTGTGGGGTTCTTTTGAAGCTGTAGGGGCATTACACTGATTAACATGAAGCTGCAGTGGGGCTGATACAGCTTATTGGGATGGGGAGAACACTGGAAATTCACCATATAACCACAATATCCAAACCAAGCCTCCAGCAGCTGCTCTCTAATATAGAAGAATGATTCACACCCATTGGTGAGAGACAAATGACTTTTGTCAAATGTCAGAATGGATACTGGCGGAGCCGAGGTTCGAACTCGCGACCTCTGGATTGACAGACTCTGACGTAACCGACTGAGATATCGGAGCTCGGCCTTAAAAAGTTAAGTATGGTTTAAAGCCTTAAATCTAGGAACTCCTTTACATGGTCATATTACAGACTTTCCACTTTACACCACAATCATTGAGTATCAAGTCCGCTGTTTACAGTCAGCGCCTCTTGCAGCCACAGCAGTTTGGTTTTTGCCTCTCCTGTGTTACCATTTGTGACCCGTCACCCTAAAAGGGACCTTATTGGGCGTGTGAATAATATCGACCCTAGTCAGTCTGCGCAGTCCGCGCAGCCAGACTAGGGCCGACACTTTTCACTTGTATGTATTTTTTATATCTGGAATGTTTTCCCTATCTTACTTCACGATCAGTTTTCGAATACAGTATATGGTTGACCTGTGCTAAGTCTGACAAGTTTGTCAAAATTTGGATATTTGGAGTTCGGATAAGGTCTCTTTTAGCGTGACGGGTCACATTTATACACCTGGGTGAAGAGAAGCAACATGGGGAAACTTTTTTGCTCAGAAAAATTCCAATGGCACTGGCCAGATTTTACTCTTCACTACCACTAGACCTTGGTGCCCCAAAGCTGCTCATCTCAGCTCATTCATTGGTAAAAGACAAATGACTAGTCAAATGTCAGAGAGAATATAACAAGCCCAAATTCGAAAATACAAGCAACAAAATTCCTGAAGCAAGAGCTAGGCAGATAAGTGTAAACCTCAAGAGGCTAATAGATCAATTCTGTAACTAATATTTACAAAAAGATATGTTTTGTTTGAAACAGTATTTATACCTGGAAAATACAGCTGGAAATCACAGGTAAATGGGGTGCCTGTCCTGCAACTGCCTACATCAGTGAAGTATACTGATCCAAAAAAGAAACTTTTGCAAAGTTTAAATCTAAATATCCCTTATGCGCGTGTGAGGCTAGAATTTTATGTTGAATGAACATATTATCAGGCTTTTATACAGGGATAACCAGACCAATTTTGTTTCAGTAAAAAAATTGCAATTCCTGGGAAACCATATCCATTGCAGACTTATTTATAGAGGCCCACATGGAAGATTGGGAAACCAAATGTGTTAGCCACTTTAAATAAAGTCGTTATTATTATTATCATTATTATTATTGTTGTCTTTTTTGGGGGGTTGGGACGGGGGAGGGCATAATTATGTTTTCCTTCTTTTCTCGTTCATGATTGGCTCATCTGATGGCACCTGAACTGGCTCCAAAAAAATCCAATTGGCGATTTTACTGGCACCAAGTCTGAAACTGCCAGGGGAAGTGCTGCATATGGGAATAAAGTCTAAGCCATGAAAAGAGGAATTTTGGATTGTGACAATTGCGAGCCCATCCTTAATCATCTTTTTGCCACAAAAACGCATGTGCTTCATTAACTATATACAATTCAACACCCATATCAATAGGTAGGATATCATCCATCAAATAAACAATCAAATTGACAACTATGACCAGAAAAAGTCCAATTGGGGTTTTCATACAATATCATGTAGGAGTGGGTTTATTTGTTGTGGGTTCTCATTTCTCACAGAGAGAATCAGTCAGTATAAGTTGCAAAACAAATTGACTTTCGATTAAAATGTTTGATTGTTTGATTGGCTGTGATTGATAGACAAGTAAAATCATTTGAGCTTTATGCTCCACTCAACAGCCTCATTCAAAAGAGTGCAGTGGTGTGGGATCAAACATGCCACCTGAGTTTTCCTGCCGGTTACCAAATCTGCCCTCACAAAATCCAAGGTCATATAATATATAAACTGACACAATTTAAAAACGCAAAAAGGTACTTTTACAGATGGTATCTACTACAGTCCACAAAACCGATGTTTAGCCATGTATAATTGTAAATGTTACAATTGTTAACATAACAGGACAGAAAATGACCTTTAAAGCCACGAATAATGCCTGAATGGATGTCAGATTATGCCAAAATGCACGTTGAGTCAAGAGCCTGAATCGAACAGGAAGACGACAGCGAACCCCGTGTTTTCACAGGCGATTCATCACCGTGTAACGACGTATAGGCCGCCCACGTTTACAAACCATAGAATTTGCTGTACACTGAGCCGTCACAAGTCTGTTGCGTTAGTGACGTTGACATATACAATTGTGTTGATGTACAGTTGATACACGCGGCTGACCGGGACGTAGGCGGTCTGTAAATGTTCCCGTGTTGTTTACACGTCTCATTAATCGTGGAACTACCTTCATTTGCGAAACACCACCAACCAAAAGCCCCAAAACTCAGTTTCTTTTTCTCAAAGTTAGCCTGAGCATTTTGTACACAAACTTTTTTCGTAGTTCTTGTATGTTTTCAATAAGTAAATCAAATTAGCAATTTGTACACAAAAAATCTTTGTGATTTAACACATGGTCTGAATGCACGAGACACAAGAGCATTTAGTGATGGGCGGTTCAGATGTCCGGATATGCTACAGAAAACACGACAAAATTGTCGGGGCCTGAAGTGTATACATTACCCCATACATGTCCCCAAATATGGTGTCAATCGAGGCAATAGGAATGGAATGGTGAATGAAAACGTGCTTTGAGTTTTTAAATCGTGTCAGTTTATATGGAAACAGGGTTTCTTTTTAACCACTAAACTGGAAAGGCAACCACCGCTGGGCTTTAAGTCCATTGTAAGGCCACTCTAATCTAAGCCAATGACTCAATGCAGACATATCAATCTAAATTTGATTATCAAAATAAAAAGCTTACACATTCTCTAAGTTTAAAATCTATCCATCTTACGAAGATTATAACTATCGACAAGGTGAAAAAGATAAATGATGAAACAGGAAACTAAATCAGGATGTTTCAACCCTTTCTCAATCAAAACATTCATAATAAATTATCTTAATTCAAAATGGTCCCAAACATAAAACAATAAAATCTTTTAAACTTAATGTACATCAAATATTGCTTGATAATAGGTTAGAAATATATTAATGGAAAATAAGAACTACTGGTTTCCCTCAATATTTTGCAATTCTTTATCAGTAAAAGTCTTGTCAATTTTACCAGGTATCATTTGAGAAAGGGTCAATTAACATCAATCAATTAGAAATTGATAATCAAAGTACTTTGGCTACTACACTTTGTGTAGCTTTCGACACTTCCTAGTTCACTGTTACTATTTATAGCACAAAATGAACATTTGACACAATGTCAATAGTAAACACCCACACAACACATGTATAGATAACGAAAACACAAAACACCACCCAAATAATCATACACACTTTACGAAAAGATGTTAAACTTTCTTCGAAACACAGGTAGATTCTCTAAAAATCGAACTCCGAAACTTAAACGACAACAGCAGGTTTTTCCCAAGATAAAATCCTGTTTATTTCGGGAGTAATTGTTCTATTTTGCACCAATAAAAAAATGTTGCCGCATGTTAGCGCCAAATTCCACAACTTCAAGTTTCACACCGTGCCAGTGAGTAGTAAAAAGATCCTACTTGGATCCAGATAAAATCCAGTTTTCATCAAATAAATTCCTTATTCCTATTCCAAAACCTATATTGTGGGTACTCATTTGAATCGTCTCGAAGAGACGATTCAAATGAGAACCACAACATATGATTTTGATGAATATCTAAAAATTAATTTCATGATGATATAAAATTTATCCTCCATGACAGGAACTGACAAAGGATTTCATAGACTGGAAGCTTGTACCTGGTTGGCTGGGGGAGTAATTTGTTTTACCTGTAGGAATGCTTATCAGGGATCATGTATTCAAATTGTACTTTACTTAGCTTATCATGACTAATGAGTATCCACAAATAATGTGTAAAAAATATCAGCTTGCAGGCTTTATCCCTTTCACAAGCAACAAAAAAAAATTTTGACTGGTCAAAATTAATTCGAAGAGGAATTGTATTTTTATGTTGAGGAAAACACACTATAAGACAAACATGATGAAACCATTTTATAAATTCATTTTCTTTGAACGTATATTAAACAATTCTTTATAGCCACAAAAGTTTGGATGTTCTATTAAAGAAAACAGTACAGGAATAGGCAAAAATCCTGGATAACAGATATTTCTTCTTTTCCTTCAATATATCTATTCAATCGATCTCTTTATTCACAACAAAAAAATCAGAGAATGGTTTGGAAAGGTTAAGATATGGCTTATTGTAAAGTTGTAATCTGTTTACCTTCTTACAAGTACCAACACATTAAAAATCCCTTATATAACATTTTTGCAAAATCATTAACACAGTTCTAAGTTAAAGTAATTATGGCACTCAAAGAAAGGGGTATAAATAGTTAATACTTGAGACTAACACCAAAGGAATGTAATTCTAGGATAGTCTTGGATGCCAAGTCAAAATAACTTGGCCCTAAATCACTTGTTAGTGTTACAAGTCTGATGTAATCAGTGATGTGATGACTGGAAAAAAGAACTGATCAAACCTGTATAATCAGGCCCCGGTTTCTCGAAAAAACTTAAGTATGTTCTCATGCTCAAATCTGAGCACCGCGCTCAAATCGCATGAAATC
Source organism: Fragum sueziense (assembly GCA_963680895.1). Lineage (NCBI taxonomy): Eukaryota > Metazoa > Mollusca > Bivalvia > Cardiida > Cardiidae > Fragum > Fragum sueziense. The sequence goes on along the minus strand of OY804608.1, from coordinate 38,475,703 downwards.
CACATGAACTTCAATTGAATACCCTTCAACGTTGGAGAGTATCTCTTTGAAGTTGAGCATGTTCTCATGAGAATATACTGAAGTTTTTTCGAGAAACCGGGGCCAGATTTTATGTCCCTTTCAACAATAACATTGTCCTCTCTTCAAGGTCAAGAAGAATTTAATGTAAAGTTAAAAGGATTATGAAATAGCAATAAACTTTGTGCTAAAAATAGACTGGGTTTATAGTGATAAACCTTCAGCGCTGTTATAAAATCTCATAACTACGGCTTGAATCAAGCCGTAGTTACAAGATTTTATAACATCACTTATGGAAATACTATTCAGGGTGTCCACAGTTTGAGCGAAGCAAAATTCCCTGACTTTTCCCTCACTAAAATCAAATTTCCCTGACTTATGTTTACCGTATTTTGCAAGTTAATTTATCAAAATGTTGGCCTCCTCCACCCCTACAGCCAACCCTTTCCATCTCTGACTTTACTAACTGTAACTGTAATACTATTTGTATAAATTTTTTTTTTCTTTTTTTTTTCTTCATACATACATAATAGTCTACGGACTATAATTCGTACGGGCTCTAGAAAATGGTTTTGATGGCATTCTTTGTTAATGCTCGGCATCCATGCTAGTAATATTCTTTGGGGTATGACAAAACCTCCCAGGGTGGATGCCCAGTCTGAAACTTCGAATTAAGGTCACAGCAAGGTCAAAGGTCAAATGGGTGCAATTTCATATTAAAATAGTAATTGTGATATTTTTAATTGCTTTACATGCTGTATTATTAATTCTAATTGTGCTAAATTTGCTGAAAACTGCATCAGAGACATTATTTTATTGAAAAGATTACTTTTTTGGAATATTTTTACTATTATGGGATAGAAAAATGTACTTTCCAAAGCTAAAAACGGTTTATCTCTGAATATTTCTGAGGTTTTCAGTCTTTTTTTCAACGGTATTTGCCACAATGCCTCAGTCATAAGCATTTCTTAATTTGTGAGTGTGTCCTCTACATTGTGTAAGGGTCTGTGTACACTTGTATTGTATATCTAAGAAATAATCCGAGTTCTACCGTGGTCTATCTTTATTTAACCACGGTTCTGAGTAATGCAGCAAACTCTACAACAGGGTCCGTAGTCGATGAAACAAAATTCCATTTAATTTTGAAGATCAGTAAGTGTCCCAAAGGTATATAGTGAGTCCGATACGCATGACATGCTTTGCTTATCCTGCTTCATAACGTCTGCTGTAAGCATAAGATAAGGTGACTGCACTTGAAATGGCAATATGTTCCTGTGCAGGAATGGCCGCTGAAGTTGCATCTCGTCCAACACTTTTGTTATATTGTTGAATTGTTGACCTAATTAACCTAGCTTTGCTAAAATAATTCATAGAAATGGTCACAACAGAACGGTGGATGCAATTTCTTTGTTATCTTTTGTAGTCTTCCTATTGAAATGGTTGCTCTGAAATCTATTGGTACTCAATTACAGTCTAGTGGTTAAAGCAGTGCTATTGTAGAGGCTGATAGGCGTATACGCCTAGTGGGACTGCAGAATTATATTTGTTTCTAATGTTTCCAGAAAAAGACCAGTCCAGATATCACATTATCTATACATGTACATTAAAACTTTCCCCAACGAGACATGGTTTTGACGTCCCCAGAAGAAAGAGCATTGGAAAACATTGAGTCAAAAGAAGAAAATGCTGGCTATATGAAACACAAACACATTCCATTATCCATAAAGATTCGCTTTGTCGGCTGTTGGAGCTTCCAAATGGGAGCCCAATAAGATTCTGTTGTTTGGGGAAAAGTTAAAGATACCTTTAAATATTACAACAATACAATCAATGAAAAATGATGATAAAAGTCTTTCTATTTAGCCCTAGTACCACAGGCGCCTCAAGATTAGACTCAACAACTTCATCTAAATACACCCAAATGGTCGAATAATGTCATGGAAGTCCGCCCGTCTTTCTATTCCTCCATATGTATGTTCTTTTGTCCGTTAGCAATTTCTTGGGTGCGCAACTCCTCTTACAGTTTCTATTGGAAGAAAAAAGCAAACTGGGATAGCTGTTCATCTTAGAGGCATTTCATCTTTAGAACACTCAAAGTACTCAGCTGTCTTTCACGTCTTTCAATCCGAGCAAACAGATTTCACTATGGCCAGCGTTAAATGGAAATTTCCGATACCATGAACAAACATTTTGGGGTAAACAGCAACTCTTCAGCAATTTTGGAAAGGTACACGCTGTCATTAATGTAATGGGGAATCTTTTTTAAGAAGAACATTCTGATTTGCTAACTCTTTACCTGAACATAATAGTCACTACTTGGCTTATTTTGAATATTGCAGCAATGCTAACCAGAATTTGGCTCCATGTGATCAAAAGTATTTTAGGATTTTAAATTAAAATTGACAGTCTTTCTCGAACTTGTTTATAACTTGCAAATCATGAGGAAGCTACCTCACCGAATTCTCTCATTATGAAAATCCGTCTTTTCCAGGTGTACCTGGTTGGAAATAAATACTTCATGACAGTACTAAGTTCAAGCTTTCCTCAGTTCTAGGAACCAAAATTGCAGCTGCAGATACATAAGCAAAAGCCCATGCTATCATAGTTGATGGATCAGCTGTGATCAACACATAGCCGCTTCGTACCTACAAATGCTTTAGGGACATGTAGCCGAATGTGCTATTCCTTCACTTAAACCTTCATTTGCATTTACAGGCTAACTGATTTGGTTTATCGATGTACACAGATACACCAGTCTGAAAGCTGAAAAAGGTCAAAGCATGGTCAAGACATCAAATACAAAGTGACAGACAAAAGCATTCATCCTTAAGTATGACATACATTTTGTTGAGACAATAACAACAAGACTGATTTCAACACCTTTCAGACTGAAGATTGTTCAGATGTGTCAGCAAAATACGTATTGTCATATTGTAAAAGGGGAAGAAAGGAATATAGGTAGTCAATCTTGAGGGAATTGCGCCTTGTAATCATGGGCAAATAATGTTTGATAATCAAAGCCAGCACCACAGACGTCCTTACAATAATATCCAGTGTATTTCAAAGACTAAATGACATTGGTATAGAGAAGATTTCGTTTAAGGTATTACCTTATGCTAAACGCCCCTATATATAATGCACTGTTTTAAGAAAGAGAGTCATTCATGCTTTTACTTGCTGTGATGTTGTTTCAGCTTTACGGTTATAGGACAATGGGCCAGGTTCTTTTCTTTTGATCATTTCTGCCAACAAAGCTACATGATGCATAATCCCCAACTAGGGCAGCTTTGGAAAGGTCTAATTTTTACCAAGCAGAATACACCTGCTGTCAAATAAGCTACGTAACTATCGCCAAAATGGAGATACTTAGCCTTCCTAAATAGGAATGGAAGCAATTAAGAATCACATAGCATATTGTCTGGATTTGGATTAACTTCCGTCAATTGTTGTGGGTACAAGAAATCATGCAAAGATTGATGCTATAGGTTTAGCCTAGGCTGCCTTGGATTGTGTAGATGTAAATGCTGATCCTTCAAGAAATCATAGTGGTGAGCTATGCAAGCTACGATTTAAAGAGACCAAGGTTAGGTATTGTATGCATCAAGGCTTACGCACATACGTCTTATATCACATTATTTCTGACCAAAATGAAATGAAACATAGAAATGGTATAACACTTCCTATTGAGATATATTTCACTTAGTTTAAAAGAATGCGTTTTGAAGTAGAAAGTCTGCATGAATTTTATTACAATTGTCTGGACAGAAACAATGTGCATCTAGGTTGATAAATTCTCTTTTTTGCAGAAAAGTATTATTCAAAATATAGAAAATAGTAATTTTATGCACAGAACAATTTTAAATTATGTTATCGTGTGTATAAAAACATACATTTCGTTATAGAAAAACCGCCAACGATGTCAGGTTTTATAGTAAAACGGTAATTTTCCACCAGCCAATGACTGCCATCTTGGAAAAATGGTAGCCATCTTGTAATTTTTATGCACAAAACATGCTAAAATTTTGTTTTCTCGTGTTTGGAAACATTCATTTTATGGTGAAAAGTACAAAAATCGGCCATTATATCAGCATTTATGTTAAAAGCGGTATCTTTCACACGCCAATGGCGGCCATCTTGAAAAAATGGCGGCCATCTAGACTTTTTAAGTGGCAAATGTTGGTTTTTTTTCATTAAACTGCATGGTCTTATAAATGTATGTACCAAGTTTGCTTGGATCATCACGTGCATGGTTTTTGCACTTATATGCTTAGCTATTTGTCAGTTTCGCACGTTTGAACGTAACGTACCTGTGACCTCATTCTGACCTGGAATTCGAAACAAACAGTAAGCATGCATCTGAACATTATTTGAAGTAGTCTAGAATATTTCTAGCGATGCTACCTTTAGTTACAAGGATGCCTTGGATCATTTGTGTGTAATAATTGAACTAAACCTTTTACTCAAGTTTAGTCAAAATTTCGTTAAGTATCGTGCTTTATTTTGATATTGGCCTGAGCGTTTTTTAGCATAAATATGGCAAAATAGTGTTTTAAAATTAAAATATAGGTTCTGGGTGAGCCTTTGTCCATTCCTGATTCAATTTATTCGATTTCGATTACATTGCTTTCATTTTGCGTGGACGCAAATAATTCTGCTTCATCTACAAGCCAGTTTTTCTTGATTTTTGCACTCATTGACCTTTGACCTCACTGTGACCTTAAATCGAAAAATCAGGCCGGGCATCCACCCCTATCTTGTTTGTAATAGTCTAAGGAACAATTCTAGCATGGATGCCGGGCATTAACAGAGAATGCCATCAGGAGTCATCGTAGGATTTATAGTCCGTAGACTATAATGCATGTTCTATGAACTTAACCTATACTGCTGGGTGTGGGTTTTGCCAAAAGATGCATGAAGAAACTGCATTAGCCTTTATTCTTTTTTTTTATCTTTTTATCATTCATAAACCAATTATTCAAAAATTCCCTGACTTTTGCATAGACTGTAAAATTCCCTGACCATATCCAAAATTCCCTGACAATTCCCTGACCTTGAAAAAATATTTTTTCCCTGACTTTTTCCCTGACCGTGGACACCCTGCTATTGTTTGTCTGAAATTATGTCCCGGTTAACTGGATAAAATCGTTCCCTAATGACACCCTGACTGATTACAGTGGGAAAGTATTTAGAAAGAATATTTTATGAGAAGAATAAATAAGATTATGTGATATTGTAGACATACGGATAGACATACAGACAGACATGAGTAAAACAATATGCTTCGTCCCTTAGATGATGTCCACCAATCAAATGTTTTCCATCAGAGAGTGACGACTACCCAAAATCATTTACAAAGGAAGGCTTTGATCTCATCACATGGTTCTCCGCAGAATATTTTGAAGCTGTAGTGGCAAATTATATGAGAATTGGTAAACATAGAAGGCATATACAGTCAATCTTGTTTTAAGCGACCACCCTGGGGGAATCCCAAAAGTGACCGCTTAATAAAACGGTCGCTGAATACAAAATCTAACTTTTCATGCAAGTTATTTTTTCCACAAAATATTCTATCTAGAAGGGCTACGATCGATCAAATTATTATAAAGCTACAGTACATCTGCAGTTGACATATGGAACAAATCTCTGATTTAATCAATTTATGAAAATACAAGTGGGGATTGATGACATACAGTGTTATATTTCAGCAGTTCTTTTCAACGTCGAGGATTTTTGCTATGACAGAGGGATTTCCCTTTGTTTATATTTGAAGTGCTGGACTTGATTTTGTTTGTATGTGAATTTAATCGAACAGAAAAATCTGTTTGCTTGAGAGAGGTCAAGAATACACACTAAGTCTACCAAAGTTAAAATTTTATGATGAGACACATGATATCATGGAATTTGCAATGAAAACTTACTTGTAAATTCGAAATTAGTGTTTGAAGAGGTTATGATGGGAACATTATTCGAAATGAATAAGGGCAATCCAAAATGCTCAACAAACAAACAGGTACACCAACAATATTAGCCACATGCGATATCATTGGTTTAAGTTTTTTTTCTTTCGTGAAACCCCATTGGTCAGCGTCGAGTCGTATTGTTTACAGTTTTGATTGAATTCACGGGTGATTAAATTGGCCCTAATTGGGCAAATTTCACAGCTTTCATCTCGAGTGCATGCGTTTGACACCTTTTACAAATTATCTGTAATGTGGAACGGTCGCTTAAACTATCATCCTATTGTTTAAGGGCCCCAAAAATGCCGGTCGCTGGTCGCGTTGGAGAAAAACCGCTTAATACAACAATTTAAAGAAGGGATTTCATCGGGAGGACCCGAGAGTGGTCCCTTCAAGCAAAAAGTCGCTTAATGCACGTGGTCGCTTGAGCAAGATTGACTGTAATTGTAAGTGAAAACATTATGGAAAAAGAAGAAATTGCTCATCTTGAGTAATTTCTTCTTTTTCCATAATATTTTTACTCATAATTATTACATTTACAATGACAAAAATGTATTATTAAACAGTGTTTGGCATGAAATACATCAAAATGCCTCTATTTGGTAACCATTTTGAAGTAATTAAGCTGCGGGGTAGTTTTGAAGCTGTAGGGGCATTACACTGATTAACATGAAGCTGTAGTAGGGCCGATACAGCTTATTGAGCTGGGGAGAACACTGTATCATATTGGGTTTCATGGCACATTCTACAGTTTTCCATTCACTGGCGTAGCTAGCCAAAATAAAGTGTACGCAAAATGCATGCCTAATGTAGGCCTACCGGGGGAGGTTTGATGGCCGGCTCAATACTGCTGGGGGTGGGTTTTGCGGGCATCTCCCAGAAATTTTTTGAAAATTCAATGAAGATGCTTATCAAATACATACCAAATGCCCACCTGGAGCCATGAATGACCATGGTCATTCTTGGCTCCTGGTGTGTATTTGGTATGTATTTTAATGGTGATTCAAGTGTTTATTTCCAGGGAAACGAAAACAAGAGGACCATGATGGTCCTTAATCGCTCACCTGAACCTATATAGAAATAAAGTCACAATGTTGTTTTAAGTTCAAGAGCACATAACTTAAGATGTGAGATTATGATCCAGCTGAAAACTGCTTTCATAATCTTGAATGATCAATATTTGTGGCTGTTACAGTGAAAACAAAGTGGAAGAAAACAACACAGTCAAGGGCACATAACTCTGTTCTAATAAAAGTATTCTCATCAACATTATGTCCAATTTTTTTTTTTTGGATTGGTCAATATATTGTTAGAGTGAAAATAAAGTCGAAAACTGTATTTTGTGAAATTCAAGGGCCAATAACTCTAGTCAAATCAAGCTGAAAGTTTCACTCATCCAGGATCTTATGGCCACCAACATTGTGGCCAAGTTTTGTCTTGATAAGTCAATAAATATAGATGCTACAGTGTAAACAAAGTCGAAAACAGCAATTTTGTCAATTCAAGGGCACATAATTCCAGACTTCCTACTTCAATCACACTGAAAATCGAAGTCAACCATGATCTAATAGTTACCAACATTGTTGCAAAGTTTTGTTTTGATCGGTCAATATTTGTAGATGATAGAGTGGTAACGAAGTCAAAACTAGCCATTTTTGATGTTCAAGGGCACATTACTCCAGACTTCCTAGTCTGATCTGACTCAAAATCAAACTCGTCTGAGAACTTATAGTTTACAACATTGTTGCAAAGTTTTGTTTTGATCCGTCAATATTTGTAGATGCTAGAGTGGTAACAAAGTCAAAACTAGCCATTTTTTGACGTTCAATGGCACATAACTCCAGACTTCCTAGTCCGATCTGACTCAAAATCAAACTCGTCTGAGAACTTATAGTTAACAACATTGTTGCAAAGTTTTGTTTTGATCGGTCAATATTTGTAGATGATAGAGTGGTAACGAAGTCAAAACTAGCCATTTTTGATGTTCAAGGGCACATTACTCCAGACTTCCTAGTCTGATCTGACTCAAAATCAAACTCGTCTGAGAACTTATAGTTACCAACATTGTTGCAAAGTTTTGTTTTGATCCGTCTATATTTGTAGATGCTAGAGTGGTAACAAAGTCAAAACTAGCCATTTTTTGACGTTCAAGGGCACATAACTCCAGACTTCCTAGTCCGATCTGACTCAAAATCAAACTCGTCTGAGAACTTATAGTTACCAACATTGTTGCAAAGTTTTGTTTTGATAGGTCAATATTTGTAGATGCTAGAGTGGTAACGAAGTCGAAACTAGCCATTTTTGATGTTCAAGGGCACATAACTCCAGACTTCCTAGTCCGATCTGACTCAAAATCGAACTCATCCAAGAACTTATGGTCATACATATTTTGACCAAGTTTGATTATGATTGGTTAGTATTTGTAGATGCTAGAGAGCTAACAAAGTCAAAACTAGCCATTTTTGACGTTCAAGGGCACATAACTCCAGACTTCCTGATCCGATCTGACTCAAAATCGAACTCATCCAAGAACTTATGGTCATACATATTTAGACCAAGTTTGATTATGATTGGTTAGTATTTGTAGATGCTAGAGTGGTAACAAAGTCAAAACTAGCCATTTTTTGACGTTCAAGGGCACATAACTCCAGACTTCCTGGTCCGATCTGACTCAAAATCGAACTCATCTGAGAACTTATGGTCATCCATATGTTGATCAAGTTTGGTTAAGATTGGTCAATATTTGTAGATGCTAGAGTGGTAACAAAGTCAAAACTAGCCATTTTTGACGTTCAAGGGCACATAACTCCAGACTTCCTGGTCCGATCTGACTCAAAATCGAACTCATCCGAGAACTTATGGTCATACATGTTTTGACCAAGTTTGGTTAAGATTGGTCAATATTTGTGGGTGCTAGAGTGGTAACAACAAAATGTGAACAGACGGACGGACGGACAGACGGACAGACAGACGGACAGACGGACAGACGGACGCCGACGGACAAAAAGCGACCACAATAGCTCACCTTGAGCACTTCGTGCTCAGGTGAGCTAACAAAAATCCACATTTTTTTAAAAAAAAATTCTGCGACGTATACGCAAATGGGTTTTTGCATACAGGTTGCTTAGCCTATGCCATTTATGTCACAACAACACAACAATATTTGCATGCTTTCCTGGGCTTCGCGAGGAAGTTACGTTTGGGATCTGAGCACCTTATATTTACACATCTCCATTTCCTATAATGTTTTCTACACAGAGAGACCAATAAATGTAAAATTTCTTTCTCATGAAAATGTTGTCTACATCATCTTTGAATTTGGAACAGTCCAAAATTTTGCCGTCTAGAAAGGGGTTAATTTGCAATAACGTTTGTCATTAAGTCAAGACTTATAAACATTGTCTGCTTCTTACTTGGTGCGGTCGGATTAGACTTACTATATACAGGCCTGACTGAACATCTTAGTTTCAAATTTTAAAAAATCGCCATCTCCGCAATGGAAATGGAGGATATATGCAGGTTTCACTCTGGCTTTAACAAGAGCTGTCCGAAGACAGCGCGCTCAACTTTCTAAGTTGCTTAGTATAAAGGGGGCATAACTCCAAATATAGTGGAGCCAGGGTCATGGGCCCTGGTAATAAGGTAGAGGGTGTGATGGTGAATATGTATTCCAAGTTTGGGTTGAATCACTTTGATAGTGTGGGAGTCATTGATGTTTGAAAAAACTTTAACCTTTGTTCCAACGCCGACGCCAACGCCCGGGTGACAGTATAAGCTCTCATTTTCTTCGAAAAGTCGAGCTAAAAAAGTAGTCGCCATCACTTTAGCCAAATTTGTAAAGTTTGTTCCAAATCCAAGAAGTTTGGGGCCAGTTTAAGGTAGTCCAACCCTAATGAAATTCGAGAGAGATCGGAATATTTTGGGCGACATTGTAAACATTCAGTGGTGTAAATTGTTGTTGTTTTTCAAACTCATAACATGTCCATATAGATCTGACATATTATGAATGTTAGCAGACTTGTACCTCATGTAAAACTTGAAACTATGACCCATTCATCTTGTTTTGTATTCTTCAGTTAGCCAACTCAATAGGCCTACAACTCAACATCATTTTTGAGGTATATTTGCTGAGTCATATTCAAAACTCTTTCTTGTCAAAGTTTAACCCATTCCCACATATAGACCCTTTTTATTCCCCCTCAATATAAAAGCTTTGAAAAACATTATGTGAAATGAAGAAATTACTTGTGGCAAGCAATTATTCATTTTATACAATGTTATCTACACATTAGACAAAGAAATGTAATATTCTATTCAGTTGAAAACGCTGTCTGCAAATTATTTGAATTTGGACCAGTTTAAAATGTTGCTGTCTGATAATGGATTAAAGAACAGTTTATCAAACTAACTTCATACTGTATAGAGTAAGTCTATGCATATTTTTTTTATTAGTGAGAAACAAATTAACTTTTCAGCATTTTTCTCATAATTTTGGGAACGGGTCCTAAACCAGGCAAATTGGGAAATAATATATGTTTTGTTTTGTCAAAAATGGATCAGTCAGATCTAATAAAGTCTTCTCAGACCGAACTATCATTCACTATCTTACAGATCGAAATAAGCGTCAGTCAATGGGACTGACCATGACAAAAATATTATCAGACTGAGAAAAGTTTCATTAGACATGTCTGACTGTCCCGGAACTCCCAATGGTCTTCGTCATTACTGCGATAGACAGCAACATCAGCAATAGTACTGATCTGAGCCAAAGGGGCCGCAGATTGAGGACCTATTCTCTCTCTGTTTCAAGTCTCAGCTGAAAGACATCAACATTATGACTAACTTAAGGATGCAAGTCTTTGTCAGGCTTGGATTAAACCAACAAAATCGCTCTGTGCTTGATTCATTGTTTGGAACACCTCCTGTTTAGCGGTCCCAACCAAAATGACGTCCATTCACCTTGTCCACTTGAATGTATTTATGGGGGCACCCCCCCCATTTTTTGATGAAAAATACACTATTCTAACCCTTTACTTCTTAATGTGCAGTAACAGAGTGGTGGCCATTTTGTCTGGGATCTACCCCATGTTTACTACTAACACACCCCCCCCCCCCCCCCCCCCCCCGTTTTTAGCTGTTTGGACTCAAAACGAACCTTGATTATCCTTGTTCAAGGGACAAAACAGACAAGTTGTGTTTGTTCAAGTTGCTGAAAAGGATGAAATTGTGAAGCAATAAGTAAATTCTTCAGATCTTATCTAAATATTCGAAGAAAAACAATAAATGAGTCAGACATTTGCATCCTTTCTCTGAATACGGAAGTTTTCAAGCTTTGTTTTTTGAGTGTTGTGCTGAATGACACATACGATTGCATATGTGTTCTGCTACATGGGTATCTTTAGATCAGTAATTAACATAAATGTCGGACAATTTCTTTCAAAAACACGTTAAATTGAGTTAAAATACAAATAATTACCAATAAAACGCCTCACTTCCGCATCAAACCGACCGGAAATAGAAACAATGGCCGACTTCGATTGGGACTATAGCTCGAGCTATCCGTGACGTCATACAACAGGAAGTTGTGTACTGCGCATGTCACCAAGCGAACGCCTATAGCTCGTGATGCACAAGCCAACAAAATGGCCGCGCCCATACGGTTTTACCAACAATTAATTGAGACTCATCGTTCGTTGATAAATGGCTACATTTCAATAAGAAAATAACACTATTTCCATGAATATTAACTTTCAGTCGCATTGACAAGGACATGTGAATATATTGAAATTAATTAAAGGTGTTTTGTGGTTTTTCAACCGGACTTCAATTCGTTTGCTTCTTTGGACGCCATCTTGGAATGAAAGGGACCACGGGTGAGAGCGTGGTCCGACCATGGCTTGGTTCAAAGGTCAAATGACGTCACTATAACTCGGGCTATCGGTGTTCGATTGGAACGATGGCTGAAATAGCTTGAGTGATCGTCCCAATCGAAGTCAGCCAATACGTCCCACAATTCCCCACGAGTGTGTTCGCCCCGAATTAATTCGTACCCAGAATTCGCACAAGTTTTAGCGTGTGGTAGGCCTAAAAATTATCTGTTGCATTGTTCTTTTTAGTTTTGTTTTGTTACCTTTCACTCATCGGCGTGATATAGTTAATGCACAATTCTCAAACAATATCTTACATTCTTTGAGGAAATAAATTACCACAATTCTCCTTTTCCCTCAAAGTTTTTTACGCTTTAAAACGGTCACTGTCCCAATTCGAAATATGCTTCAGACGACAATATAGGCACATAAAACTGTTGGTTTGGAGTAGGTCTACATAACAGCACAGAAAATATTGAATGAAAAGAAGAAAATACAGAGTAGATCTAGACTCTATCATCATTTTCTTCTTTTCCTTGTGATAACCATAGGCCTACATTTTATCATTTCCCTCAATTAATTCTGTGCTATATCTACATTTCTATGTCATGCGCGGATCCATAGGGGGGAGGGGGGTCATGACACCCCCCCCCCCCCCCCCGGAAATTTGGCGAAAAAGGGGTTAAAGATCGGATGACCCCCCCCCCCCCCCCCCGGGAAAAATACATGGATCTGCGCTTGTAGCCTATGTTATAGCCTATCCTATCGGTATCGCCATTCATTTTGTCGTCAGCTTTCAAGTAGGATGAGCAGGCTTAGTCCAACGCACCTTTGCCGTTTAACCCTTTCCCAAACAAGATATGCCTATGAGTTTCACGTCGCTCTGAGAAACGGCTTGGTAAAACATTGAGGCAAAAGAAGAAAATGCTGATAACCAGCATTTTCATCTTTTGCATCAATATTTTCGGTGTTCTATACAATAAAGGTCATATCATATCTTTACCGATCACAATTTTGTCGCCTGTCAGCAGCTTTGAAATAGAAACAGTCCAAATTTTAGCCGGAAAAGGATTGATAAAAGATGCATCCGTCAGTTTAACGAGAATAGTTCGTCGCTTTTCATCCAAAACATCGTAACTACAGCTTGTTTAAAGCTGTAGTTACGCGTTTTTTATGAGAAGCAACAACATTTTCCAGAACCAGCGAAAGTTTAGACTGTTTCAATTTGACTGCAACGGTCGACAAAATGATTGGTGACAAAAAGTAGCATTTTAGCTCAATTTAGCACAAAACATTCGTGCAAACTAAAAATTGCTCGTTATCAGCAGTTTTTTATTCAACGTTTTCCTCACCTTTTTGTATTAAAAATGCCAAAGTCAGGATCTGTTTTGGAAAATCTCAAAGTTCCATTTTTTTTAGAAAGGGCATTTTTGCTTCCAAAACATAGGTAGTGATTTTTAGCAACATATGGTCGATATAGATCAGTTTTCAAGAAAGTCGTTTTCTGCACCAAGAAGCTCGATAAACTTCTTGAACTCCAACATGTAAGGTAGATATGTTTTGCTTAAAAACTCTTGAAGATCCATTTTTAGCCCCTTCAATACTTAGATTGTAAACACTTTCATGGTAAATACAGGCTATTTATTCATTTATTGATTTTATTCATTTATTCATTAATTAATTTATTTATTTATTTATTTATTTATTTATTTATTTATTTATTTATTTATTTATTTATTCATTCATTTATTTATTTATTTACAGTCGACACTCGTTATGTCGACATCGGATAAGTCGAATTCTCGCTTAAGTCGAAGTTCAAATCTTGCCCTGTCCTCATCTATTAACATATTTTTTTCAAAACAAAATAATTTCGACCTGAATATAGCCATTGAAATATAAAGGAAAATGATAGAAATTGCTCAATGCGAGCAATTTCTTTCCTTTTCCTACCATATTTCAATTATAGACACATATGACGCCCATCAAAAATGGTTAAATATCGTTTTCATAGAAAATAATCAAAATTGGATGAGTCGAACTCCGGATATGTCGAGGTATTTTGACGGTCCCTCCGACTTCGACACAACGAGTGTCGACTGTATTTATTTATTTATTTATTTATTTATTTATTTATTTATTTATTTATTTATTTATTTATTTATTTATTTATTTATTGGGGGTAGACGCTTAAGCATTTACCAACCAATCCAACATTGACAGAAGAAAATAAGGCTGATAAAGATAACCAACACTTTCTCCCTTCCTCACAATAATAAATTATGGTAAATCCTGAAAAGCATGATCAAATAAAACGTTGAGAAACGTTTATATCGTCACACATCGATGCTATTTACTAAAATCTCGTAACTAATCTATCTAATACCCGTAATGTGGTCATTTTGAGATTCATAAACCATCGGATTTTTACGGGCGTCCTCGTTACGTATCCGAACTTTTTCGGAAAGTTCCACCGCCGAATGTTTTCGACGTCGCCCGAATAATTCCGATGTCACGCGAATCTCATTAGGGTTAGACCACCTTAAGGTACGTAGAATACCCATAATGAAAAACACCACTTTCTAGCCATACGAAATGCGTCAAATTAGGCCTACACAAAATTGTAAATATACTTCACATAAGTTGATTCACCGTGCCGGATTTCAAATGCTTCAAGAAGAAAACAATTTACAGATATCATTTTACGTTATATTCATATGCGAGGGAGGTAATTTTTAACATTTTTGTCAAATACACTACTCAAAACTTATAAGTACTCCGACTATATTATAGAGCATATTTCCGGACTGGCATAACATATCTAAACCAAATTTGAAACATCTTCACTTTAACCATATGACTCCAATATGTTGAATTTTCATCAACTTCTCAACAACATGAATTGAACAAGAAGCAGCTAACGGAGACCACTATTGGTAGCAAAAATCACAAAGTCAATATCTTGTGTGTTCCATGTTCGCTCAAACATTAGCATGACATGAGTGACGCGTGGACATTTTGAAAATCGTGAAAGATGCTGTAGGGATATCTTTTTAATATTTTAAAAGTCGATGTAAGGTTCTCTACGCTTGCTAAGCTTGTACCAGATCATCATCATACTTGACAGTAAATCGTTTGTCTGTAAAACACTTTTTTCACAATGAGCAAATTTAATACACCCTTCCCAACTGAACATTAACATGTTAATTGTGAGGTCATGGTTTTTGCGTCTTGTACATATACATGATGAATTGAGCCATAATCGGATAGTTCGGACACTGAATGGTCTCCCTTGAAGACATAATGTATCCCTTTCTGTGACAGCCACTGAACGCTCCAGCTCACGTATACGAGACAGAAAAATGTTATGGTCCTAATTCCGGCTTGATTTCCTATCACGTGGTTGTCTTGGAAGGTTGGTAGCACTTCCGGTTTGTCTGTACTCGGCCACAAGTTTGGTGATAGCATTTGCATGTACATTTGTGATACGGTTTGAATTTCTTTTCAAAAATGATACGAATGTTACAAAATTGTTGACGTTTGACAGTAATGAACGATATTTTGTATTTACTTTGTACAGAACGACTGGAAATGTGGGTATAAGAATATTACCTACGCTTGAATTGCACCACCTTGTAAAACACCAATTTTTATGGGTTGTTGTTGTAGAGATTTCCAACGCATTTTATGTTTTTATGTTTGACACGTTGACCCATAAAAGAATAAATTGTAAATTAAGCACGTGGGATTCGTGTATGAAACACAGGAGGTATATTTCAATTTTCTATACTTGACCGGAAGTTATCAATTTGCACAATAATTTTGCAAAATGAAAATGATATCGGTGAAGTAATTGAGTAAGGGAATAATAAAAGATATCGACTTTTGATATTCCTTTACCGGAGAAAATTTTGCGCTTAATAGAAAACGGAGTACTTATAAATTTGGTTAAGTATATTTTCATAAGTATGCATGGATTCAAAATTCTAAACCGTACAAAATGCTTATAAATGTTTATATTTGGAATGGAAATGTAAAGTGGTCGGTTTAAAAATGGGTTGAAGCATATACGTTATTGATGACAAACCAATTGGCTAGTCGACAATTACATTTTTATCTGGTGTTGTAAAAAAGAAGATATTTTACATTCAGCAACTACATGGCGTTTTCCCATCTTTTCTGCTTCAAACTGCTTTTCAAATCAGTCTGGTATTGACATTAGGCTTATATCGAGAGAAATATATATCAAAAATATTGTGTCACGCGATTCACGGTGTATAATCACGTGACTCAGAATTTCCGATAACATTCAATATCTTTTTAAATACTTGACCAATTTGAATTCGGTTTGAAGCAGAGAATGTGGGAAAATGCCAGAAATAAGCTGGACGTGTTGGATTTTTGAAAAATCAACGCATAAACAGGTTTTTGAAGATAAACAAAAATTCCAAATTTTGGTTTATCTTCAATAACTTTTTTATCAGTTGATTTTTCAAAAATCAACCGCGTCCATCTAATTCGTGACGTCTGTCCACATTCTCTGCTTCAAACCGAATTATCCGAAAATATTGTATCACGTGATTATCCACCATGTGATTCCCCGCCGTGGATAACGTCAGACTTTATGAATCCACGAGTCATGAGTTCGAATTCCGTCTAAACTAAGTCAATCATTATTAGCCAGGATCTGGAAAAACGTCCTTAAAGCATTTGAGACAAACAGGTTTCAAGATCAGACCGTGCCTAGATGCAATCTAGCCAGCATCCATGTTACTCTCAAATGGTTTCTACAGACCATGAGGAAGCTATTTGAGAACAACGTGGTTCCTGGTCAGACTGCGTGTATACGCAGGTTGATCTGGAAACATGTTGTTCTCAAATGCTACAAGGGACATTTTTCCAGATCCCGACTCATTTGTTTTAATCAATGGATGACTTGTTCACTAACCCTTTCCCAAATGGCAACATTTTAGGGTAGCCCAATTTGAAAGCTAATGATGACGGCAAATGGATGGTATGAAGGTAGAATTTGGGTATTTTACAGCACAGAAAATATTGAGACAAAAGGAGAAAATACTGATTTTCAGCATTTTCTTCTTTTGTATCAATATTTTCCCCTAGCCTTTTTATGCCCCCGTATCGATAGATCGGGGGCATATTGTTTTACTCGTGTCCGTCCGTCTGTCTGTCTGTCCGTCTGTCTGTCTGTCCGTTCGTCTGTCTGCCCGAAAACTTAAATATGAAAACTTAACATTGGCCTTTTCTCCAAAAGTATTTGGCATACAAAGCTCAAATTTGGTATGCAACGTCCTTTCAATGATATCTATCTGTTCCATGCAATTTGACCTTCCTCAAGGTCATACGTTAACCCTTATCAACCTTTTACTCTACGAAAACTTAACATTTTACAAAAATGGCCATTTCGGGGGCATTTGTGTTTCACAAACACATCTTGTTCATTTAGGTACGTTAAAAACGGGTCTTGTTTGGGAAAGGGTTAACTCATTACCACTCTGTGACACTTTCTGACTCCCCACAAAATAATGGCTTTGGAAAACGTTGTGGAAAATGAAGAAATTCTCGTGGCAAGCTATTAGGCCTATTTCATTTCCCACAATGTTTTCGTACCTTTTACTAAACGTCAATTATGTTGATTGGTCAAAATTGAAATTGAGTTCCAGATAACAAAATAAATTCTAACTTCTGCAGAAATAATAGAAGTTATAAAATTATAGTATACACGGTGGAGATTGTGCATCATGGGATGGATAACGACTACGGACAAAATAATCCCGACTCTGGTCAAATATTTTGCAATAACTCTTTTTTTTATTTCTGCGTCAATTTTCAAAAAGTTTGTAGCATGTACCCCGCCTTACTGAGGCATTTTCTCAGATATATGGATTGTCTTTTGAATCCTTTTACCTTTTTTTCAACATTTGATCCCAACCGACCAGAAAACGAAATGATAACGACTACGACCAAATTAACTACGCTTTAGGTAAGAATATTTGCAATAACTTTCTTATTCACGAGTCAATTTTCGAGCGGTTTATTGCATGTGTACACCCCGCCTTACTGAGCCTTTTCCTAAGATGTATGAGTTAATTCAAGTAAGTCTTACATCAGAGGAAAGCGTCCAGTAAGATGGGGTACATGCAGCAAGCCGTTTGAAAAATGACGAAGAAATAAGAAAGTTATTGCATAATGTCTTACCTGAAGCGAGGCCAAAATTCCGTAGATTTACCCATCCTATTGTGCACAATCTCCCACCGTGGTATAGAAACCCTTGAAAGAAAATGAAAAACTGCTGATCATTTTCTTCTTTTCCTGCAGGGGTTTAAACCCGTATCAAGTGTGTGTGTGTGTGTGTGTGGGGGGGGGGGGGGGGGGTTAAAGGTCATAAAACAAAAGAAATATAAATCTTACACAATTTATTGTGATGCATGTATATAGGCCCTATTAAAGAACAGACCTGTATAAAAAACGATCGCACACAGAACAAATTGTGAAAGACAACGTCTTCGTGAAAAGAGACAGACACACGGAGAGACATAATTACAGGCCTACTCATTAGCAAACTTGTATATTTACACGCAGTAAAAGACAAACAGAAGGACAGACGAAGAAAGATAAAGGAAAAGTATGGTAATTATAACTAAAGAAAAGTAAAAAAATGGCTGTTTTTGTCCTCGTTTCAATTTATACCCGGTTTTGATTATAGTCCCGATTTTTCCTCATTTCACACGGCAAATCTGGGGAAATCCAATTTAGCAGCCCCCCATATTCAGGTACTTGGGCTTTAGCCACCCCAATGTGAAAATGCTTCCTACGGGCCTGCTATGTAACTTAATGTTTCAACATTCTCTGATTTGAACCAACCTCAAATCAAGCTCGTATTAACCTATTACCAAATGACAAAATTTTCAGGTGGTCCAAATTGAGAGATCCTGCGGACGACAAAAATGGTGATAATTAAGACATGATTTGTGTAAAATTCTGGACATAAAATATTGAGACAAAAGGAGAAACTGCTGGTTATCAGCAGTTTCTTCTTTTGCCTTAATGTTTTCCCAAGCCTATTCTACCAAGGATGTCAAAACCAGGTCTTGTTTGGGAAAGGGTTAACAGAAACATTGGCGATTGTTTCTATAATGAGAACAACCTTGAGAGATGGATACAAAGCTGGGTCTACATTTCCTTCTGTTGTCTCAGAATCTTTCTACACATGTGTTTGTGCTTAGAATACCACACAATCTTGTTTTACAAGCAAGACAAAATAAACCCTTGGTCGTTCAATATAAAACAAGAGTTGTCCGCGGACAACGTAGCTCGCCTATACGAGATCTTGTCACAAAAACAGCAATTTTCTTAAAAGTAGGTCAAACTCCAAGGTCAAGGTCACAATGTCAAAGGTCATGGTCCCAAATGTAAGGTCTTATCGAGATGTATCTATGTATGAAATATCAAGGCTGTATCTCTAATAGTGCCTGAGATATAGGTCAGGTTAAAGTTTTTCAAAAGTAGGTCAAACTCCAAGGTCAAAGTCACAAGGTCAAAGGTCATGGTCCCAAATGAAAGGTCTTGTCGAGATGTATCTATGTATGAAATATCAAGGCTGTATCTCTAATAGTGCCTGAGATATAGGCTAGGTTAAAGTTTTTCAAAAGTAGGTCAAACTCCAAGGTCAAGGTCACAAGGTCAAATGTCATGGTCCCAAATGAAAGGTCTTGTCGAGATGTATCTATGTATG
The DNA here is from genome assembly GCA_963680895.1 of Fragum sueziense. Classification (NCBI taxonomy): domain Eukaryota; kingdom Metazoa; phylum Mollusca; class Bivalvia; order Cardiida; family Cardiidae; genus Fragum; species Fragum sueziense. The sequence goes on along the minus strand of OY804608.1, from coordinate 38,456,108 downwards.
AAATATCAAGGCTGGGTCTCTAATAGTGCCTGAGATATAGACCAGGTTAAAGTTTTTCAAGTGAAGACGGGACGGGACGGGACGCGACGCGACGCCGACACTAGGGCTGTGACATTAGCTCTCCGGACATAAAGTCCCGGCTCGCTAAAAATGATCAATAGATTCGATTATGCTACAAAACGATTCATTAATGCCTTGGCGCATTACCCATCAGCATTTTCGTACTAGAATGTCTGACAAGCGTAGCCAGGGGTGTTGGTGTCGGCGCTACTACCATCTTTAATTTGGGCACCGTAGACGAATAACGTCTTGGTTCGTGGTATATTATCCTATCTATCTTCTTCATTTCAGTTAGAGTGTCTATAATCTCATTTGCGTCTTTCACTGCAGCGATTGGATCACGAAGTCGCTTATCAGCACTTTGCTTTCGTTCTAGTTTCTCCGATGATGGGTGTAGAGGAGCCTTTACGCTTGTTATTCCCATAACCCGATCACGTCGAACTGGAGCTGATCTTAGTCCTAGCCTAGCTCTTCTCATAGATACGAGATTTTGTCTTTTTCTGCCATCTGCTGAACATATCGACCTCACAGCACTCGGCTTTCTTGGTTGAATTGGAGCAATCGCATTAGCGTCGTTTTTGCCAGGGCGCGTAGTAATTTGTCTCGTTCTGCTTCGACTTTTCCTATCACGTGACTGTTTCTTATCCGATCGTTTATCAGATTTACCTGATCGGCTGGAACAAAAGCTAGCGCTTCCGAGAGATCTAGAACGTCTTACTCCGTTATTTTTACGGGATAAACTTCTTTCTCTGGATAGTTTAGCAGATCGTGGACGTCCTCCGATTGCACTACCGGCACTCTTGGGTCTTTCCTTTCTATTTGTTGCACGATTCGCACTATTTCTCCTCAAAGTTCTAAGATTTGTCTTTGATTCTGAATTTGTTTTCGTATTTGACGTCGTTTCCTTGTCAAATGACATAGCTACATCAAAGAAACTATCCTGTGTCTTTTCTCTATATTTAGAAACAACTGAACTACTTTTCGGCCGTTTTGAGTTTGAATCACGTGAACCACCGGAAGTCACATGTCCTGGTCGTTGTTTCCCAGCACTTCTAATGCGCGCTGGCTTTTCTTTAGTCACTGGGTCCGCATCTGCGTAATCTCTGTCTAATCTTTCAAATTTATCGTAAAAAGAATCATCGACATTGGTAGGTCGAGCTAACGACTGAAGAACATGTTTATCACGAAGAAAGTCCCGATCTAAATTAGCGGTTGGTGGTTTCAAATGTCTAAAATTAGACAAGTCTTGTACTCGGTTTCGTGAAGGATTTGGTACAAAACCAGGCTGCATTGTGTTGCCGAGAACCAGTAGGTTGACATCGATAGGCATTGGTTGACCTTTGTGGGGAAGTTTCATTGGTGCAGGAGGTGGCAAATTAGGGGACACTGGTGGTCCCTTCTTGAAGAAGTTTCTGCTCATTGCGAGTTTTTTTTTTTATCAGATTGCTACCGTTTCATACATAAGATACCATGATTCTCTATATTGTTGACACTCTGTAAATCGTTTTAGTGACACAATTCGTGTGCGAGATATATTAAGGGCATCCAATGATCAACTTGAATTGAATCCACAAATATTTAATGTAATCTCAACGCACATCGATATTCAAGGCATATCGCATTTCACACGTCTCTTTGTTTCTATCGCACTAATCGTATCAGTTCTGCTTCAAACACAAGTTAACATACATGTAACTACACTGTCAAGTTAGGAATGTCTTGTTTGTGTTTTCGTATCAATAAGCACTCGTATTATATTCTATTTCTTGTTTAACTCCATTGCCTTGTCTTAGTAGATGAATTACACATTAATTTGTCTTACATTTAAGTCCATTACTAAATGGTCCGATGTGAAGTAACCTAGGTTTCTAGGAATTTTTGAAATGTGTTGTTGTAGAAATAGATGCAGTTTTGTTACTTTTAAATGAAATAATGTTCAGTTGGTTACACATTAGCACAAAAATATTGCAACATTTTATGCCATTCAAATTATGTTGGTATAATCCTGTTCGATGGCGTTTTACATCTGTACAATAACGTTATAGCACACATTTTATCACTCAAAGATTGATATCACATTTCTTAAGTTATTGTTTTTCAAAAACATGTCACCAGTTTTCGCAAACGATATACAAACAAAAAATTCTGACATTCAAACTATATTAGTATTCTATTTGATGACATTTTAAGTTTATACAATTAAACTTCGATACATATTTGATCATCGATTGATATCTGAGGTCTTTAACCCTTTTCTAGACCGCAAACTGTTACTGTCCAAAGTTAAAAGGGATTGCAAACGAATGACTGAATTATTTAACGATTTGTCTTTTATTTTTAACTGTTGAAACTGTTCTTATTCGAGTAAAAATATACTTGTATGCTGCTGCAGCGTCATATAAATGGACGAATAGAAATGTTCAAGGTCTGGGAAAGAGTTAACCCTTTCCCATACAAGTCCTGGTTTTGACGTCCCAGGAAGAAATGGTTTGGGAAAACATTGAGACAAAAGAAGAAACTGCTGATAACCAGCAGTTTCTCCTTTTGCCTCAATATTTTCTTAGTTATAAAGTGCGCAAATCCAGCCTTTATTAGCATTCATTTTGTCGTCTACAGCGTCTTTGAATTTGAGGCTCACCATAATTTTTGCGTCTGGTAAAGAGTAAACAAATCTATCGCAGCTCTGTAATGACATTGTGTCAAAATTAGAGAGGCCCCGGAAGTGTTGTCCATGAAAAATTCCTTTTCGGTAATTACCAAATTCCTTTCCTGTACTTTCTGTAGAAATGCAAATATTTTTTTGCTGTACATAGGCTATCTATAGATCTAGTTGAATATATTTATGGTAAAAAGTGTTCATCATTCGCATTTATTCTGGAAACATTACCATACGTTTGTATGTTTTTTCAAGCCCGTATGAAGGGCCTCCGATATTGGCACGCGAGTTTTTACCAGCTTTTATGCAATTAAGACAGTTAGTGCTATACACTGGAGTAAGTGCTATAATGTTTTAAGTGCTACATCACAGCAAAATGATCAGTCAATTTAGCTAACCCTTAATCGGATGCCAAATTTAAAGAAGCAGACAGAATAGAATAAGACCAGCCTGCACGTGTGTGCAGGCTGGTCTTGTTCTATTCTGCCTGTCAATGCGACCATGTCTTGAACAGCATGACCAGGGGTAAATCTAACCTTTCCTAAATAGAGGAACTTTAGGCGCTTCCAATTATATAAGCTGCTGCAGATGATAAAATGAAGATAATGAGTGATTTCTATGTAATACAGCACAAATATATTGAGACAGAAAGACTAAAATGCATGTAATCGATGCACTTTTCTTTTGGCTCAATGATTCCCTTAACCTTTTCTGTTATGGACGTTTGAACCAGGTCTTTTTCGGGAAAATGTCAAGGCAGTGATAATGAATTTTCAGTTCTACAATCGCAGTTAAGTAGCTTGGATCCTAGTCTGATCTTGATTCATTTTGAACGTCCGTTAGAACTATGTCCCATTCAGATTTTCATATCGTCGGTGTCTTTGCAAAACCGTGTAACAACAGGTTTAGATAAGCTGTAGTTACGAGGTTTTGCAATAACATCGACGATATAGAGTTGAACCACTCTTGTATTAATTTTACAAAAAATCCATTCATATTGACCGGGTTGATTAGAAGGATAAAGCGACCAAATAAAGTCATATTGACGCTAATGTTTTAATATTGAAGATCCAAAACAATAGAGCTGTCGCTTCATGCAAAATTGTACCCCAAATCGTTTTACAATAGGGAACGATTTTACCCAGTTAAAGTGACGTTGTTTCGGACAAAAACATTTCGTAGGTGCTGTTCTAAAATTTCGTAACTTCGGCTTGATTCAAGCCGTAGTTGCGAGAGTTTATTACAACACCAGCGGTTTAAAACCGATATAACCCTTGCGAGAAAGGTTCAAGAACGCATTATTAGTTCTAGAACTGTTCTAGAACATTCTAGAACAGTTCTTGAACTTACATGAACTTTTCGCAGGGGAAGCAGTCCAGCACGAGATTTGTCCCGGCTCTCCTGACTATTCCCCAAACGACAAGTTGTTGGACTGAGTGAAATTCAAAGCTGAAATAAATACAATTTTAAACATCGAACTCATAGCCTACTTAAAAAGGAAAAAAATGAAGAAATATAGAGAACAACAACAACAACAAAAACAAAAGCGACAACAACTGCAGAAAATCTTCACTTTGAGGAGTAAGGTCACCTAGGCAAGTACTTCCTAGGTCGTAGGGGGCTAAAATAGTTCTTTGAAAAAAAATGGCCCCTTTTCTGGTGATGCCTTGCTCTCTGCATGAATGATTTTGAGCTCAGATTTCCATTGGATGCTTTTGGTTGACATGTTTTCTCATTTTTGAGCCAGAATCCATGTTTCTTTTCAGGACTATTTGACGTCTCTGGGTGGATGAGTACATGTGGCCACCATTTCCGGTGTCTCTAATTTGACACTGAAAAATACACGGTACGTATGTTTGATTGAAAATTTTAAAAAATCCACTCCATGAAAGTGGGTTCATTTCCTGGAAATTCCACAGGCCAAGGATGGATCTGTAGCAGTTTAGGGGCAGTTTGGCCCAAACTCAAGTTGTTGATGGTGTGACAATGTGTGGAAAATGGCTCTTTTACATAGAATTAAATAGGAGCCAATATTAGTGGTATGACACCTAGACCTGAAAATCGTTATATTTTTTGACACTTTATAATTCCTTTGTTTTGAAAGATGGCGGCATGAAATTTGGACCACATCTAGCTGATAATGGATAAAACTTGATTTTTAGTAGATTTGCCTTGTAAAGTATGAATTAAATTTTATTTAAATTTTTTAAAATTGGATTAAATTGAAACTGACCAAATCCTCAAATTTCTGTCTGACAATGATCCTTTCCAGCTTCATTTTACATGTAGACAGTCTCATTTGCTCTAAATTTGACTGCACTGTTGTCTGCAAGATATTTCTGTTCATTCTAAGGAGTTCTTTGAGGTGAAATTGGTAAACTCAGAATTTCAATTTATTTTTAAAAAGGTTTAAAAGTTTAAAAAAAGGTTTTAAATGGCTTTAAATTGATATTTTCTTCAATAATTTCAGGAAACTTAACCATGGTAGACTGAGACGGATGGTGTAAGCTGAAAAAACCCCAACCGAAGTGACCGCAAACTGTGTTTGGCGCTTTATCGAGGTTTGCGGACTCCGAAAGCCCTTCCTGTACAGATTCGGATTCCGACAAACATCAAATTTGTAAGTTATTCTGTTATCAACCCCCCCCCCCCCTCATTCATGGTTATGTAAAGTAACACTGTGAGTTTGTCTCTGTAAAATAAGCAGCATTTTGCAACATTTTGGTGTTTTGATTGCTTCTGGCTTTAAAAGGACAGGAACACATGGTTAGCTGAACCAACTGTCATATTAATTTGACGCCACAGACTAAAATTCCTTACAAATGATGTCGAATCGCATATTATCAAAAGATTGGAATTCACAAAAGTAGTCATTTGGAGTCATTTTAAAGAAGAAAAGGGCAATTGAACCTATTGCCAAATAAACAGCTTCATTTTTCTTAGTTACAAGGACCAGTAGTGTGTATGTTCTGGCAAATGACATTTGAATATGCATAATTTGTCTAAAATTTTGACTTTGAAAGCTTGTAGGGACTCCAAATGACTTGATTACAGAGCTAGGGGATTGCATATGCAATATGCCTCTTCATTGGTATAATCCTTCAAAAACTTTGGAAAGCTCTTCGACTCAAATTATCGCTTTGAATTGGTCGAAGCGGTGTCGCGGACCAGGAATTCAGTCGCGATGCCAGATTTTTTGGATGCTAGCAACTTCCAGATGGACTGTCAGAATGATGCAATATATGCACATTTCTATTGCATTAGGGCTAAATTAATAAAAAAATAACACTTTTGATACATTTGGGAAAAATGTCTTTTCATTTAGGAGTAAGGTCACCTAGGCAAGTACTTCCTAGGTCGTAGGGGGCTAAAATAGTTCTTTGAAAAAAAATGGCCCCTTTTCTGGTGATGCCTTGCTCTCTGCATGAATGATTTTGAGCTCAGATTTCCATTGGATGCTTTTGGTTGACATGTTTTCTCATTTTTGAGCCAGAATCCATGTTTCTTTTCAGGACTATTTGACGTCTCTGGGTGGATGAGTACATGTGGCCACCATTTCCGGTGTCTCTAATTTGACACTGAAAAATACACGGTACGTATGTTTGATTGAAAATTTTAAAAAATCCACTCCATGAAAGTGGGTTCATTTCCTGGAAATTCCACAGGCCAAGGATGGATCTGTAGCAGTTTAGGGGCAGTTTGGCCCAAACTCAAGTTGTTGATGGTGTGACAATGTGTGGAAAATGGCTCTTTTACATAGAATTAAATAGGAGCCAATATTAGTGGTATGACACCTTTGAGGAGGGGGACTCAGAGAAGTCCTTCCGGTTCGAAGGGGGCTGAAATATTTCTTTGAAAAAAGGCCCCTTTTCTGTTGATGCCTTGCTCTCTGCATGGATAATTTTGAGCTAAGATTTCTATTGGAGGCTTTTGATTGAGATATTTTTCACCTTTTTGATCCAGAATCCATCTTTCTGTTCAGGACTATTTGACGTCTTTGGGTGGAGGAGTACACGTTCCCACCATTTCCGGTGTCTCTATTTTGGCATGGAAAAATATACGGTCCGTATGTTTGACTTTAGGTCTAAGGAAAGTCAATAGTTTTACATTGGCGACCATTATAATATTTTGACTTATAGCTCAGTCCATGAGTTTGCAGCAATGATCCGACCTACCTTAAATTCTAGAACATCCATTCATACACCCGAAAAATGAATTTTAGTATGGCATGAATCCTTTTCTCTATGACCTTTGACCCCATTTTTAAGATTACCCTAACTGCGAAGTTAGTCTCAGAAGCATTTCAGAGTATAATTCTCATCTTTTAAAATGGCCAAGAAATTGCCAAAATGTTTCAAAATCATTGATTTTTTTCTTTTAACTTGAAAATACAATAAAATCAGTCACAAATGAATAAGTCATGTTCAATTCCAGTGAAAAAATTGTCCAATCACAGGTCACATTTACCTTAATTATGTACCGGGACCTTCCCTATATATTTGTCACGTGTCACGATCAAACAGATTTACTTCCCTTAGACCTCAAATTTTAAAGAATTCGCTCCATGTTTGTGGGTCCTTTTCCAGGAAACTCTACAGGTCAAGGGTGGATTTATACCATTTTAGGCACAGTATGACACAACCAAAGTTGTGGATGGTTTGACAATGTGTGGAAAAAGAGTAGGCCTATTTTATATAGAATTAGATAAAAGCTAATGTGAGTGATCTGCAACCACTGATGATATGTGGAGTAATGTCACCCAGAGAGGTCCTTCAGAACTCATCTTTCTTTTCAGGACTATTTTGTGTGTTTTAAAACTAAAAAAAAAAAAAAAAAAAAAAAAAAAAAAAAAAAAAAAAAAAAAAAAAAAAACGCAGGGTATTGGCATTTTTGTTTGTGAAAGTTTAGGACACGCTAAACAGACATGCCATAATTATTTTATTTTCTCAAGAATTCTACTTTTATTTTTTATCTGAAAGATGAAAATCCCCAGCCAAAGTATTGCGCCCTTTACGAGGAATGTACTTTTCCCTTGAAATTGAAATAATTGTGGTAAACTACAGTTCACATGTATATGGAATTTGTCAACTTCCTCTCAAATTTAAAAGTGTTTTTTTTTTTCGGCTTATGAGCAACAATTAAAAATTCTGATAGCATTTAAACGCGTTAGAATAACCAATTTTGGCATCAAAACATACTTTAAAGAAGGGAAATATGAAAAGTGCCAGCAATTCCTAAACTGAGTTACATTTCCATTCCAAATATACTAGAGGAAAGAAGAAACGCAACAGCTATTTTTTGTCATTTCTCTTAATTCTCTTATGTTATTGAGTAAAACTTGTTAGTGATTATTACAGGGTACTGTATCTTGATATTGATATTTGTGTTTACGTTAGAACCGGTCTTTCCTGTGAGATAACGTCAAAAAAGACGTTTACACCTTTTGCACGAGCAAACTTTTAAATACCCAAACTTTACATAAAACTCTTTTGATTTGTGTAGATGCACGTCGACTCGACAAAAGGCAATGATTTTCGTTTGGATTTAATCCCCCATATCATTTTGCGACTTATCCAAAGACGTCGTCCGGTAGAAATTGTGATGTTAAAGAATGAAGCATCTCAACCCCAAATTGCTGCTGACTTTGGTGTACATCGGTTGACAAAATATTGCTTGAGATAACGTCTTAAAACGAACAGAACAACTGACGATCGCCCGAAAAGCGGTGGTGAACGTCTTACGTCACGTCAGGACCATAACGTTCGTTTATTTTACCTACAGAAACAAATTCTCTTATCGAAAAAAAAAGAAAAAAAAAAAAAAAAAAAAAACAAACTGTTGATGCTATTCATGGACAGTACAACAAACAAATTTCAGCCAGGAATCGTTGACGTTGACGTTGACGGCAAGAACGCATTTAACGTTGACACCAGACCCTTCACATTTAAACGCATATTTAAGGCACGTACAACCTGTGACCTTGACGAAATTTTGGCACTAGTAAGTCAAATGATGAAGTTCAACTATGCATAGAAAAAGAACTCCAATGAAGGTGATTCTGAGAAAGACAAAAACAAAAGGTATGATCAAATTTATTTTTTGTTGCGTTTCTTTTTTCCTTTAGTATATAAACATAGCATTTTGAGTGGTTTAGAATTTTGAATTGTTGCATACTTACGGAGACATTTGAGAAAAATATTCAGCATTACCTCCCTTGAATATGACTAGAGTAAAATGATATTTGTAAGTTATTTTTTTTCTTGAGGTATAATTTTGAAATCCGGCACGGTGAATCAACTTATGTGAAGTGTATTTACAAGTGTGTGTAATTTGATGCATTTCGTATGGCTAGAAAATGGTGTTTTTAATGATAGGCCTTATGCCTTTTATGCCTTAAGATAAAACGGGAAAATTCTAGCAAAATGTTAACATGCAGTACTTAGATCTCTCTTTTTAGTATTTTGCCTGCATAACCCATTTATTGTTCTGATAAATCTAAAATCTTGCTTTTTATGAAAGGTTTAACGCTCTCCAAAATTACAAAACATTACGGTTGTCCGATTCAATTTTGCTGTTGCAGATGACAAATAGATTATAAATATCGAACGTAAAAATTGCGCATGGCAAGGCAAAGAGAAAATTGTTGGAGATGGAGAAATTGCAATTTCTTATTTTCTCTCAACGTTTTCACAATCTATTTCAACCAGGGACGTAAAAATCAAGTCTTGTATGGGAAATGGTTAATTTACTTAGTGGAGTAAGTTAGGTTACTCTTTGTCTTTTACTCGAAAATGATGATATTAAGGTCTCAGCAGTTACTTCTCCTGCTTTGGGAAGGGAGGTTAATTCTGTAACAACAAACATCACGTGGTTTCCTCCCTTGCTCTATTAGTTACTTCTACCGTTTGTCGAACGACTGCTTTCAAAAAAGTTAAAAGTAAGCGCTTATAAATAATGTTCATGCAAAACGTAAATATTACAAAAAGATATAGACTATAAAATATTGCGGAGAGTAGATAAAACGCTGGTAGATATCTACATCTTTTCCCTGAATATACGGTTGTCAACTTTTTTTTTCATCTACAAAATCGTCTCCGTGGGGTGAACAGCTGGTTATTCAGATGTGCGAAACATTATGCAAAAAATGTTGATAGGCCTAATCAGCATTTTCTCCTTTTGCCTCAATTTTTTTCTGGGCTATTTTGTGCACAAATCCATTTTTTATTTTACATCAGCTTTAGAATTGTACTCCCCTAGATTTTTGCGATTTGGGAAACGCTTAACAGAAATGATCTCTAATGTGCAAACGCCTTCTATTTTTTCCCTTAATATCTCCTTTTTTTTCTCCTAATTTCTATTTTTGTGAAAGGTCACAAGCTAGCCATTCTGTGATATAACCAGACCAAGCTTTACAAGTCTTTATTAGTCTTGGATGTGCGCAAGATTAAAAGTTAAATACAATCGACACTCGTTATCTCGACATCGGATAAGTCGAAATTCCGCTTAAGTCGAAGTGAAAGTCATGTCTCGTCCTCAACTTATGGATATCAAAATGAATTCCGAAACAAATACAGCCATTGAAATTTAGTAGGAAAAGGATAGAAATTGCTCGTTTCGAGCAATTTCTTTCCTTTTCCTACTATATTTCAATCATGGACACGTATGATGCCCACCAAAAATGTTTAAGAATCGTTTTCGTCGAAAATAATCAAAATCGGATTAGTCGAACTCCGGATATGTCGAAGTAATTTGACGGCCCCTCTGACTTCGACGCAACGAGTGTCGACTGTAGGTATCGATGTCGTCGGCATCAGAATCCGTTGCGCACCATTTTCATACGGCAAAATGGTGCGCAACGGATCCTAAACGAATATTATGCGTTTAAATTAGAAATTTCAAAGCCTACATCGAATCAATCTGATACCCTAAAAATCCACATCTTTGAAATCACATTTCGTCTCCAAGCAAAAATATGAGCTAAAATCATAGGTTAGAAAGCAAAACAAATCTCAATAGAAACAAATACATAGAGACAGATGAACTGGTTATCTTTGTGATGGCGGGTCTATGACACATTTTTATGGATGATACAGAGTCAAACATGCGGTGTATCACCTAAATACAAAACAAAAATATCGCTGCTTCTCAACAAAAACCTCGTAATTGCATCTTAAAACAAGCTGAAGTTACGAGATTTTTGTTGAAAAGTGACGATATCAGTCCAGGTCAGATGGTTATAAGTTTTGTGATGCCGAGTCTATGGATTGTTTTTCTGGACGGCACAGAGTCATCGAACATGCGGTGTATCACCTCAATACAAAACAAATATATCGTTGCTTCTAAACGAAAACCTCGTAACTGCAGCTTAAAACAAGCTGCAGTTACGAGGTTTTTGTTGAAATGTGACTATATCAGGCCAGGTCAGATAGCTATATATTTTGTGATGGCGGGTCTATGGCACATTTTTCAGGATGGCACACAGTCAAACAAGCTCGTTCCTTACACCTGCAAACAAGTCTTGTCAACTTGAATTATATTTGTATGTGTTTTTGTCTCTTTGTTTATTTTTTGATGGGTACCGAATTCTTCCTTTCAAACTCAAGTCTTTCCTTTTGGCGTTTCTTTGTAAACGAGCAACCGCCTTGAAATAAAAAAATCTCGTAACTGCAGCGTCCTTTAAGCCACAGTTACGGTGTTTTTATTGAAAAAAAAGCGAGATTTGGGAAATCCAACATTTTCTTTTTTCTCATTATGCCATCCGTACATCAAGCTACAAAATGTGTCCGTTCACCACTAAGATATATTTGTATTGCAGTTTACAACAAAATTTCTGTCTTTTTCAACGACCGTTTTCACGGTGTATAATCACGTGACTCAGAATTTCCGATAATCTTCAGTATCTTTTAAAATTCTTGACCAATTTGAATTCGGTTTGAAGCAGAGAAGGTGGGAAAATACCAGGAATAAGCTGGACGTGATGGATTTTGGAAAAATCAACTGCTAAAAAGTTATTGAAGATAAACCAAAATTTTGGTTTATCTTCAATAACTTTTTAGCAGTTGATTTTTCCAAAATCAACCACATCAATCTAATGCGTGACGTCAGTCCACATTCTCTGCTTCAAACCGAATTCAAATCGGTCCAGTATTTACAAAATTATTGAAGATTTTCTGAAAATATTGTATCACGTGATTATGCACCGTGGTTTTGTTGTCGCCAACATCTTTTAACAGTCTAAATTGGGACAGTCCAAGTTTTCGGTCTTTGAAAGGTTGTAAAGAAGGTATCATACTATATCCTATATGTGCCGACCTAGTCTTGTTCAATGATGTATAAATTATAATTTGTTAGCTTTTTATCTCCCAAGAGCCATAATGTTAATCGAACATGCTATGTTCTTTTTATTCTATCAAGATTTTGACGTCCGATAAACGTTCAAAACAAAGAGACCATTGTGTTCCAATATGGCGGTCATCTTGCCAAAGATTTTATAGCGTGTCAATTATTCTATGAGAAAACTTATATCTTTGGATCTATTAAACACCATTTCAGAGGCCCTGCATAAAGTCTAATATGTTTACAGTTTACAGCCTTAAGTTTGTCAGATGAAACGAGTTTTGTCCCTAAAGAGAAAAAAATCTGAATAGGCCTATGCTTAGATCTAGATCCTAGATCTACATCTAAACAGCTAAAAACAGAAATGTAAAAGATGACGGTATTTTCATCTTGGGTTTTATCTGTGCCCTTTCTTCTGTGGAATAGTATGAGCTAAATGCATGCATATCTTTGGATTTGTCCCCGACTTTTCACTATGGCTTTGATTTGATTCCACGAATCCGGTCGACATGGGAAATCAAAGAGATATTACAGTAAGCCCACGCGAAAAATGGAAAAAAGGGGGACCAGACTGCTTTCAAATGTAACCAGGGATCCACACAACAAGGGTTAAAACTAGAACATCGTTTACGCTCATGAATAATTAGCACGAAGCATGGTAAAGCCATTGTTCACCATTTAGAAGTAATAAACGAGAAATGGATCATATTTCAAGAAATATCTGTCAACACTTTTATTGTAATTTTCTACGGTAAAGCTTTGCTAGCATTCTACCGTAGAATCAGAATGGTGTTCAAGTTCTTTTAAGATAAATGAGGATCTTACTGAGTAAAAAGGACTCTCTGGGAATGGAATATTCTGAAAAGGTTTCGACTGTTGCAGCCTTCGAAATCCATAATGAGCCAGGATCTGGAAAAAAGGTCCCTCATAGCATTTGAGAACAGCATGGTTCCAGATCAGCCTGCGTATACACGCAGTCTGACCAGGAACCATGTCGTTCTCAGATAACTTCCTCATGGTCTGTAGCAACCATTTAAGAGTAAGATGAACCCATGTCAGACTGCACTCAGGCACAGCCTGATCTTGAAACATGACTGTCTCAAATGCTATAAGGAACGTTTTTTCCAGACTCAGACTCAGACTCATATTCATTACGAATATGTAGACACCTTCGTGGCACCGACTACTTGTTGTGGACGATGAGAAATGTGGCCCCATTGATTGAACCATCGATGAATCAAGTACATTTACCACGGCGGATAATCACTTCAATAATTTTGTTAATACTGAACCGATTTGAAATCGGTTTGAAGTAGAGAAGGTGGACAGATGTCACGCATGAGATGGACGTGTTGATTTTTTGAAAAATCAAACGATAAAAAGTAATTGAAGATAAACCAAAATTTTGGTTTATCTTCAATAACTTTTTTATCAGTTGATTTTTCAAAAATCTACTATGTCTAGGTTATTCCTGGCATTTTTCTGCCTTCTCTGCTTCAAACCGAATTCAAATTGGTCAAATATTTACAAAGTTATTGAAGAATGTCGGAAATTCTAAGTCACGTGATTATACACCGTGATTTACGTTTATAGACGAATTTGTATTACAGTATATCGTAGTTATTTCCATGAAAATATTATAAATACTCGAAGAAAACGCTATAAATTCGATATTTCGACATTTGCTTTTTTTCGCAAAGAATATAAAAACAGGGTTTCGCGTATTTAACTGTCAAATAGAAATTGCATTTAGAATGCAAAAAAAAAAAGCGGCGTATATCGTTACTGTGGCACTGTCGTCTCTCTTCTATTAACCCTTTCCCAAACAACAAAAAAATAGAGTTATCCACTTCAAAAACTGCCACAAATGACAAAATGGATGTTATTAACGATAGAATTTGTGTAAAATATGGCATAGAAAATATTGAGACAAAAGGAGAAACTGCTGGTTATCAGCAGTTTCTTCTTTTGTTTCAATGTTTTCCCAAGCCTTTTCTATTAGGGACGTCAAAACCAGGTGTTGTTTGGGAAAGGGTTAAACAAACATGAACAAGCAAGCGAGGGAAAGAAGACGTTGCCCATCGAATACCTCATAGCTGGATCATTTGATTGGTACTATATGTAGCGATACTTGTTCAACCACCAAAGAGGGGCCTCAGCACCAAGTCATATCACGTATATACCATCTTTACAGCATATAAACACGGCAGATATTCGATACTTACATGTTTTGTTTATAATTATCATTAAATACCATCAATTAAAGTCTACATATCTGTCACACCAGCACAAAATGGAACTAGGGGTCCCTGTCCCCTTGCCATTCGTCACAACAAGACAGTTTCTGTGAATCTACCCGCATCCGGAGTGAACATGCTAAAATGACATCGTTAACAAGACTAAATGGGCCTTTGTCATAAACGAGCTTAAAGTAAACTATACTGACTGCCATTAGAAACGCCTCAGTGAAATCTGTCATTATTTTCCTTAAGCCTGTTACAATATTAGTGAAATATATGCCGTATATAATATTTTTGATCAACAGTTACGTCAAATGAACAAATATGCGTTTCTATTCATCATGATGCTCATTTCCGGTGACTGGTCACGTTTTCTACGTGCGCTTCGTGTTTATTTGTCATGATATGAAATTGGTCTCATTTTAACACAGTAACATGTGTTAGTGGATAGGCAATCAGGAATTCAAAGATTTTCTTATCAACCATCCGTATTAAAGGATGCAAAGGCTAAATTCTGAAAAAGGAGCTCACGGTATGGCCATTTTCGAATGCGAGAAATACGCAAACAAGTCGCCAAACAGTTTAACACGTTGTGTGTCTCGATTCGGAGTCTTGGTCGACGCGTTTGAGTTTCGCGAACGTTTATCGATCGGCCACGCTCAACTGGATCTAGTGTAACGCCTTTAAAACGAGAAAATTCCTAACGTCAACGTCATGTACGTTTCAGGTTTGTGACGTTGGGATCGACGTTGTGTTGAGTAGTCGATTACTGTGGTGGCCAAATAAGTGTTTCATTGCATTTTACGTTGTTTCAAGTAACGTTTGAAACAGATACATTGTTCGGAAAATAGAGCTCGTATATGAGCCATTTTTGAATACGGGAAACTAAAAAACAAGCCGTCGGACGTTTTGACGTCTTGCATTGCACAATTAGGCTTCTTAGACGACGAGTTAGAGTGACAGAAACATTTGCCAATCGGCAAAAGTCAGATAGACCTCGGATAACGCCTGAGAAGATTTCTCACGTCAACGTCATATGCGTTTCATGTTTATGACGTTGGGCTCGACGTCGCATGTAGTATTTACTAACTTTGAGCGCCAAATAACACTTTTCACGGCACCTGTTATTGTCGAAAGTAAAGTTTTAACCACATGCAACTGATTTTTAAATGGAAATTCTGATACCGCTCTGTTTAAATGTGCTATATTTCTAAACTTTAACAATTTGATAATTTCTTTACAATCATTTTTCAACACCAGATAATCAAATTTACAGATGGAAATGAGTTTTTGTAATTTCAAATCAAATATACTGAAAAATCGGATATTTAATAGGACTGAGGCGTTTCTTATGGCCGTCAGTATATATAAATATGCAATGATAAATTCATTACGTAGCAAAGATTAGGCTTACACTTGTTTCTTGAATGCTCCCGGTATTATGTTTTAAAAATGTGACAATTAAAAGTGAAACTGACCCCTCAGCCTCCCGGTTCCTACGGGGCTGTTTGTTTCATACTCTGCATCCCTGTGGTTAAGTGTAATTGCAGTGCGCGATGTTTATCATCTAAAGGTTGTGGGTTAAAGTCCCTTTCCTAGTGCTTATATTAAATAATGCCACGACAATATTATTATCATCAAATCCAATCAATTAAAATTGCTGTTTAATACAACAAATCCAATACACAATTATCAGTCGGTTATAATGTACAATGTCGGAAGATTATCAGTAATATCTTTGATGTCTATTAAGAAATACGACAATAATTATTTGAAAAATGCCAATGTTTTTCTTTTATAGAAACCCAGAACCCTTAAAAGGTATATGAATAGCTTACTGATTAGATTAGCATCGCCTTTCCTAGATGATATGTTGAACTTGTAATTATACATTTTGCATCCGTCTTTAGAACTAAACTACAACGTACTTGGAAGCCCGGTGTGCTAAATCACTCAGGTTGATTTGAACACATTACCTCACAATGATTCTTTTTGACTTCGTGGAAAACATCGCGGCAAACCATTGTGACAAGCAATTTCTTCACTTCCCACAAAGTTTTCCATCCAAAAAGACCTAAGAATTCAACATTCCATCCACTTGTCGTCTGCCGGATCTTTCAATTTCGACCGCCCTAAAATTTTGTCGTTTTGTAATGGGTTGTGTATATTTACTGTTTTGTAGCACAGAAAAGATAAAGGGAAAAGAAGAATTGCTGATTATCGCATACGCACAGGCCTTTATTTCCAAATTCAAAGTTCTTATATATTTTCCCGTGACCACTTTAACTCCAGTCGTATTTACGCATCTACAAACCGCTTATCTCAAAATCTCATTGTCAAATTAAAAACGTCTCGAATTGCAGTATTTCATGATTATTTCGACGTTCATGTATATATTGCGAAAATTGAAAAAAATGTGACGAAAAATTCTGACAATTTTCATTTCTTTTTTTGTCTCAACATTTTCTCGAGTATCATACACACGAATTCTACTTTCATTAATACGTATATTGTCTTCTGCAGCGCCTTCTTTGATAGATATATCTACACGTATTACGAATGCCTGCTTATGCAAAATTACTTTTTCTTTGAATATGCAAAAATTAACCTATATATAGTGTATTGCTTTCTTCAGAGGAAAGTACAAGCCGGACAGGATCATTTTTTCGCACTTGCAAAACACAAGTGTATTATTACGCCGCGACGAAAACAGTATAGTCAAAACTAAGGCTTCTCAAATTACAATTTTATATCTTAATGTTTTAACTGATAATCTCGCCTCATTAACCCGATGTCTTTATTTTGACCTTAACCCTTTCCCAAACAACAATCTTTTTGTGTGGTCCTATTCAAAAACTGCTGCAGATGACAATATTGGTGTTGTTAAAGATAGAATTTGTGTAGAATATAGCTCAGAAAATATTGAGACAAAAGGAGAAACTGCTGGTTATCAGCAGTTTCTTCTTTTGTGTCAATGTTTTTCTAAGCCAATTCTATTAGGGACGGCAAAACTAGGTCTTGTTTGGGAAAGGGTTAACCCCATGTGGTAACATTTGATAAGTATTTGAGTAAAAAGATCGATTATATTAAAACATTTGCCAAACGACAAATTTTTTGGTGTTCCGATATGAAACCAGTTGCAGACGAAAGAAAAATTGTTATAGATAAGAATTTTATATTCACATCATAGAAACTATTGATTAGACAAATTGAGAAAGTGCCTTCCCAGCCAAATTGCTTTGGGACGTCTAAACCTGGTCTTGTTTGGTAAAGATACCCCCGTCCTTATAAGGTTTTGTTTAACCCATTACCAAACGGCAAAGTGTTGGACTGGTCCAAATTCAAAGATGTTGCAGACGACTAGTTCAAATGAATGAAATTCTAAATTTTTTCGTCTTTTGGCGTAAAAAGATTATGGGAAATGAAGAAATTGCTTGTCACAAGCAATTTCTTCATTTTCCACAATGTTTTCCAAGTCCATTTTCTTGTGAGGAGTCAAAGAGGGTCACTGTGTGGTAATGGGTTAAACAAATTGTAAGATAAAGTGTCTGACCATGTATTAACCTATTCTCAAACAATAACTCTTTTTGACTCACCAAAAGACAATGGTTTTGGAAAACATTGTTGAAAATTAAAAAAAATGATACAACGGAAGACAAAAAAAAAAAAAAAAAAAAAAAAAAAACCAACTGTAAAATTTCAATAACTTGAAATTGCCATGCGTAATATTTCTCAATTTGGACCAGTATAAAATTATGCCATTTGATAACGAGTTAGGCGACAAAAAATAAAGGACAAACAAATGAAACAAAATGAATATAATTTAATTTCACCAACTACCAACATATATACCTAAATTACAGCTTTAATGAAGTCTTTTGGGTCTTCAGTTATATTTTGGATTATATTTGAATGGGTTGACAACAGCCGGACATATCCCTCCGAATGGATTCGGACATGCTGAAATGAAACGAATTTCAAACAAAATGGGCTGAAAATTTAACGTATGTTGCTATGTTACATAACTCTTTTTGTTTAAAGGGACATAACATTGCAATTTTTTCTTGAAGTATGTCTTGATGCAAAGATTGGTTATTCTAATGAGTAGAAATGCTATCAGTTTTTAAGTTGTTATTTACGAGGGGCGTTCATTAAAGATTTACCCTGACCTACTTTTAGATGAGGTAGGAAGTTGAAATTGTACACATACATTAACGTATACCTCGATAGGTCACATAAAAATTTGCAGCTATGAAATGTAATTTGTTTCTCTGAAGTTAGGTAAGGTAGCGTGATGGAGCAAGCAGCCATCAGATTCCTGTTTTTTGAAAGGTCGCACTCCCAAGGAGGCATTTGGTGAGATGATAGAAGTTTGTGGGGATGATGTCCCATCCTATGACGTTGTCAAGCACTGGTATACTCAGTTCAAGTGTGGATGTAAGTCTGTGGAAACAGCCCAAATCCTGGGCGCCCACAGTCTGTCATTGATGATGCCACCAGCAAGTCAGTGCAAGGTTTCAGGCACAATCTACGGTGTTCTACAGAAGAGGTTTCCAACACTACATTAAATGATGGCAGAAGTGTGTCTCTCTGGCTAGAGGCCACGCAGAGAAAGATTAATATTTGTGCCAAGTTTCTATTCTCTCTGCTTATTGGAAGTAGGTTAGGGGAAATCTCGTATAAGCGAAAAATAAGCCTTTAAAGTTGAGACAGAAATGACAAATTTCATAGAAATCTGAACTGTTGTCCACAACAATTTGTTTAATTTTAGCACAAAAATATATATTTCGAGTAAATGGTTCAATATTTTGACTGGCAATTTTTGAAGTGACGTCATCAACACTCGTAATGTATCCGATGTATACGTTACGAAGTGGAGTAAATCGACACTTTCCACTGCCAAATGTTTACGACGTCGCATGAAAAAATGCGTGATTCTGGACTACCCTTTATGAGGGTTTTTAGTCGATCAGAAGTATCTTCCTATGATATATTTGATACAGGGTGTACCAAAATATGTGTCCCCATTTTAAACATCAATGAAATTGGCAAATATTGTCACTGAGTAAAATCAGTTACATAGGTATGAAGGGGACATGAAGAAGTTTTGTTTGATATATTAGTCCGTCTGATGAAATCAAATAAGGAGGCTATTTAAGGAGTTCGCTGCACCCCCCTAGGTACCAAGGTTGTTATATACCATTTTAAAGCTTGAAATATGCTGGATACGATGCACGATGTTGTCAAGTCGTAAACCTGTGCAGGTCCCGTGTAAACACACAAATATGTGGGTGGGGTAAGACAACACATAAATTATTTGAAATGCATTTGTCAAATAGAAATCGTCTTTAACCCAATCACTTAGGAATGCACTCTTTCGAATTCATAAAACCACAATCAAGTAAACCAGAAGAGATGAACAAAAGACATTTCAATCAATTTTACGCAGAAATAATGCTCATATATCTCGTCAATTTGCATATGGCGGGTGGGGTAATTTATGCACAGTAAAACACTTAGCCACACAAACAAATAATCACATTATTGTTCCATGAAACGTTTGCACAACCGTTTTTAGATTGAATACCACTTATTTAGGTCTTGGTAAAACATCTCTACCCTATATTTTAACAGATTTAAACAAGACACAGTTCTTAGAGTAGGGCGCTATGTAACGAAATTGACTCCCGTGTGCTTTTGATGATACAAGGTGCCAACATGCATTTTTGTAATCACATATGTTCCTGTTATCAATATCCGTTTCTTGACATTTCGGGAGAGGCGGTGTTTTCCCAGAATTCGGCCATTTCCAGGTTGCTTAAATACGTCACAAATTCAATGCAAACATTCTAGTTGATATAACTCCTACATTTATGAACGGATTTGGATGAAAAATTCACAGAATGTTTCTAGTTACCTGATCATGTACATTCTGTTGATGTTTGTACCATTTTATGCTGCGTCATGGCAAAAGAGGACTTGATGCAAAAACGTTCTTTGACACAATTTCTTAGAAATTTATTTGCGGATTTTGAAAATAAATACGAAAAATGTTTCTATCAACATGATCATGTGTATATTATCACGTGTTTTTATCATTTAATGTTGCATCATAGAAAAATGGGACTTGATTAAAAAAGCTGACATATTGATCAATTTCTCCCTGCCACCACTACTTATGTTTTAATGTAATAGAAATAATAACATTGTGATATGTTGTGATAAAGAATAGAGAAAACAAATCATAATCAACAGCAATATCCGATACTCCACTAAGTCGCACATGCAAAGTTTGCAAAACCGACATGTAGCACGAGTATGGATAATCGATTGATTCCAGGGGACATATCTCAACCTTGTGTAAATGCTTTATGAATAAAAGTATTTTGTTCAAAAGTTCGAGTCGATATCATGAAAATTAAGAGAGATATTGAGAAATAGAGTTTGTATACTTTCTTTTGTCTCTCTGTGTATACATGTAAACCTATATAATCTATTAGACTTCAGAAGCAAACTTACAGCAACTTCATTGATGCCATAGCAATAACCATGTTACCATGTTGGATGGCTTTATTGCAAAGAGGCTTCACACAAATGAAACACAGTTTTGGGGCAGGATGATAAAGGCTTCTCTCAATTTGTACAGGTCATCTGTCAAATCTATTGTAGTCCAAGTACAAAACAAACTTATTGAGCTCAAAGAGGACAGCGGTCAGTTTGCATGGCTACTGATAATGGTGAATTCACGGAAGGAAATCAGCCTAGAAAATTGCCTCAGTAATTATGAACTTTCTGTCGTCCCAAGAGAACTGTTTGACACTGATGGTTCACGTCATCGTTGTTCGAACAAGTCTCAGTTGATGACGATTATGAGAGAGAGGGTTACCTCTGATCACCTGTATTTGGTCCAAGGAACAGGGAAGTTGTGGTAAAAGATGCGTTGAACTTAGTGCAGGCACTTCATAAACCCAAAAGCATCAAAACAGGTTCACAATTGGGCGACCATTTCGTATCTGTAATTGGGTCAACGTATGAAGGCTATTCCGAAGTGCATCTGATCTTCGATCGCTATGATCGACCATCTTCTTTGAAAACAGCAACACACCTGAAACGACTTGGCAAGAAACAAGCGGTATCGTATCACATCACAGACAGTACACCGCTCGAAAGTGTGTCGATGACATCTCTTCTCTCCTTCTACTAAAAACTAGCTCACTGTTTACATAGCAGAGGTCATCAAAAACTCAAAGAAAGCATACCGTAACATTGTACGTTCAACGAAAGGATATATTATGTCATTTCTTTCCAGTTCACAAGAACAGGCAGAAACAAAGATTCTGCTCCATGCAACTGTCTGCTTCAAATGTTGCTTCATTTTCATTGATATTTATTCGCCAGACAAATGTGTTTTTGTGCTATGCTTGAAGCGAATTCCAAATCTTTTACCTGGAGACACCGTGTTTGTTTCAGGAAATGGCGAGACAAAATGCATTGTACGTTTGAAAGCAGTAGTTGATGCCATAGGAAATAATGAAGCCGAAGCTTTAGCAGCCGCGCATGCCTTTTCGGGCGCTGATTACACAGGGTCCTTCACTGGAAAGGTGAAAAATCTGTTTTGGAAGTCATCTGAACAGGCAAACACCAATGTTATAGAAGCTTTTAAAGCCATCTCTGCGTGGCATTCCATAACTGGCATAACATTAGCGTCTCTTGAAAAGTTTGTCTGCCAGTTGCACCAGCCTGGAAAAGAGATCACAGAACTGGGAGCTCCTCGGTGGTGGCTTTTTGGCAGAAAGCAATACGAATCTGAGCGATTGCCACCTACAAACACGGTATTTGAGGAAACTGTTAAGCGCGCAGCGTTCCAATGCATAATTTGGAACTTTGACGTGGTCCCTTGTCCCCCCATTCCAGATCCTGAAATCTTTGGTTGGACAAAGGATCGGAATGTATACCAGCCGGTTATGATGACCTTGTTGTCAGCACCACTGGCACTTCTTGAACTGGTAAAGTGTGGTTGCACAAAATCTAAAAGTGGATCAAGAAAGTTCAAATGCACATCAATCAACCTGGATTGCACTTAATTTTGTGCGTGTGCAGCAGATGAGTCTACTTGTCAAAACAGAGCAGATGCCGCCAATTAATTTCGCTCATTTTTATACGCCCGAAGGGTCGTATTATGTTATGGCCCTTGTCGTCCGTCCGTCCATTAGCAATTTCTTGTGTGCGCAACTCCTCCTACAGTTTTGATCGGAATTAGATCAAACTTGCCACAACGATTTTCCACAGTGTCTAGTTATGCAAACCGCTTACGGAATTCAGATATCTCTTTTTGTTCTTGAATTATCTGCCCTTGAATTGAAAAAAATGGCCAATTTTACTGACAAGCCTCTCTCGGGCGTATATTCGCCGCTCTGCGAAGCTCTTGTTAGGATTAGGTGATATAACTAATATTGAATATTATCTAATTTTTTTCCCGTTTTTACATTCTTTTACGCCGTTTTATATGTTTTGAAAGAGTTTAATGATTCTACACAGTTTAGTAGCCTTTCATAAACAGGCGTAAAAGATATAATTGGCATACTTGCGATAACGTCAAATTTGGGAATCTAAGCAATTGTTTATATAAACAAACTGTAAGCTTCCTATATTTCTCAGACATGTATACGTATACGTTTCGATACTACATACTAGACCACAAATACCGGTATGTCAATTTCAAAGGGAGGGCGCACAAGAAAGCGCAAAATATACCAACGTCAACTACAATTTTAATGAATTTATACCTATCCCTATCTACTTGTGTACATTAAATGTTTTCTGTGGTAAACATATTTGCTTTAGATAGGACAATATTGAATAGAATTAATTACTATGCGTATTTATTGAAAACAATACTAAAGAGACGTCACCGGTTTTCAATTACGTTTATTTTGCGTACTCACGGTGGCATAAAAATCATTTATAATATTTTTCACAATTGTTCAATGAGTGATTGTAAACAAGATCTGTTTATATACCAAAAAATACCTACGTTTGCTTGTTTTATTAACAACGTTTAAATTGGGTCGTGACGTCAGAAATGGCGTTTTGGGATTAAACAGAGTACACAAAATACGTTTTTCTACGTTATGATAAATGCGCTATGAACAAATGAAAGTATATTCATCAAATTTTTTATCATTTACATCTTTTAATTTTCAAAATTCCTTTTTCCGGACGTCATTTTTAACGTAACGTCTCAAAAATCTCCCGCGAGAACACGGATGTCAAGATGTTGTTTCTCCACCTTCGGTGTATGGACTTCGTAATGGACAATGTTGGCAAGCTGTATCATCAAAAGCACACGGAATTACATAGCGCCCTACTCTATCTAGGCTTCTCTTGAAAATGCCCCCTCTTTCCATGTATCTTGCAGCATAGTCCGTCTAATTCTTTCAAATAAGAGGGCTTTTTAAGGAGATCGTTTCACCCCTAAAATCCATGTACCAATGTTGCTATATACCATTTTAAAGCTTGAAATGTGCTGGATACGATGCACAATGTTGTCAAGTTGTAAACCTATGCGGGTCCTATGTAAACACACAAATATGTGGGTGGGGTAAGATAACATATAAATTACTTGAAATACAATTTTCAAATAGAAATCGCCTTAAACCCAATCACGTAGGAACGTACTCATTCGAATTCATCAAATTACTCTGGAATAAACCAGAGGAGATATAAAAAACACATTTCAATCAATTATACGCAGAAATAATGCTCAGATATCTCACCAATTTGCATGTGGTGGATGAGGTGTTTTATTAACAGTAATATACTTAGCCACACAAACAAATATTCGCATTGATGTTCTTTGAAACGTCTGTATAACCGTTTACAGATTAAATACAACTTATTTGGAATTTAGTAAAACACATCCACTCTATATCTTGGCATATACATGTGCATACAAGACACAGTTCTAGACTGCACTTGAAAATGCCCCACCCCCTATATCTTACAACATAGTCAATTAGATGAAATCACACAAGGGGGTTATTGAAGGAGTTGCTGCATCCGACCTCGATGTACCAATGCTGCTATATACTATTTTAAAGTTTGAAATGTGCTGGATACGATGCACGATGTTGTCATGTTGCAACCTGCGCAGGTCCCGTGTAAACACACAAATATATGGGTGGGGTAAGAAATGCATTTGTCAAATGTAAATCGTCTTAGACCCACTCTTTTATAAAGGTTCTTAATCGAATGCATGTCATTATGATTTAAATAACCAGAAGTGATATAGAAAATACATTGAAATTGATTATACGCAGTTTATACACAGAAATAATTCCAGGTAGTCAGTCAATTTGCATATTGTTGCTAGATAATTGTTATACAGAGTAGAAAACGTACTAGCCACACAAACAAATACTCGTTTTATTGTTTCTTGAAACGTTTGTATAACCGTTTATAGATTAAATACAACTTATTTGGACATTGGTACAACATCTTTACCCAATTTAATAGATTTAAACAAGACATAGTTCTAGGCTGCTCTCAAATGTCCCCTCTTTCCATGTAGCTTACAAATAACCTCTGCTTTAACCATTCATAGTCAGATAGCAAAACTCATTTTGTATGGATCACCAATCCCTGTAAGAGCATCCACTGAAAATATTTTAGCATTCTTTGATATAAGAGATATATTGATTGGTGAATCACAAAGATTGCACTGTGATATCACTGGACAACACACTAATAATATGATAGCGTCCAAGATGGCGGCCAACAGTAGATATACACATGGAATAGATATATAGAACATTCATTTTGATTCTGACTTGATCTGGAAAATGAATACAAATAATTTTGAGGACAGTAAAGATTCACACAAAGATGAATATTTAAACTTTAAATAATGGTTAATAAGAGGGACGTAATTAATTTCTGAATGACCCTTTGGGAGTAAAATACCTTCATGGGCTTAGCAAAAAGATCTCTTTTTGGAGAATCGTTTTGTTAAGTTCATGTTTCCACTTTCTCAAATTATTCTGTAAATTCCTTGATCTTTATCTATCTTTTATAAATTTACTAAAATATGGGTGGCACAATTCAGCTAGTGTGATCAAATGGGCCGTCTATGCCTTTATCGAAGATGTTGCAATTTAACTCATTTAATATTGCACTTTCGAATAAATCAGACCATTGTATCAAGAGTTTACCTTCCTCGAAAAACTGCTAAAATGCTTTTTTACCCAACCTCGGATACCTACACATAATACAATGTGTTTAACCTCTGTTACAAAATCTTAAAATTCAATTGGTGGTACAGCTGACCGAATGCAGTCACTTATTTAGGGAAGATTCACCGAAAACGGTCCTTAAAAGAGAGCGCTTATCTGATTGTACGGATCGATGTAACGTTTCGCATGCTTTTCCGTTTGTTGATACAAAAGATAAGTAGCTATTTTCGATAGGGGACGAAATGGTATGTGTTAGCTTGGTATTCGATGATGGTTTTGACCAATAATTGGCTAGACGGTGTTGATCATACGACCTAGGGCATATACGAGTAAGGGATGTTTTATTATATCATAACTCCATGTAAGCATACACCACCATTGTGGTCTCTCGTCATTAATTTGTATGATATAATGTGTGATGTATATCAAAACTAATTTGATTTGGAATACTGAAGGACGGGAATTCAACACTATAAAAAATGCAAAACTTGACAAAACTTGATAACACTAGGTTACTGAATTTTCAAAAAATTGAGGATGATTTGGGCATTGCTCATAGATTTTAATTGCATTTGGTTTTTTTTTATATATGTATAGTTTGTCTTTTTTTCGTCATTTCTAAGCTTGTATATGGTATTCTATGTCTTTTGCAATTATATATTTCAAGTTGTTTTCTCCATTTATCCATCTGAAACAATCACTTTTGGCTCATCTTCTTAATTTGGTCATTCACATTTTGCTACATCAATCTTCTGTACCACAACTAGTTTGTCCTATTCTTTCACGACATAATTGTTACAAACCTTTATTATTTGACGCAAGATCTTTATAATAAAGGTCTTCTTTTTAAGCTTTCCATGGACATTCACACTGAATTCCTGTGATGCTAATAATTATGTCTCGTCAAAATTAGGATTCACAATTTAAAAAAGCTAGCTTTAACAAGTTTCATAGTGACAGCAGTAGCTTTAGTTGGAAAGTTTTGAAGGCTAATTGATCAGATTATATAGAATGATATACTTTGATAATTCCCCATCTTATGGTGAAAAGTGTACCTTTCATAGAAATATTATAATGATTACATTGTAAAGGTCATTTTATAACGCAATGGCTTTCGTAATAATTTCGTTAAGCCATGCGTTCAAAATATGGTTTTGTAAACTAATACCCATCACATTTTATCTGTTCCATCGAATTTGGTTTACTACTTTGGATATATTTTTTCTGGAAGTTTAGGTCCGAATCGGATAAATAAATCCAAATACATCTCCCACTCAATTAATGAATTTATCGTTTTCTCATTAACGACAACGTATAAATTCTTATAACATATACAACCTTGATAAGCATTGTAATATCCATATTATCTAAGACGTATTCTCATTTTTGCTGTTAGATACCAGTCTCGAATTGACTTCGTTTGAATTAGCAAAACTGACGTTTCAGACCTCATTTTACCACACAATTCACAAATATAAACAAATTCTGAAAACATGTTACAATTAGTTTAATAGCTATAAAGTGACTGAGGCCTATGGTTATCATAAGCACTACAGCCATCACGATTATAGACTGTCATTGTGCGATTATGTGCACCGATAGCACATCTTTACTGTGATCACCACAAAAAGAATCTCTGTAATATTTTTTTTCTGATCACAATGTGATCGTTATTAGATTGAGACTGATAATTCCAATTCTTGAGTGAACAGTCCCAATGAGCACCCATACTTCCCTCAGTTTTGATGAATTTTCTTAAACAAAAGGTATTTACAAGTGCATCTTACATACCTACAATCTAATTTGAAGCTTTAAAACATGTTTTAGTTTTCCCCAATTTAGGATAAAATGTCGCTATTTTTCCCAATTGCACTGGCCCAGGGCCCAGACACAAAATGTAGCAAGACCCTTGGCCCTGACATCACTTTCTTATTCATAAGAATTTAGTTTAGTTAATTTCTAAATTCTTAAGGTAGAATCTTGAAGAAAGTTGAATCCACTTTTTAAAAAATCATGGATTCGTCATTGACCTTTTCTTGGTGAAATCGATTGAATTGGTTTTGTATATTGCTTCTGGATATTTCAATCATAATGTCATACATTTGAGTGAGAAAATTTATAAAAGGGTGGGGACAAGACAATTTATATTTGACAAACGCATTTCATTTTTTATCTTACCCCACAAGCTTTAAAAAGGTATATAACAGCATACATCGGGGTGGGATGCAGTAACTCCTTCAATAGCCCCTCGTGTGATATCATCTAACGGACTATGTTGTAAGTTACAGCGGGGGGGGGGGGGGTCAAGTGCAGTCTTAAACTGTGTTTTGTATATATCAGTTAAGATATAGGGTGATGGTATTTAGCTTATAAACAATTGAAACGTATTCTGTATATCCAATCTGGTTTATTTGATAATAATTTTATGAATTTGAATGAGCACAATCCTAAGGTTTGGTTTAAGAAAATTATCGCTTAGCAAATGTATTTCAAGTAATGTATTTGTTGTCTTACCCCACCCACATATGTATTTGATTACACGCTACCTGCACAGGTTTACGACAACATTGTGCATCGTATCCGGCATATTTTAAGCTTTAAAATGGTATATAACAACCTTGGTACATCATGGGTAAGGAATGCAAATAATTCCTTAAATAACGCCCTTATTTATTATCATCTGATGGACTATATTGCAAGTTACAGGGAAAGCGGAGGCATTTAAAGATCGGCATAGAACTGTGTCTTGTTTATATCTGTTAACATATTGGGTGAAGATGTTTTACTGAGATCCAAATTAGTTGTATTTAATCTATAAATGGTTGTACAAACGTTTCACGGAACACTAATGCTATTATTTGTTTGTATTTTACTGTGCTTAAATTAACCCACCCACCATATGCAAATTGACGAGATATTTGAGCATTATTTCTGTGTATAATTGATTAAAATGTATTTTGCATATCTCTTCTGGTTCATTAGATGGTAATTCTATGCATTCGAATGAGTACATTCCTAACTGATTGGGTTTAAGGGGATTTGTATTTGAAAAATGTATTTCAAATAATTTATTTGTTATCTTACCCCACCCACACATTTGTATGTTTACACGGGACCTGCACAGGTTTACAACTTGACAACATCGTGCATCGTATCCAGCATATTTCAAGCTTTAAAATGGTATATAACAACCTTGGTACCTAGGGGGGTGCAGCGAAATCATTTTTTGCCTGGGTCATCAGACGGACTATATAGAACATCTATATTTACTATGAAATTTTATTCCACATAACATTTTAAAAATATGTCATTTTTTAACTTTTTTGCCAAGTGACGTCAACGACGTCATCTTTTTCACTTGACAAAGTGTCTTTTTCCAAGCTAAGATGATCAAATTGATCCTTTCAATTTAGTCTTTCATTGCCATTGTGGATTAAATAGATGCAGTGAAAGTCATAACATCATTAAATTTTGAAGGGGTGAAAATAATCACAAAAACTAGAGTCCGAAATGAGGAAAGTTGTTTCACTGAAATTTGGATGATGGTGCAAATGGTGCTTTAAACGGAGAAACATTTTGAACATCTATAAAATTGACAACCTATTGTTATCAGGTAAAATCAGTTACATAGGTAAGAGGGGGACATGATAAAGTTTTGCTTGATATATAAAACATCCATAGTAACTTCCCTAATATATTCAACAACATGCTTTAAGAAGAGGTTTGTCTCTGCAAAAATGATCCCCCATTTAAAGCACCATATGCACCAGCATTTAAATTTTCAGTGAAACAACATCTTTCCTCATTTCGAACTCTAGTTTTTGTAATTATTTTCACCCCTTCAAAATTTAATGATGTTAAGACTTTCACTGCATCTATTTAAGCCACACTGGCCATGGAAGACAAAATTAAAAGGATCAATTTGATCATCTTATCATGGAAAAAGAAAGTTTGTCAAATGAAAAAGATGACGTCGTTGACGTCACTTGGCAAACAAGTTAAAAAAATAAACATTTTTTTAAAACGTTTGTGGAATTCAATTTCAAAGTAAATATAGATGTTCTATATATATCAAACAAGACTTTATCGTGTCCCCTTCATACCTATGTAACTGATTTTACCCAGTGACAACATTTGCAAATTTTATAGATGTTTAAAATGGGGACACATATTTTGGGACACCCTGTAGCAACATTTTCTTACCTTATCATGTCTATATGGTACATGTATCTACTACTAGGATTATTTAAAGTTGATGAATAGGGAAGGAATCAAGTACATTATGTATTCTACTTACTGTTGTCATGTGAATACTGTGTCAAATCGTACAAGCTCAACCCAAACATATTGGCAAGTATATCTATAATAATTCTCATCGTACGTCGGCGGGGTCGTGCGAGTCGTGTTTTAGCTACGACGTACGATTCTGGACAAATTCCCTTTGCCATTGGACCAACGCAGCCCCACTTCACGGCGAAACTTTTATAGTCTGTGGCTACAACTATGCTTGTGCCTGTCGCAGTATCACCTAGAAAGAACGTAAGAAGAATAGATTTATTAGCAAGCAGCTGGAGGCTCGGTAAGGATGTGGGGATAATACTTGTATGAGAAAAAACAGGAATCCAAGGTTATGTACGAATCAAGCCTACGCGATATGACCATAGCAAGACGATTCCAATACGTACCCACAACATAAGGTTTGATGGACAATAACTGAAATGTTGTATTTTGAAAAGTAATCACCCCCTCTTTTCTGTAGCTCTGCATTCAAATATGATTCCAATCAGTCAAATCCAACCCTAATTTGTGGGTACTCATTTGAATAGTCTCAATGAGACGATTCAAATGAGTACCCACAACATGGTGTTTGGTGAACATTAAGCGAAATATTTCATTTTGAAAAGCCATCACCCCTCTCTTATCTGTAGCTAGCCTATGCTACATGTATCATGCATGAATGCGAGCAGTCATATGCTACAAAGTTGAATAGGTTCATAACGTTGATATGTTTTATGCAAATGTTACTACTAACATTTTGTAATTTTAAAGTCATAAATAATGACGCGTTTTGACGCCCCACAAGATAAGGGCTTTGGAAAGATCGTGGAAATTAAAGAAATATCTTGTGACTGGCAGTTTCTCATTGCCAACAATGTTTATTGACCCAAATGTAAAATTTCTTGTACTTGTACTTTAAATTACCATCTGCAACAACTTTGAACTTGGGCCAGTCTAAATTTGTGTCATTCGATAAAGGATTATATCATAAATTATCTCACATTCAACATGAAATATTCTTTCTTGTTAATTGATGAAAAAATAGCCCTTCTCCAAAATGCTTGGTTTTGGCATAGTTTAGAAAGCTTAAAAAACATTAGGATAGTGAAGAAAATGAGGATTATTACGGCACGCCATTTAAATTTGGGTCAGCATAAAAAGTGTTGTTGACTTAAAGTGACATTTCAGAATTTTTTGTCATAAATTTTACTTTTATTTTTATCTGAAAGAGCATAATTCCTTATGAAAATTCTGAAAATTTTAAGCCAAAATATTGCGCCGTTTACGAGATATTCATATTTTTGTGTTAAAATTGAATAAATTGTTGTGGACAACAGTTCGGATTTATATGCAATTTATCGATTATGTCTCAACTTTAAATGCGTGTTTCTCGCTTATTGGCTACAACTTCAAAAAACTAATAGTATTTATACTCATTAGAATAACCAATCTTGGCATCAAGACATACTTTAAAAAATTGAACTTGGAATGAAATGTCCCTTTAAGAGGACTTCAAATCAGACATCATCGCTTTTCTACAAAAACTTCACATGCAGCTCAATTCCGACCTTGACTAATGACCTTGGATCCACAATCCATTATGCCACCTCCATTGACCAAGAATAGAATTCTGCAAAGGTGCATGGTTCTGGGTTAAACCGTCCTTGTGTAAGAGCACAGAAACGGATTTGAATACAGTTTAATTGTGACATTGACCTTTGACCTTCGGGACCCAACAAACAAACGTGCATTTTCTTTGGTCAAGGGTAACAATTGTATTTTAAGTTCCATAGTTCCTGATCAAACGGATCTTGAGTTATTGGGACAGAAACAAAAAGTAAACGGACGGAAGGAGGAACAATCGAATGAACGAATGAACGTATTAACGAATGAATGATGAATCAATGAATAAATGAATCAAAATGAATGAATGAACGGACGAACGAACGAAAAAAAAAATGAATGAATGAGTGGATCAAATGAATGAATGGCTTACCAAGACCGTCTTTCAGGAAAAACACACCAGGGATATCTTGTGGAAAATAATCGTTCGCTACAGTCGTACATCGTGGAGTTCTGAAAATAGGGAACGATTTTTATCCAGTTAACCGTGACGTATTTTCGTTAACGTTTATTTAACAATATAATTTCCGTCTGTGTTGTTATAAAATCTCGTAAATACGGCCTCACACAAGCCGTAGTTACGAGATTTTATAACGACACCGAAGGGTTATCGATACATAACGGTAGGCCTATACGCAGTCTATTTCTAGCGCAAAAAAAAAAAAACAAAAACAAAAACAAGAAAAAAAAACATTGCTATTAAAGAGTTAGAGGGTGAGTGTCACTTGAAACTATACTTAAAATTATCCAATTACCGCTCGTTGACGCCTTTTAACAGTCAACATGATGAAGGCCTGCGAAAGCATTGAGGAAAAAGAAGAAATTTTCATATTTGCCGTCCAGTCATGGGCTAAGACACGAACCTGCTTTCTACAATTCTATTTGCCAAGAGGTATAGATCTAGTTTTACGGTAGAGTTCAACCAACAAACATTGTTTTGACCCCCCACAAACACACACGCAAATAAAAATTGAATGACTATCCACCACTAGAAAAAGAAAAGTTAAATGTCTCACCGATAATTGAAAAGAAATGTGACAGCGCCGTTTGGTTCCAAAATATATCTCGAAATATAATCGGTGTAGTAACGAAACCCAGGGACGCTTCTTGGAACCAAAAATGCTTGGACGAACCAGTCTCCAACGTACTTAAAAAAACAGCAACAACCATTTATGCACCAATAAGCACGATGGGTAACCCACGTGACTTTTGGGAAGCGTTCACAATCGTCCGCTTCAAAATAGGTTTTGTTTCATTTCTCAGCTTTTACTCTACGTATTTTGGCGAGATATAGTACACCGAACGCGCATTTGATAGAGTCATTCGCGGTTGTAAGTCATTGTGCTCCGAATCTAGTGGTTTCCTCAAACATTCAAGCGAAAGTTTTTTCTGTGCACGTGAACGCTTCCCACTTTCGTTTTGCACCGAAAAACACTTTGAATGTTTGAAGAACCCACTGGATTTGGAGCAGAGTGAGTTAGAACCGGGAATGGCCCTCTCAAATTCCGTTAAGTATAAGCTGAGAAATGCAACAAAACATACTTTGAAGCGGACAAATTTTTCGGTGTGAACGCTTCCCAAAAGTCACGTGGGTTACCCACCGTGATAAGGCTGGATTCTATCTTACGACGTGGCAAGCGAGGCTGACAACAACAGCAACAACAAGCAAACAAAAAAACAACAACAAACAAACAACGACGACGACGACAACGACAACAACCTATTAATCTGTGGCAGATTTATTAATTTAAAAACTCTTATTATAATCTTTAGGCCTACTGCTTCTTATTATAATCTTTAGGCCTACTGCTTGGAAAAGGGTTTAAAATCCATACAATTCTTATGGAATCAGTCGATGAAGTTTCGATTTTTATCATTTTTGGAAAACAGGTAAAACAAAGAATGATAATAAAATATACAATGTTCTAAATATACATGTGACCAGAAAATTAAATTATTTAACCCTTTCTCAAACGGCAAAGATTTAGACTTGTTCAGATTCGAAAGTGTTGCAGAAGATGATATCAAGCGCATGGATTTTTTTTTGTGTTTTGTTTAGAAAACGGTGTGGGAAATGATAAAAATGCTTGTCACAAGCAATTTCTTCATTTTCAACAATATTTTCCAACTCCTTTTCTGTAGGGCGTCAGAAGGCGTCACTGTTTTGGGAATTGGGTTAACCCTTTCCCAAACAAGACCTGGGTTTTGACGTCCCTAATAGAAAAGGCTTGGGAAAACATTGGGGCCAAAGAAGAAACTGCTGATAAACAGCAGTTTCTTCTTTTGTCTCAATATTTTCTGTGCCATATTTTACACAAATCCTGTCTTTAATAACATCAATTTTTGTCATTTGTAGCAAAGTTTGAAGTGGATCATCCGAAACTTTTGCCGTTTGGGAAGGGTTAAGATCAACATGTCAAAAGAAATGTGAAAATAAAGCGTGAAATGACATAATAATGATAATAATATAAAAAAAGAAAATAATTTAAAAACAAATCTCACCCTTTCAATTTCAAAATTCTTCTGCGGAGGAGGTGCTTGTGTAAGTCTACTGTTGTCATGGAGATCTGCAAGTTGCATAGCAACAAAAATAATAAACAAAAGCACAAACATAGTTAGATCTAGTCCTTTTTACGATTTATCAATTTTGAAACGAACCTTTTGAAATTGTATGCACGAATGAATGCTAGTTTTACGTTCGATGAAACGTGATTGTTTTTATATATGGAAGCTGGAACGTTTCTTTTTGTGATTTATTGAGCTGCGATTTGGGAGAAAGGCGCCATGCGACATTTTTAAAACCGCTTCCCAAACAAGACCTTACTTTGACTTCCTTTGTAGCAATAGTTTAAGGAAACATTGAGAGACAAAGTAAGGAATTGCTGAAAATCAGCAATATCTGCTTTTGAACTCAATATTTTATGCTAATTCATACATACATTTGTGTATTTCAAATTTTGACAACAATCATTTTGTCGTCTGCAACTCTTTTCAAAATGGACTAGTCTAAAATGTTACCTTTGGGAAAGGTTAATCCATTCTCAAACTGTCATATTGCAATTAGGCGCACCTCTGTGTTATTTTCGAAAAGATCAAGAAGCCTCGTTTTCGAACTAGCCTACATAGTCTGATCCGAAGTGAAACTATTTGCGTTTTATGATTTCTCTAAATATAGAGCTGTCATTTAACCCTTTACCAAACAAGATATGGCTTAGACGTCCATGGTTGTAATGACTTGGGAAAACATTGAAGCAAAAGAAGAAAATGCTGTTACCAGCATTTTCTCCTTTTGCCTCAATATTTTCTACGTTATATTGTACACAAATTATATCAGTCTCAACACTATGTTTGTCGTTTGTAGCAACTTTCAAATGGGATTACTCTAAAATCATGTCGTTTTGGAAGGGGTTAAACCCTTTCCCACACATTGACGCTTTTGGACGCCCCACAAAATAAAGGCTTTGGAAAACATTGTGGTCTGCAACACCTATGACTTTGGACTAGGCTAAAATTTTGTCGTTTGGTAATGGGTAAATCTCACTGTACTTCGAAAATGTTCATATCTGGTCAACAGTACCACAGGCTTTGTATTCATTGAAAATATTCGTGTGATAAAAGCAAGAAGATACCTTTTCGCATGGCGGACCTGAAATGATTCAGAGCCATCTCTTCTAAAACCAGACGACATTTTAAAGCGGACAGACTCTGCATCGTTCTATAAATTGTTTACTTGTAATGAAAATAGAATTTCATATTTAGATTTAGAATTTAATTTTGTTTCAAATGATTGATTGTAAATCAATTAATTGATTGTCATGACTTTAACCATTCCCAAAACAAGATCTGGCTCTGACGTCCCTAGAATGAAATATGGGAAACATTGAGACAAAATTGTGAAATGCTTTAAGACCAAATTTGATTCGTTTTTCTTAAATTTGATTGTTTGATAAACTATTACTTACGCTTTTAGAATTTGTCCCCCAAACTGGTTGTATTTACTTTTGACCCTTTTCACAAACAAACCCCGTTTTCGACTTATTTTTTCTAGAATATGTTTGGAAGCAAGGGAAAAGGGAAGAAAATCGTGTGAATGTTTACAATTTTTGAAAAAAAAAAAAAAAAAAAAAACGTATACTTTAAAAATTTACTTTGCCGCAGTCTATAGAACTGTTTTTGACGCCCGCGCTTAAGAAAACAGTAAACCAGCATTTTTTTCCTTTAGCCCCAATATATTCGTTGCTATATTGTACACAAATCCTTTCTCTATCAAAATCCACTTTATGGTTTGCAGCAGTATTTAAATAGGAGTAGTCAAAATATTTGCTGCTTGGGAAATGGTTAAGGAAAGCTTCAAACTATATGTATTTATTGTCTTATCAGGCGCCTAATAAGGAAACAAAGATGGAAAATAAATTTCTAAAAACTACATCAGAAAGTTCTTAAATTGATACCAACTTCATTTTGATTGGCAATAAGTTATATTTTTATCGTTTCCCAAACGTCAAAAGAATAGTCTGTCACATAGCACAAGCATGTTAAGATTTAGAAATAGTTTGATAAGGAAAAGAACATTTTGATAATAAATGATAAGGAAATTTCTGAAAAAGGCAGAAGTGTTGGACTTCAGAATTTCTCTCTCTCCAATAGTGTTTTTCTGCGAGGGGCGTGGAAAAACAATGGTTCATTTGGAAAAGGGTGAATTTGATATTGAAAGGTCGGGGCATTGCCGTCTATGAAGTAAAATGCCAGGGGATGTTTTAACATTTTTCAAACCAGAAAATCTTTCCTCGAGGAGGGCATATGAATCATAATACTCAACCCTTTCCTAAATAAGACCAAAGGAAAGTTCTTTAGAGCGACATTTTAAAAATTTCTTAAGATGTTTTAGACAAATTAAGGGCTTTTAAGATCTAGATTCTGACCGAGGTGTTCCAAATACTCCATACTTCATACAAATGACGTCATCATGACGTCATTTGTATGAAGTATGTAGCATTCGGAACAACTCGGCCAATTCTCTCTTATATTGTTTCAATCTCCATGACAGTTATCTCCCTTGAATCTGGATTGGGGAGATCTCTGCCGGCACAGCTTGAGTTACCAATATTTCAGGTAATTGATTTTTTTATTTTGATTTATTTTTAAAAAGTTAACATGCTTTAAGTGATGTTTTAAGAATATGAGGTATCAGATATGAATCTAAATAAAAAATATAATTTGATTTATAAAATGATTTCAGAAATATAAATAAATTTCCGCTATCTTTACGATATCTCGTGATATTCACCATGGTCACGTGATTTATATGCCTGCAGTGATAATGTAAGGCATTGTCGCTGTGTGGAGTTTGATATTGTTTCTACAGAGTTAACCGAGGGGTTCCGCACGGAATATAGGAGCCGTGTGCGATTTAGGCCGGTAGAGCTCTCCCAGAAGAGTGTGGTTCCCGGCTCTGATACACTACGTAGTAGAAAAAATACTACGTAGTGTATCAGAGGCGGGAACCAGACTAGCTCTTCTTCTTCCAGAAGACAACTTCTAGCCTAAATCGCACGCGGCTAGGGTAATGATAAGATCACAAGAAATCTCGCCCAAAAGAACGCGCCTCTGGTTTTGTCGTCAATTATAGAAAACCCTCGGAAAAACATCGAGATTTAAGAAGAAATTACTGATCTGGGTCTTTTTCTACTTTTGCCTCAATACATGTAACAACACACCCTCTATTTCTTGAATCATGATTTATTTTGTATAGCTGAAAAATATGAGATGGAATGGTCAGGTCTAAGTTGACAGCTAAGGCAAAGGTGCCATCATAACTTAGAAGATTCCAATTCGACGCTTTGGTACATTGTGTTAAAGTGACATTTCACATTAATGTCATTTTTTAAAAGAATGTCTTGATGCAAAGATTGTTTATTCTAATGAGTAGAAATGCTATCAGTTTTTTGAAGTTGCTGTTTAAATATGCCTTTAAAGTTGAGACAGAAATGACAAAGTCTATAAATCTGAACTCTTGTCCACAATAATTTGTTAACTTTTAGCACAAAAATATATATTTCTCGAAAACGGTTCAACATTTTGACTTGAAATCTTCAGAATTTTCATAAGAAAAGATGCTCTTTCAGATGAAATTAACGTAAAATTTATATAAAAATAAATGTGAAATGTCACTTTAAGGCTCATTGTCAGTGGATTTTGATTCAAAACGAGCTGAATAGCTGATTTCAAACTGAATGTCTAAAATGTTGTTGTTTGTGAAAGGGTTTACTTAAAGTAATACAAATATATTTTAATCAATTACGTGAGTGAACTACATTCGTTTACCTGTCATAATTCAACCTCGTTTAATATAAATTGTGAATGATATTTAGAATAAGTTGGACATAAAATATCTTTATTTTTATTTTTCGTCATGTTGATGAAAAAAAATGTGCGAAATTAAACTTAGACGGGGGGGGGGGGGGGGATAAACGTTGGGTCAAAGATTCCCCTTCGTTAGCCGACCCTATCACTTTTCATAACCCTTTCCCAAACGACAAAATTTGAGGCTGTTCTAAATTCAAAGATGATGCAGACGACATTTTCCAGTGAATGGAATTTAAAGATTTTTGGTCTTTTGGGGAAGAAAACATTGTGGGAAATGAAGAAATTGCTTTTCACAAGCAATTTCTTCTTTTCCCACAATGTTTTCTAAAGCTATTATCTTTTAGGGAGTCAAAAAGAGTCATTGTGTGGTAATGGGTTTAGTGAAAGAAAGTCAGGAAGCGCTCATAAGTCAAAGGTTATTTATGGTGACTGAACACATAAATAGCGATTTCATATGAGTTATTTAACATTAACTAATTTGGGTCAATAAGTCAAATGTTTACATATTCATGATGCATAAATTAACGATAAACAATTGATACGGAAGGATCGATCGATCGGCTCGGATTGACGCCATTTCAACTCACATCGTGGCGACTGGAGAACTTATCAAAGCAGCTTTCCATTCATGTCGTTTCATTCACCTATATACTACCACAACATTCTTCCAAGTTATTTGTTATTTATTAGGGATTCCCAAGTAAGATACATATTGTTTTGGAAAATGGTTAACCCATTACCACACAATGACTCTTTTTGACTCCCAACAAAATAATGCCAATGGAAAACATCTTGGAAAATGAAGAAATTGCTTTTGACAAGCAATTTCTTCATTTCCCACAATGTTTTCCATCCAAAAAGAGCTAAAAAATAAAGATTCTATTCACTTGAAATTGTCGTCTGCAGAATCTTTCAATTTGGACCGCCCTAAAATTTTGTCGTTTGGTAATGAGTTAAGACATAAAAAACATCTGATTTGTTGGATGCTGCATTGTCGTGTATAGTTTCAGTATCCAAAAGTAATTACTCTTCTTACCTGGCTAATTCTCTATCATTTTGACTTTTTTGACGTCATAGCCGCGTCATGTTTGTTATTGAACAGATCTGCTGCATTTTTTGTCTAAAACCCCTTTAGATTTTGACCAGTCATATGTTTTTATCCTTTCGGAATAGATTAATAAATTTGTCGAACAGCGAGAATGAAAATAGTTCAAAGTCGTTCATCAATAAATTATTGTATCGTTTGTATACTAATTCGTCATTATGACTGCTAATTCATCATTGTATTATGTTTTATGCTTGAAAATCTTATTAAATATGAGTCAAGCCATGTAAAAAATTGTCTCATTGTAAATGCGGAAATTATCGACCTTGGTCATTCTGCGCCATCCTCGCAGACTGACTAAGGTCGACAATCTTCGCTAATAGTCGGTTTTCTGAAATAAAAATGATGGTTATACTTATACACTTCATAGTCTATATTAGATATTTCTGTCAAAATCCAATTTATCTAACAAGAACTGATTATGTGTCTTTCTTTTTTCATTTTGTTTCAATGCACCGTTAAAGGTCTTCTTTTGTGATGGCTCGTCACATTTCTTTGATTTTTTATTTGACGAAATGAACTACACTGAACAGATGTTCTAAACCGCCACTTTTCGACACAGATTTTTTGGTATAACTGAAAAACTAAAAGCCCTTTTGAAACAATATTTTGCACATTAGATTTTGTGATCACTAGCTATCGATTTAACGCGATAAAGTCGAAACCAAAACAATATTTTTTTGTATGAAGATGCTTTGGTATAAAACCGGTTTTTGCACGTGGCGCACGATGTGATGAGTTAAATTGCACAACATTTACTCAAGCATTAGTTCAAATTGATCCGACATGCCGATTTTGCAAAGAAAAGGCAACTCAATTGACCGGATGTCTTTCAGTGATATGGGTCGGTCTGTGGGGCTTATCGAAAGCGCCGTCAATATGAATAAGGCATGTACCATTTTCATTGATGTGTGCATGTTTCAAAAGGTTGCTCATGATACTGCTAAACGCATTGACTGTTTTCCGATTGCCTTTTGTATTGGGAATTTTATGGACATCAAACCGTGTCAAAGTGCACCACAGAGCATGGTCCTCAGAGTCCACCATACAAAACATTGTTAGTTTACATGTACATTTTCTGACAGATGACATGTCTCTTTCGCGAATTTAGCATGTCAGTAATGGATGTTTGACGCATGTATGCTAAACTTGAGGATTTAAAAGCTTGTTTACAAACTGCATTTTAGTGTTCTTTTAGCACGTTTTATATTCCGTAGAACACCATAAAGCATTCGAAAGTGTTGATATGCCGACACTGCTGTTAACTGTATCGGTTGTTTTCCTGTTGCTTCTTTCTAACGAGTTATATGGCCCCAAAAACCATGTCAAAGTGCACCACAGATCATGACACGTACAGTATACCATACAAATTATTATTAATCCACCTTTACCTTTCTTGACGAAAGACATGACTTATGAATCAGTTGTGCATATCATTAATAGATCCTTGACGCCTGTATGCTTCTGGAGAGGATACAAAGTTATGTTTACAAACTGGATTTTTTTGTTCTTTTTATAGCACGTATTGTATTCCATAGAACACCATCAAAGCATTCAAAAGTGAAGACTGACCGACATTTATGTTTACATTCAACAAATATCACTCAGATTTGATGCACAGATTAATTCAGAACGGAAAAAATGCCCCAATGTAATCACAAGACGTTACAATAAGTTTTGGTAAAAATACCAGGCAACCGGAAGTGTGACATGCATACCCACGCTACTGAGACGTCTGGAATGACACATTAGTCTTCCCAGATAACTACGACTAAATGAGAGCTCGATGTCAATCAGAGTTATTGACACAGAGTGATGTCACATCCCGTACTTACAGTTCACCTTTCTGTTGTGAAAATATAGACGTGACAGTGATCCTTTTCAATCAGCGATTTAGCCATGTTATTGTAAAAGGGGCTAAATGAAATTTTGACATCTTCTGTAAAAATGGTTAATCTTTCTTATTTGAAAATTTCAAGCCCCCATCTAAAATATTAATGGAGTTATATAAAGTTACATGTCATGGCGGTTTAGAAGATCTGTTCAGTGTACATATGGATTGACTTTTATAAACTCGTTTTGCTAGTCTGACTATTTGATTGAATGGATTTTCGTTACGTCCGTTTTTTAAATCATTGTTGCTGTTATTAATTGAATAAATGAAATGTTTCGTTTAATATGTTTAATTTTGGTTGCTATACAACCGGCAGATTTCCATGGTTACGAGAAAATTGCCCATGCGCCGATGCCCCAGCCGAATTTTGAAGTAAAGCGGGTAAGCTACTATTTTTAAATGCTCTTTTTATTATTTTTTCCAGTAAAAACATATTGCTGTTTTCATAAAAATACGATGATTTGAATTAATTTGCAAGCTTATTGATTGAAGTATAACGCCGTGTTCAAGAATTTATCAGTCATATTGTGTCAGTAGTCACACGGTGGATAATAACGTGATACAAAATTGTCAGAAAATCTTCAATAGTTTCGTGAATACTGGATCGATTTAAATTCGGTTTGAAGCAGAGAATGTGGGAATACTCTACGCATTAGATAAATGCATTGGATTTTTGAAAAATCAAGTGATAAAATAGTCATTGAAGATCAACCATCATTTTGGTTGATCTTCAATAACTTTTTTTCAGTTGGTTTGTTAAAAAATCCACTACGTCCAGGTCATTCCTGAAAATTTTCCACATTCTCTGCTTTAAACAGAATTGAAATTGGTGAAGTATTGACAAAGTTATTGAAGATTATCGGAAATTCTAAGTCACGTGATCATACACCGTGAGTCAGTAGTGCCATGCATTCCTGGCATTTCTTGCCCCAAAACAAACAAACTATCCAATCCACCAGATACTCTCTAAATTAAATGATATACATTTTGATAATTGGTGATAGAATAATGACTTTTGTCGAATGCCGGTTAAGATACTTGCCAATCCGGGGTTCGATGCGGGTTCGGCAAGTGATTTTTTTAAGTGAAAGAGAGACTACATTCTCCTGACTACACACGTCTTCCAGCTTGTACTTGTTCTTCTTCTACTACTGCTGCTGCTGATGACTATGATTCCCTTCTTTTCAGTACATGGGCGACTGGTTCACCCAGGTGTTTTTGGTTCCCCGCAGTATTCCTGGGTTCCGGACTTACACGGACTATATATCCCGATACATTCTAGAACCGGACGGTGTCGTTAGCTTCTTAATCAGTTATAGGTGAGTATTGACGTCACGTGAATCTCGATATGGATGGACTACTTTAATGATGACGATAATCTCCTCATTTTCAGTACATCGTCGCTTTTCAATAAAATCCTCGTATCTACAGCTTTAAGCAAGCTGTAGATACGATGTTTATGATGAAAATCAGCGATATGGGAGACTGGTTTACCCAGGTGTTTTTGGTACCCCGCAGTATTCCTGGGTTCCGAACTTATATGGACTGTTATATTTCGGTATATTTTAAAACTGGACGGTGCCATGTCCTTCCTAATCAGTTATAGGTATGTACAGTGCACTCCATGTATAAAGAGATCGCTTAGAATGAGATATCGCTATTAACAGAGGTCTACTCATGATCCGAGTCTTCTCTGATGAAAATTCGCTCTTTGATGTTTGGATATCGCTATTTACTGTTACATAGCGACATCCAAATATCATTTGAAGAGCGAATTTTCATCAGAGAAGACTCTAATTAGCCTACTAGTTGCAAAGTCCATGCCATTGTAGGTATTAAATTACTACTATTAATTGATTCTGTGATTGATTGATAACTTTCCCCTTTTCATTCATTGTTTGTGACTTAAAAGCAACTAAATTATGTAAACGCTATTTCAGGTAACACACCTAATAGATGAGCTAGAACATTATGACCAGCTCTTTGACTTAATCAATGTTTTGATTGGTCAATCGATTACGATTGGCCAATTGTTGAGCTGAAACGCCATTTTGCATTGGCTCCGCACTAAATGAATTACATGTACTCGTATTTGATTGGCCAATCATGTTTTGATGGTCTGTTGTGATTGGTCAATTTCAGAACACCCCGCTGTATATCAAATGAGATGGATTATTTTCAACAAGATGTTCCTGGCGTGTTTTTCTTACGGGACAATTTTGGTGAGTTATATTAAACTTATTATTCTTAATCCTATCTTAACCGACAAAATAATTGTTAAATTTGAAGAAGTTTACAGACCAAAGAAAAGAGAATAATTATAATAGCAAGGAATCTATTTGTATCCATTCTCTGTAATTGTGGATCAGTTAAAAACAGATTTGAAAAAATATTCGACTTAATATTTTCCAAGTTTCTTATATCATGAGTAACGCCAAACCCAACGCTCGTCGGGGAAAGGGTTGAAATATGTCTGTTATTAAAAAATATGAATTTCTATTACTATTCCAACATCAATTTTAATCAAATTCAAACATGTATAAATGATGAATGTTCACTAGACGATTTTTATTGTAACGGTGTTTAACTTTCGTGACCTGTAACGGAAAATGGTTGTCATTTAGAT
The DNA here is from genome assembly GCA_963680895.1 of Fragum sueziense. Lineage (NCBI taxonomy): Eukaryota > Metazoa > Mollusca > Bivalvia > Cardiida > Cardiidae > Fragum > Fragum sueziense. The sequence goes on along the minus strand of OY804608.1, from coordinate 38,412,693 downwards.
CTTAGCAGCCTGACCTTTGAACACCTTTTTTGTATTAGATAGAGGCTGTATAGTAGATTCTACGCGCATTGAATGTTTATATCGCGTAGAATCTACTATTAGTAGAGGCTCTTAGGTAAAAAATCGTGACAAGTCGGACAAAAGTGTCAATTTTTGTCCATGGTTAGAGGCTTCCATAAGCATTAATTTGAACTAGGGGTGCTCAGATTTAAAGGTCTGTGGGACTGGAGATAGCTTATTTAAAATTCGGATGGATGTGCTATCCGGTTACTCTTCCTTTTGAACATAAAATCGATTGTTTGCGCCATTTAACGTTACAATGTGCACACAAACTATCGAATCTTTCAGAATAAAACACAATCTTCCGAAATTTACTCTGAAAACTTTATAAAAACATTTGTTTATTAGATTTTGTCACGAACTTTTACTTTTTGAATATTTGCAATTATTGTTATATTTGCATTAGAATAAGAAATATTTCTTATTAGATTAAGTATCTAATCTTTTTCTTGGAGTTAGGAACTGTTATGAGCTTGAATTTGCACCAGGGGTGCCCGAGTTCAGTGGTCTTTAGGACAAAGAATTTTTTGAATTAATATTCGGATAGATGTATTGTCCGGATACTATTTTTCTTTTCCTAAGTATCGCCATGCTAGACGTCACTGCGCCATCTCTTACTGTTCCTTCAAGTACGAAAGCAAAAAGAGAAAAGCATGAAAATAGACATTTTAAAATTATTCTCAGATTGAAACGTATGTTTTTTGTAGAAATAAAATAGAATTTAAGATGCATCCAATAGTCACATTAATTTGATTACGACATCAGAATGATTAGGGCTCTAACGGAGCTTGTGAATAAAAAAAATGGTTTAAATCGTAGACAAAATATAAAAGTTTATGTTACGTGACAATTCCTTTATAAGCCTATTTACAATTTATTAAAATATGGATCGGCCTGAGATGATGGTACGTGTATGGTGTTAACTTCTTAATTAAGAGATCGGCCCGAGTTCGATTCCCAAAATTAGAGATCGGCCCGAGTTCGATTCCCAAAATTAAGTATATTATATGTTTTCAAATAGCCAAAGGCCATTATACGGAGTGGACATGATGTAAATTGGAGATCAAGCAGAATGCAATATTGCAAGGTACTAATCTAAGTACGTAGGTCGACCTTGTTTATGATACAATGTAAAATGATAAGCAGAACAAAATGATTATTTGCTATCATTCCCCCCCCCCCTCCTACCTTCCCCCTCCACCGGTCTGTAGGGTAATATTATTGCAAACGACATTTCGATTATGGCATGACGAGTCATTTGAATAAAACTATGGATTGCTATTACAACTGCCATAACAAAAGTGAAGTGGTAGATGACAGCTTTACATGCACATAGGCCTACATTAGTAGGCCTACAAAGAGGTTCTGCTTTACGTCACCTGATAAGCCATTTATAGCCTTTCGCTGCTTCAAGCAAGTTGATCGAAACTGGTTTCCAGGTTTTCCCCATTTTCTTCAACCAAACAATTTCGGCAAAGGGAGGTTATGTTCTTTAGTGGTTAAAGACAACTAACCAAAACACTGGCTTGGTGAAAATTACGATTTACGTAGGTGATGTGCATTCCGTGTTGGAGATAATATTTGCATCATTTTAAGACATTTCCTTTGAGTAAATATATCCAAAGCAAATTTACCTGGCCGTGGCTTACTGTGTGACCATATAAAATATAAACAAAAAAGGGCAAATCAGTCTTTTTCAAATTGGGCAAATGGGCATTCTATACAAGAAGCGCCGGTGACGCCGAGAACAGTTTACCATGACTTCCATCAGGCCTTTTTACCTTTACCATACAAATGAGAAGTAGTATCACATATGCACGTATCACAGTGTAATTGCATGAAAAAAATGGAAGAGTATCAAGTTGCTCAAATGACAATTAATATCTCATGTCTTTTATGGCATTGACGTTTCTTTGCAATCTTCAGGAAAGGTAACAGACAAGCTAAACATTGCTTTTGCTTTTAATAGCGTTGCAGTTGCGTATAATTGCGGCTGCATCGGGTTTTAAATCATTAAAATAAACATTTTTGCAGAAGTGAGTGTATGCCGTCAGCGAAAGTCTATTTTTACCACATGACTTTCCTGACAACATCAGGATAACGATTCTAGTATCTAGTATATATGGGATGACCTTTATTGATGTATTCTTTTCAAAACCAACAATTCGTAGATTCTCTCCAAACAAAAAGAGTAGCTCAGGCAGTTTATAAAAGAACGTTGCCGTCTTTAATACCCGTTTCAATGTACTCAGATAGTTCAGCGAAAACCATTGCTTAGGTACAATAAGTACTTGTAGGAAGACACTCAAACGCACGAACACGGTTTTGGTATAATTATTGACGTGTATCCATGCCGTAAGGATGTAACAAGAACGTGAAATCCAAACACAACTATTACAAAATGCAAATTTCTCTATTGAAGAAAGTCGGTAGCGAGATGTTCTTCCAGACGGACTTCAAGTGTGGTCTAAAAGGCTAAGAATTCTAGACTAAGAAGATTTTAGCATGTATTGAACCAAGTTTGCGATTAAGTAATAGATGTGGACACACTTTGTTGGACTCTAATAGCAATTGACGCAGATGTTTTCTTCATTTCGGTGGATAATCAAGTGATACAACAACAATAATTGCAATAAAAAGGCAATAATTATATAAATACGTGACCCTTTTGATAATTAGCCCAAGATTACGTCACTAGCCTCAGTTTGGAGCGTGTACACAGAATGGGGGATTACTCGCGACCTGGTACTAGAGCGATAGTAGCGAAGTTCACGTACTTCAAGGACCGAGAAATTGTCAGACGGGCTCGATTTGGATTGGCAGGCACCAACTGTTACATACATGAGCAATTTCCCAAAGAAATCGCTGATCGTAGGCGTGCTCTCGTTCCTCAGATGAAAAAGGCCATAAGCGACAAAAAGAAGGCGTGGCTTAGCTACGACACATTGTTTATTGACGGTCGACCAGTTCCTCGGGTTAATAAGTAGGACGGGCAGGAGGCGGGACTCAGTCTTTTCTCGTGGAATGTGCACGGACTCACCCAAAATAAACTAGAGGATTCAGACTTTATTCAAAATATTATTAGTCAAGATATTATTTTTCTTTTTGAAACATGGACTAACTCATCTTCTACTATTGATATTCAAAATTATAAGCATTTCAATTTCTTTCGAAAATTTCAAAATAGAAGGGCTAAACGATGTAGCGGCGGTACTGCTTTATATGTCAAAGAGTCCATTAGTAACGGTGTTTCTATTGTACAAAACCACTTTGACAGCATAATTTGGATAAAGTTAGATAAATCATTTTTCCAGCTAAATCGTGATGTTTATATTGCCGGTGTCTATATATGGCCAGAAAATTCACCAGCTTATCAAGTTCAGGATGTTGATTTTTTCTCTATTTTAGAAAATGATGTCCATAATTATCAGTCTCTCGGCAGTGTCATACTAATTGGTGACTTAAACGCTCGGGTTGGTAACGGGTCAAAACCAGATTTTATTCGTTATGATTCAAATGTAGAATTTATTGATTATGACGATTATGTCCCCGATTGTACATTAACTCGATCCTCGTTGGATTCTTCTTGTAATTCCTATGGGCTCAGGCTCTTGGATTTTTGTAAAGCGACAGAGATGCGCATAGCAAATGGTCGAATAGGTTGTGATCAACCAGTTGGAACATTTACATATGCATCGTCTGCTGGCAGCAGTGTTATCGATTATCTAATTTTAAACCAAAACGACTTTGACCTTGTCAGTAACTTCACGGTGCATAATTTTTGTGAATGGTCTGACCACGCCCCTTTATCGTTTATGTTAAATTGCACGGGCCGGCCGAGCGCGGATTATGCTGAATATACATTTAGTAAAATCAACTGGGATAACTCTTTGCGGGACAACTTTAGGCGTGGTATTATTGGTAGATTAAATGATATTAATTTAGCCGTAACCAGCATTGACAAAAATGAAAACTCAAGTATTGATCTTTGTATAGATAATTTTTGTAAAATTTTGAATGATGTAGCAAATCCTTTATTTCAGAAGGAGTTTAAACATAAGCCTTCGGTTACGTCGTCTGCTTATGATGAACGTTTAGTAAATAAGGCGGATTGGTTCGATGATGACTGTAAAAAGGCCAAACATTCTTATATAAACGCCCGTAATAACTTTAATCATTCTAAATCTCGGGAAAATAGGATCTCAATGTTGAATTTAAAATCGTACTACAAGAAACTTGTAAGAAAAAAGAAACGTCAGTCTGAAGCCAAAAAAGTTAAAAATCTTGAAAATTTAAGGCATTCTAAACCCAGAGATTTTTGGAAACTTTTTAGTAAACAGAAATCAAATAATTCTGATATTTCTTTGCAAGAATTTTTTACACACTTTTCACAGTTACAAAATGAACTCTCCCAAGCATCGGATCAAAAAAGTGAAGATTTTTGTAAGAGTCATGATTTTAATTCCAATAAGTGTAATTTTGAAGAATTAGACACGCGTATTACTATCGCCGAAGTGGAATCTGCAATTCGTTCCCTTAAATGTAACAAAGCCTATGCAGGCGACAATTTATTAAACGAGTATTTCATTTATACAGTGGACATTTTATCATCTCATTTAGTAGATATATTCAATTCTATATTAGAATGTGGGTACTTTCCTAAAAGTTGGTCGGAGGGTTTTATTATTCCCATTCCCAAAAAAGGAGATAAGAAAAATGTTAATAATTATAGAGGTATCACTTTGGTTAGTACTTTTTCGAAAATATTTACCAGTATATTGAATAAAAGGTTAAGCTCATGGGCTGATTCTAATAACGTTCTTAGTGACGCTCAATTTGGTTTCCGTAAAGGATTATCAACAATCGATGCTAGTTTTGTCTTAAATGGCATTATTCAAAAATATTTAAACGATAAGAAAAGATTATATTGTGCTTTTATCGATCTTAAAAAAGCATTCGATAGCGTCTATCTGAATGGCTTATGGTATAAACTACATTGTCTTGGGATAAATGGCAAATTACTAAGGGTGTTACGTAGTATTTATGATAATGTAAAAGTTTGTATTAAAGGCTGTAATTCTTACTCAGAGTTCTTCGAATGTGCAGTCGGTTTGAAACAAGGGGAGGTAATCTCTCCTCTACTTTTCTCATTTTTTATTGAGGACCTTGAAATATTCTTATTGGATAAGCCTTCTTCTGGATTGACTTTAGAGGATATCACTTTTATTTTACTACTATTCGCAGACGACATGGTAATTCTTGGTAACAGTATTAATGATCTCCAGAACAGTTTGAATTTACTATCCAACTATTGTAGCAGATGGGGTTTAGAAGTCAACACAGATAAAACCAAGGTCATGGTCTTTAGAAAACGCGGAAATATTACTAATGACGAAAAATGGACGTATAATGGTAACGAACTTGAAGTAGTAGACAATTTTAATTACTTAGGAACAGTCTTTTATTACACCGGTTCTTACAATTTAAATACCGAGACACTTAACGGAAAAGGTCTTAAAGCTATGAACGTTCTTCTAAATAATACAAGAAAACTCAATTTAAAACCATCAACTATGATGCAACTTTTTGATGCATTCGTAGGATCTATTCTAAACTTTGGTTGTGAAATAAATGGGTTCAGTAAAAACAAAAGTGTTGAATGTTTGCACCTAAGGTTTTGTAAACAACTACTTAATGTGAAAAAATCAACGTCGAGCATGGCAGTCTATGGGGAGTTGGGACGCTATCCACTTTATATTCATCGCTATGTAAGAATAATTAAATATTGGTGTAAAATTCAAAGGAGTGAAAACATATTATTAAAAACGGTATATCTTACATTACGCTCGGACACCTTAAACCACAAAACTAACTGGTGCAGTCAGGTTAAATCTCTTTTAGACTCCCATGGTTTTTCATATGTATGGATTAATCCTTCTAACGTAAATTTAAAGTCTTTCCATGTAGAATTTAAAACTAGACTTTTAGATGTTTTCAAACAAAATTGGATTAATAGTATTCAAATCTGCAGATCCTTAACATTAAACAAGGAATATAAAGCAAATTTTGAGTTTGAAAAGTATCTGGATTACTTGCCAAAGAAGTTTAGAAATGCATTTACGAAATTAAGACTTAGTTCCCACAAATTAAGAATTGAATCTGGCCGATACAATGCTAATTCATCTGACCGTTCGCTTAGACACTGTCTAATGTGTAATTCTATGGATGTAGAGGACGAATATCACTTTATGCTAGTTTGTCCTGTTTACGATGACATTAGAAAGAAATGTATTCCAAAGTCTTTCCGTGTTAGACCCAATGTTTTCAAATTCAAATCACTAATGGGTTCAAATGATAAAAGTACTATTAGAAAAGCTAGTAAATTTATCCAAGAGTCATTCATCTTAAGAAATTCTTTGCTGTTAAACGATTCTTAAATTTTCTAACATTTACCATGTTCTTCCTCCAACAAGTAAACGACATTACTGTTTTGTTTACTGTTTGACTACAACTCAACTTTGTTAATTGTTACCCTAATGTCAAAATTCCAGGTTGATCTCATTTGTAAGCTGAAGAGATGACAAAATCAAGTTTTAACATTGCAATGGAAAATATTTAGGGGAAAGCATTAAATGCTGGCTACCAACATTTTATTCTTTTTCCTTCATGCTTTCCTAAGTAAATATAACCAGGGAATTCAAAACCAGGTCTTTTGATCGGAAAACTGTCAGAAGATATTGCTAACCTTTCACATGTTTTTCTTTGTTCAATGTATTATTGTTAAATGACCAGAAACTTTGTATAAGTTTGTGTCAATAAAATGTATGTCTATGTCTATGATAATAGTTTGAATCAGAAAAGGTGTAAAATTTGCTTGAATCTTCTGGGTGGGCCAGATCTTTTAAACAGCATCGATATAAAAGTTAAAAACAAACATTTGTTTGGTCGCCAGTAACGTTCACAATTGTCATGTGTTGTTAAAAGATCCATTACATCCAGAAGATCCTTGGTGCCTTTCCTCTTGTCTGCGTCAAACCATATTTAAATCTTTTGAGTAACCATTGAAGCTTTTGCATTTTTTGTGTCATGAGATTACCCACCATGAAAAAACTTTGTAAATTCCATAGAAAATTAATAAGTATTTCAAAGATGTTTTGTCTGTCAGAATGGTTTATTAAGCATTTACCAGACTTACCATAATACGAGCCTAATGCCGCTTGACTAGCCCATGCCTAGATTCAGAAATCTATCCTTGGCGATACGATCTTAATAAGGTGGTTGAGTACACGGTGGATAACCCACGTGACTTTTTGGGAAGCGTTAACACCGAAAAAATCGTCCGCTTCAAGGCATGTTTTGTTTAATTTCTCAGCCTATACTCTGTTGATTTTGACGAGATAAAGTGCACGGAACGTGCACTTGAGAGGGCTATTCCCGTTTGTAACTCGCTCTGCTCCGGACCCCGTGGATTCTTCAAAAATTCAAGCGAAAGTTTTCTTCAGTGCATGTGAACGCTTCCCACTTTCGTTTTGCACTTACAAATACTTTGGCTCGAAAGTTTGTAGAAACCACTGGATTTGGAGCAGAGTGAGTTAGAGCCGGGAATAGCTCCCTCAAAGGCGCGTTCCGTGCGCTTTATCTCATATTACTTATATTAAATCGTATCAAGACAATTCCCTTCTTACAAACAGAACAGCGCTTTAAAGCCTATTTCTTTTATATGAGTGTAAGAATGGCAATTGACTATTGATGGTAAAGACTATCAGGGGCGTACCCGGGGATTTTGTGATGTTGAAGCCTAAGTTCCAGATCCATTGACGCCCCAAAAGAAGAAAGTTCTGTAAAACACTGAGGAAAACTAAATTGCTTGTGACTAGCAAACCTCCAATTCTCCACAACGTTTTTCCCAGAGAGTCCAAATATTTTTCTTGTAAAATTTGCATTCGCTTGAAATTTTCGTCTGCATGATGATGTGCTATCCTTGAATTCAGACGAGTCCATATTTTTGTCCTCTGATAATGGGTAAAGGGATTTCCCGTGTCTCCCCGAGAAAATTTGGGGGAAATTGTGCGATCTGGTGACATCTAGGCCTACTTAAGCGTTCGTTTTCACAATTTTGAAACAACTCTTGAAAATTTTATGTTGAGGCCAGGGCTTCCAGACTATTCCTCCTAGGTACCCGCCTGACTAAAAATCTCTTTTGTATGCAGAAAGATAACCGCTAGAATAAATTATAATTACAACTCATTTAATTTCACCACAAAGACGTAATATTTTAGTCTATTTACTTTCTGGGAACAAAATCGAAAGTTCGAGGGAAGGGTATCCGGACAGTACATTATCCGAACTTTTAAACCCCATTAAATCGATAACAAAGCCCCTCAAGTCGGGCACCCCCGGTGCAAAAGTTGTCTTATAGTGATATCTGACCGCTGGCAAAAATTGACACTTTTGTCCGGAGTGTCACGATCGACCCCATATTTTTACATAAGAGCCTAGACTATATACAGACTCAATATCTACCAATAGATGTCGCCACCTGTCGATTACCATCTATCTCTGGTGGGCATTCTGGGTTAACTACTTTCAAGATGTCAGCGCCCATAAATTGCATACACGTGGTACTTCCTCATGACTTCCTGTCACGCGGCATATTTGCTTCATATGCTTGCATAGAGTAAAATGAATAATCTAATTTGAATTAATTATTTTATTAGATGAAATTGAGACGAAAATCAAACTTTATTTTGTTGCAAATGTATTTGTAGTTGCAGTTTTCTGCTTGCTACTTTTTGGCGACAGGATTTTGGAGTTATGCGCACCGCGTAGTGATTTTTATCCAAAAATGGATAAAGTGATGCGTCAAATGAGTCAGTCCGAAAATAAAAAAAATAGACTGGAAATATTGTAGACTGGCTGCTTAGTCAATGTATACAGACTCTATCTGTCTTAGTGTTCACTAGAAGTGTATTGGAAACGGGGGCGTGGCTATGTATAGACGTCATATAAACCAGCCGGCAGCGTGTTTATGCGGAATACAGCGGCGAAATTTTAAAATAAACATCAATTTCATTGGTCCGAAAAGTAGGTTGAACACTAAAAGATTATGCCTGCTTTAAGGACACTTTCAACATTTTCCCTAATATAATATATCACGACAACCCATTATATTTATTGAAAACTTCGATGGTGTATAGGCCCTACTTCAGTTTTGCTCTAGAATGCAAAACTGTATGAACCGGGATCAAGAAAAAGGTCCGTTGTGATGTTTGAGATCAACCTGGATTCATATCAGCCCGTGCATATGTACAGTCTGATCAAGATCCATGCTGTTCTCTTCAATACTATTTGTTATCCTTACATTAACTATGGAAGATAGCGACTTTGTATTTTCATGCAATACAGCTATTGGATTTGTCGATGTGAGTTCAATAACCCTTTCCCAAATAAGCCTTGGTTTCAATTAAAGCCTCTAAACATGAAAAAAAAAATGTTTTAGCAAACAATAAGATGTAAATGCTGTTAAATATTTTGAACAAGTCGAGACGAATTGACCAAATGCCGACTGTACAAAAATCAAAAACATAGATAAGACAATGAACGATCAGAAAAATGCTACATCACCATTGTTTGTCTTAAATTCTTCGTTGTATGTGTATATTGTATCTATCTATAGACTGACAATCAAAACAATCGACATGCCAATTAACGATAGTTTGTCGTAGATTTTGTGTTGGGCGGAGCGATCTGTCGATTGGCGTTTGATCAATTGTCTAACAGGTGATACTGCGACTGGGATCAGCATGGTAGTGGCGACCGACTACGACAGCTTTGCGATCAAATGGGGATGTACGGAGCCGATCGTGAAGGGATATTGCCACGATCCGTACGTTGTCGCCAAGACGAGAAAAGCCCACCCCGCTCCTCGTACGATGAGAATTGTTGACGAGTTGTTCGTACGATTGTTTGGTTTGCCACTGTCGGATAGATTGTTAACCTTCTACACACACGACAATAGTAAGATACAGTTTATCGTCGATTTTCAACGAAAAACTCGTAACTGCAGCTTGTTTTAAGCTGCAGTTACGAGGTTTTCGTTGAAAAGCAGCGTTATAGTCGTTATGTTAACATCGGTTTAGTCCAATTACTGCTATACCTCACGATAAATGACCTGGCAGAGCAGCCCGTGCTAATCGAATTGAATGCTCTGCCAGGTGAATTCTCGTCCGCTATAATATCGAAATGAAAATCAGAGGCCCGTATTATCACTGTTGGTGAACTCGGCCAAAGCGAGGGAAGTTTTTTTGCGATCAATGTATTCCGTCGGTGTTGTTATGAAATATCGTAACTACGGCTTCATCGAAGCCGTAGTTACGAGATTTTATAACAACACCGACAGTTTGTCAATGCAAAAACGGTAAACCCGGTCTGTTTTTAGAACAAGTTCATTGTCATTAGAAAAAAAATCTATAAACTCACATTTAAACGCAAAATATCCATACCTTGTTGTAGCGAAAATTGTTCACCAACAGTGATTATGAACGAACGTACGACAAATTATCGTATTAGATTTGAATTTTCTAGATGTATGGTAATTTTACGAAAAAGCTGATATGTCAAATTTCAGATGTTTACATGTTCTTTGATGACCTCCGTCTGATTTCGACATATCGAGTGTCGACTCCGTATTTAACTATTTTCAACGCAGCATTTTCACGGTGGATAATCACGTGACTCAGAATTTCAGAAAATCGTCGATATTTTTCTTAATACTTGACAAATTTGAATTCGCTTTGAAGCAGTGAAGGTGGAAAATGATAGGAACAAGCTGGCGTAATTTTTAAAATATCAACTAAAATTTTGGTTTATCTTCAATAACGTTTTTATCAGTTGACTTTTCAAAAATTCATCGCGTCCATCTATTGCGTGACGTCTGTCCACCTTCTCTGCTTCAAACCGAATTCAAATCGGTCCCGTATTAACAAAGTTATTGAAGATTTTCTGAAATTGTTGTATCTCGTGATTATCCACCGTGATTTTTGTATCAGTCCACGTATTACGACTGAATGAAATGTAAAGTTCGTTTTCCTTAAATAATACCCAAATATTTTACATAGCTAGATTATTAATGGGGATAGCGGGTTCTACACCCTAACATAGACCCCGTGTTTCTACAGACCTACTTCGTCAATTGTACAACATTTAATTTTAGCCCGGCTAAAATTTTGTCGTTTGGAAAGGGGTTAATCAAGCCTTTTTTTCATTTTCAGCATGTCCAAACCCATTTGGAAGCAGATGCCGAGCCACAAGACACCCGTTCGACTTTGCCAGTTCGCGCAACTTTAAATTGTCAGGCGATCTCTTAAACAAATAACTTAAAATGGTCGGTCACATACAATTTCACGACAACATCACATCCATTTCGCGTCCAAATGCTGTGCTATGTTGTGCGTCTGACCATTTTTGACCAGGATGCGAACCTGTGAATAAACCGGCTTTTAAACCTTTCCCAAACAACAAAATTCTAGGGTGATCTAATTTGAAAGCTGCTGCTGACGACAAACCAAAATAAGCAGCAACGTCTGTCTAGGCCCTGTAAATGCTGATGTATTGTTATTTGTCTTCGGAGTGGCTGTTTTCGCCTCAAATATAGATGTTTTGCAGCGCGTCTGTTGCAATTTTTAAACATCGGACTCGACTCGGCTGTAACCTTGACCTTAACAACAACAACGAAATCAACGGTGCTTCCGTTTTTTATTCTAGAGAATAAAGTAATTTAAAACTTACCCCCCGACAGTCTTTGGAGCTGTAAATCTGTCACGTCAGCGTTAAAAAAGGAGCTGTCTTGGTAAACAAATCCGACGGTGTTGTTCGCCATCTTGGAAGTAAGCGTCGATTTCACGCGCTCGCTTTCCTCAACGAGATATCTTAAGAAATCTCGTTGAGGGAAGTAAAAATCTCGCTCAAAAGAACGCTTTCCCTTAAGAAATCTTAAGAAATCTCAAGAAATCTCGCTCAAAAGAACGCGCCTCAGATGTTGTTAAAGATGTAATTTGAGTATAATACAGCAGGGAAATATTGAGACAAAAGGAGAAACTGCTGGTTATCAGCAGTTTCTTCTTTTGTCTCGATGTTTTCCCAAGCCATATCTAATAGGGACGTCAAAACCAGGTCTTGTTTGGGTAAGGGTTAAAGACCCGGTCACATACACGATTCCACGTCCATATCACGTCCACTTCGCGTTCAAAAATATGATTCTTTGGACGTGATCCGGTAGTGAATTTGTCACTGAATATGTGTGTATATGACCGGGTATTTTAGACGCAATTGTAATTTATTTTGTAAACTGAAATGAAAAGTTAAAATTAGTAATTTTGCTTGTCAATTATTTGGTCCAAATGCTACATGTATCTGTAGATTGTCATGTAATACAGTCGACACTCGCTCTGTCGAGGTACATGTAAGAGGGGGGTCATCAAAATAAATTGACATATCCGGATTCCGACTTATCCGGATTTTGTGTGTTTCTTTTAAAATGATGTTTAAACCGTTTTCTGATGCTCATCAAGTACGTTCTTAATTGAACTATAGTAGGAAAAGGAAAGAAATTGCTCATGTTAGGAAAAGGAAAGAAATTACTCTGCATGAGCAATTTCTTTCCTTTTCTTACTATAGTTCAATGGCTACATTATTTCAAAATATTTTTTGTTTACTATTTACGATTTCCATTGATGAGAATGGGACCAGGTTTTCACTACTGAAATCCGACTCATCCGATGTCGAGATAACGAGTGTCGATTGTAATTTTCTGATTGATGTTTTACCCATTTATCCACACATTAAGTCGCCTTTCGGCACCCCAGAAGATAAAGGCCTTAGAAAACATTTTTGAGAATGAAGAAATTGCTTTTGACTTAAGCAATTTCCTACATTACCACAAAAATTTCTACCAAAAAGGACTGAACGGTTAAAAATACCAGACACTTGTCTTATGTAATATTTTTTTTTCAATTTGGATCAGTCTAAATGTTTGCCGTCTAGTAATGGGTAAACGCGAACCTACATTCGTTTAATGTTGAAATGCAAAAATGGTATCTTTGTGAACAGATATTGGGACATTAGACAAAATTTAGTGAAAAGGAGAACATTTCAGATAGCGGCAATTTCTACCTTCCTGATCAATATTAAATTGACTTGCGAGTAAACGAAATATGAAATAGGGAAATAAACTTTCGCGTATAATATAACACGAAATCATCGAGGCAAAAGGTGAACATGGTGTTTACCACCATTTCCTCCTGTTGACCATGTGTTTCCTACAATTTTCAAATAAGAGTAAGGTCTTGAGAGAGGGTCAAAGAATTATGAAATATAAGAAAAAGGGTGGGCAAAGAATGAATAATTCGCGGAAAATAATAAACTTTCTTTGTAGTTGACAAGTCCAATTTTCGTTTTGGGACACGAAGGCTGTGTTTTAACCCTTTCCTAATCGACAAGATTTTAGACCGCACCCCCCCTTTTTTTTTAAAAAAAAGCTGCTGCATACGATAAATTTGATTTGGCGTTGCAAAAGATTGGGTTTGCACACATAATAGTACGGAAAAAAATTGAGACAAAAGAAGAAAATGCTGATCATCAGCATTTTCTTATTATGTCTCAATGTTTTCCAAAGCCTTCACTTTTATGGATGTCAAATTTTGGCCTTGTTTGGGAAAGGGTTGATTTAGCCTATTCAATCGTAATGTCGCTTTTTGACGCCTCACAAGATAAATTCTTTGGAAAACATTTTTGAAAGTGAAGAAATGGCTTGTGACAAGCAATTTCTTCCTTTCACACATTGTTTTCTACAAAGAAAGACGAAAACTGTATAATATTATTATTTGATATTATGTATTAATATTTTTCATTAAAGTGACATTTCCTATTTATTTCATTTTTTTTAAAAGTATGTCTTGACGCAAAGACTGTTTATTCTAATGCGTAGAAATGCTATCAGTTGTTATTTATAACCGAAAAAATATGCGATTAAAGTTGAGACAGAAAATGACGAATTCTATCCACAACAATTTGTTCAATTTAAGCACAAAAATATTTATTTCTCGTATACGGTTCAATATTTTGGCTTGAAATTTTCCGAATTTTCATAAGAAAACATGCTCTTTCAGATAGAATAAAGGTACAATTTATGTACAAATAATTGTGAAATGTCACTTTAAAATGTCGACTGCAATTATCTTTGAATTTGGACCAGTCTAAAACGTTGCCGTCTTGTAATGGGTTAACCCTTTACCAAACGGCAAATTTTAAAGGCAATCTACTTCAAAAACTGCCACAAATGACAAATTGAAGTTATTAAAGATAGAATTTGTGTAAAATATGGCAAAGAAAATATTGAGATAAAGGAGAAACTGCTGGTTATCAGCAGTTTCTTCTTTTGTTTTCCCAAGCCTTTTCTATTAGGGACGTCAAAACCAGGTATTGTTCGGGATAGGGTTAAAAGGCGAAAATGGAACTTGGGTATGGGATAGACAATTTTCTAGGCTGTGAGCTGGGAATTATGGACTGGGTTTTAAAATTGGGAGACAATTTTTAGGCAGATGGTTGGAATGAAGGGGGAAGGGGTTTCAACTTTTAATGAAATAGATAGACAAATGTTCGACAAAGGCTCTACTTTCGAGGCAGTTGGTTGGCCCTGAGAAGGGCCGTCTGATCAGGATCGATCAAACAAGAATAATCAGTAGCTGGAGTCGGAGAAGTCGGAACTCTCATCAAGGTCGGAGTTGGGCCCGACTCCCATGTCGGCGAACGGAATCAGCTCGGAAATGTCGGAGTCGCCGTCGGAATCGTCGATGATGGCGTCTTCGAGAACTCTTCGTTGAAGATCGACGATTTCCGTGGATTTCATGGCGGCGTATTCGTAAAACATGTTTCTGACCCCCTCGACGACGGATAGACGTAGACGTATGTTGTAACGTAGGATGCGGTGACCGGTGTTGTCGGCGTCACGGTAACGTAACGTCAGTTCTTCAACGTGGCGATTCAGGACGGCGAACTGCTCGCAGGCGCGCCGGAAGTGCTTCTCGGCCGCTAGGAGGCGCTGTCGCAGAACGGTAGTCATGGTTGGTTGTTGGAATGTCGAAGTGGTGTTGAAGAATTTCAAGTCGTCAAGTTGAATCTGATGTGGTGGTAGTAGAATAGTCGAAGTATTTTCGTATTTCTTCTAAAATGAGTATGGTTGTAATCAGCTGGTGTGCTTAGAATGAGCAAGTAGAGCAGAATAGAATGACAACACAATTTTCTCCGTTTTTATAGCGAATCTTCGCTCGTTGAGTATTCGTTCCGTGAAGTATCATCCGTGACAATTACTAATTAGTAATACTATCTCATAACGATGGTAAAGTTCGTTAGTGCTCGACTAATTGGGCGAGTAAATGTTCCAGTCGGCGAGGTGTGAAACTAAAAGGTGTTACGTGTTAATTAAGACCTTCCGGCCGATAGACGAGATTTCACACCTTGTTGTTTTGGGTGTGATATAGCGTCGCTTTTCAACGAAAATCTCGTAACTGCAGCTTGTAAACAAGCTGCAGTTACGAGGTTTTTGTTGAAAAGCGACGATATGTAGTAATGGTCTGCTTAAAAAACAAAAAGGGTAAGGGAACAGAATTTGAAAATGTTATTTTGCTATTTTCTTGATTATTTCAACCCTTTCCCATTCAACTCCTGGTTTTGACGTTGCAAATCAAACTTTAATGAAAATAATAGAGAGAAAAGAAACAAAACTGATAATGTTACTAGCATTTTCTCCGTTTCTCAAACTAATTTCTGCGCAATAGAATGTCGGACAAAATCCCCTTAGGACAAAATCCCCTCGGTCATATGACCGAGGGGATTTTGTCCAAAGGGGATTTTGTCCGGTTACCGACAAATTCCATTTTCAACATGGTATCAGCAACAGATCTAAAACTCGGGAAATACTAATAATCTATTTTTGGGGGATAGGGTTAAGAGCCTTGACTTTGATTTTGGACTTTTGGAACTGAAACCTTGCAGATTTAGTAAGGTGTAAGGAATAAGGCTTGGAGAATATTCAGACAAAAGTAGAAATACTCATAACCAATACTTTCTCCGTGTCTGTTTAATTCTCAAATTTCACAGTGCAAAAATGCCTTTACAACACTCATTTGAGAGTCTGCAGCATCTTTCATATTAGAACAGTCTAAATGTAAATGTCGTTTGGGAAAGGGTTAAATTCCACTTAAAATGTTGTGTGATAATACGTTTTGATGAGCATGGAAAATATGAAAATCTTTTACACTTTAACCCTTTCTCTAACAATACCTCGTTTTGACGTCCCTAATTGAATAGGTTTGTGAAAACATCGACACAAAAGAAGAAACTGCTGATAACCAGTAGTTTCTCCTTTTACCTCAATATTTTCTTGACTATATCACACACAATTCCAATGTTTATTAACATCCATTTTGTTGTCTGCAGCAGCTATCAAATTCGACCACCCTAAAAGTTTGATGTTTAGGAAAGGGTTAAATCTTCATTTGTCCATAAATTCTTAAGAAATTCGTCATTATGGACCAAATCTAAGAGACGAGAGTTTTCTTGGAAATTTGAAACCTAGACACGTGTCGTAAAATTTAGCACCTCGTGTGAAGTTAATTGAGCGTAAAGACATTAAATGTGTTAATTGTTTCTACCAAGTTTGGGAGCTAACTACCAGAAACGCGTGGCTAATTGAATACTTTGTTTTTCAAGTTCAACATGCATGTCATTCAATTCATAAAATATTCCTTCCCCGGTACGCAATTAAAAAAATATATTTACAAAACGTTTATATAAAATTATATCTTTATGATATTTTTCATGATTTAATGCAGAAGGGAAAGGGATGAATACGTCACAGGTCGTGGAAAGGCAGACACGCGTCATGAATTTTAACACCTCGCGTGATGTTAAGAGCGTAAAACTTGTAACGTGTAAATTGTTTGTTCCATGTTTGGGACTAACTAGCAAAACGTTTGGCATCTGTTAGGTGTGAAGTTTTGCAAGTGTAACAGTTGACGCAGATCGGTCAGACAGTCTGTCTGAGCCCGAAAGGAAAGCATTTACAGCATATTGCACCAGCATTTTGCATCCATACATGTATTTTCTTGAAAATAGAGCATGCCTTAACCAGAAAGTCAAAGAAATATAGCATTTCATTCACCTGCAACATCTTTGAATTCGGTCCAGTTTTATTATTTGCCGTTTGACAAATTGGTTTTGACATTTCAAATAGAAAAGGAATACGAAAATATTGAGAAAAAAGAAGAAACTGTTGATTATCGGTAGTTTCTCATTTGGTCTCTATATTTTCTGCACTGTATTATAAACAAATTCTATCTTTAATTTTGACGTCTGCAAATTTAGTAGTTTGAGAAAGGATTAACCCTTTCCCATACGACAAAAAATTAGGATAGTCCAATTTGAAAGTTACCGCAGAAGGCTTCGTGAATATTCATAAGGATTTGCGCATAAATAAGCAAGAAAATATTGACACAAAATGCTGATTATCGGCATTTTCTTCTTTTGTCTGAATGTTTTCAAAAAGCTTTTCGTATTATGGACGTCAAAACCAGGCCTTTTTTGAGAAAGAGTTAACGCATTACCACGAATGGACTCTATTTGACTCCTCACAAAATAATAGCTTTGGAAAATTACCTGCCAGTTAGTAATACCCGAAAGGGGAGTTAGGCAGTATATATAGACAGATAGCTAGATAGAAAACATCTGGAAAATGAAGAAATTGCTGTTGACAAGCAATTCCTTCATTTTCCACAATGTTTTCTACCCCAAAAAACGAAACAAAAAATTAAATTTCATTATTTGAAATTGTGGTCTGAAACATTTTTGGATCGTCCTAAAATTTTATCGTTTGAGAAAGTGTTAACCCTTTTCCAAACGACAAAATTTTAGGGTGATCCACTTAAAAAACTGCCATAAATGACGAAATGGATGTTATCAAAGAAAGGATTTGTCTAAAATACGGCACAGAAAATATTGGAATAAAAGGAGAAACCGCTGGTTATCAGCAGTTTCTTCTTTTGTTTCAATATTTTTCCAAGCATTTTCTATTAAGTACGTCAAAAACAGGTCTTGTTTGGGAAAGTGTTAAACAAAGCACGTTTCGCCTGTCATCAGATCATTATTTCAGCCTGTAAATTTGGTGGAAGCGATAATCATTTTATCATTCGGAGAGAGTTTTTCATAGAAACACGGGTGTTTTAACCTTCATGTTCCGTTAATTTCTGAGAAAAATGATTTTTTTTTGTTTTGCGCATCGTGGATTTTTCTCTTGTCCGATTGTACCCGATTTTTTTTTATTTTCATCGAGGGCATTATGTCCGCTTATGTCAAAATGTGTCGGAATAATCAGCATTTTCGCCTTTCCCATCAGTACTTTGAACAATTAGGAACATGAATTCCAAAATTTACATACGCTTTCTACGTACGATTACTTTGGATGGTATAAAATATAGCAATATTAAGACACAGAAACATTTCCAATTTCGCCGTGTACTGATTGTGCCTTTTTCTCTTTTTATCTCAATGTATTTCAACGTATCAAATAACAGTTAAGTTCGTACAATATTTTCTTATCTTTTGAATATCCTTTGGATTTGGACCAGTCCAAAATCTTATAACTTTGGGAAAGGAAGACCAGCTCGATTTCAAAGCCCACGCACCGCGGCTTGCTTATTACCAGAAAAAACGTAGCCAATTTACCCGTTCACTGCAGTGCTTATGGTCATTTCCTCCTTTAATCTCATTACAATTATTTCATGATACCAAATAAAAGTTTCTGAGATTATATTTAAACATTTTCTTATTTTCTACATCTCCATAGAATTTGGATCCGTCTAAAATCTTATAATTTTGAGAAAAGAGAAATATCTCGATTTCAAAGCCCACGCACCACGAG
Source organism: Fragum sueziense (assembly GCA_963680895.1). Classification (NCBI taxonomy): domain Eukaryota; kingdom Metazoa; phylum Mollusca; class Bivalvia; order Cardiida; family Cardiidae; genus Fragum; species Fragum sueziense. The sequence goes on along the minus strand of OY804608.1, from coordinate 38,393,660 downwards.
TTACTAATTACCAGAAAAACGTTGCCAATTTACCCGTCTACTGATTCGCGAACGTGCACGTATTTTGCATGTTTTCTTGTGTTGAAACGCATGTTATGACAATGCAATGATAAATTAACGCAAATTGGAGCTACAAAGAGCAAACATATGAATTGAAAGGCAATCCAATAATCTAATTGCAAATCCAAACCCTATGTTGTTGCTATTCATTTGAATCGTCTCATTTTGTGTTAATTTATCGTTAAACTGTCATAGCATGCATTTCAACACTAGAAAACAAGCAAAATACAAACACATTCATCAAATCTTATATTGTGGGTGGAGACGATCCAAATGAATGCCCACAGCATAGGGTTTTGATTTGAAATGAGATAATTAGACTGACATTAAACACATATGTTTGCTCTTCCAAAGTCTAATTTGCGTTAATTTTTATTAAATTTTACGGATATGTGCGTATTTTGCATGTTTTCTGGTGTTGTAAAAATGCAATGGTAAATTAAGGCAAACTAGAGTTATAAAGAGTAAACCTTGCCCATACCTAGTTAATTAAAGATGTTCTAATGAGGATTTGGATCCAAAATTCGTCAAAAAACGAAGCAAATATATCATGGCATCCCCATTTTTCGCAATTTGATGCAAACATATCGAGGTCAGCTCAATACTTCATTTAAATTAATACTACACGCATTTACGATGTGGATTCAGTCCGAGCGTTCGTAATAGCATAATTCACCGTATTATCTCGAGAAAACGGATTGAATAGACTCGGGAAAAGCGTTATTATTCCTTTCTTTCCAAAAATCCATATATATGTATACCAAGACTTATTCCATGTAGTTTGGATGTTTAAATTACCTAGATATGTCCATTTCATAGACGTTAAAACATATTCTATAATGAGCACGTACCAAATTATACAAATAGATTTTTAGTTGTCTACTAACGTTTTTCATTTTGACCACGATTTCCCTTAAATTCGATAATTTCTATTCGGGTCGTACTTTGTCTGAATTGGTTTCTGTTACTAATTCAAAGCACAAACATTTTACATTTCAATCCAAAATATTTCATTTCTTTTTAAACTTGACTATATGCGTTGGTGCAGCTTTAATGTTCAGAGATTTTCAGAGTTAACCCTTTCTGAGACAAGACCTGTTTTTGACGTCTTTGGTTGAAGGTTTTGAAAGAACATGCCGATAACTTGCTCCTTTTGTCGCAATGTTTTCTTTGGTACATTGTGTAGTGGTAGATAAAAGGAAAATTCGAGTTACAAACTGCACGCATTCATGGTGGATAATCACGCGATACAATATTTTCTGAAAATCTTCAATAATTTTGTTAATACTGAACCGATTTGAATTCGGTTTGAAGCAGAGAATGTGGACAGATGTCACGCATTAGATGGACGTGGTTGATTTTTGAAAACTCAACTGATTAAAAGTTATTGAAGATAAACCAAAATTTTGGTTTATCTTTAATAACTTTTTTATTAGTTGATTTTTCAAAAATCCAACACGTCCAGCCTATTCCTGGAATTTTCACACCATCTCTGCTTAAAACCGAATTCGAGTTGGTCAAGTATTAAAAAAGATATTGAAGATTATCGGAAATTCTGAGTCACGTGATTATACACCGTGGCATTTTACTTCGTCATTTTATTTTTTGAGATTTTCACTGTTTCAGCATCGGAGACCATTCGACGAATTGGATCATGACAACGAGACAAAAATAAACACGTAATTAAGCGGGGATATGGAACAAAATGCGTTTATTTAAGACCAACATGAATCCAGATCAGTCTGTGCATACCCACAGTCTGATCAAGATCCACGTTGTTCTGTACTGCGTCGATTTTCTTCGTAAAACTCGTAACTACAGCTTTTTGTAGTTGATAGTTTTTCGATTAAAAGCAGCGAATAGCCTCTTCAGGACCTGTAGCAATTGTAAGAGAACTAAAATGAGATGCTGCCATGGGACGGTTGCTCGACAGATTGATGTGAAGAAGAAGAAGAAGAAGAAGAAGAAGAAGAAGAAGAAGAAGAAGAAGAAGAAGAAGAAGAAGAAGAAGAAGAAGAAGAAGAAGAAGAAGAAGAAGAAGAAGAAGAAGAAGAAGAAGAAGAAGAAGAAGAAGAAGAAGAAGAAGAAGAAGAAGAAGAAGAAGAAGAAGAAGAAGAAGAAGAAGAAGAAGAAGAAGAAGAAGAAGAAGAAGAAGAAGAAGAAGAAGAAGAAGAAGAAGAAGAAGAAGAAGAAGAAGAAGAAGAATTATTTAAAGATGTTCGAAGTCAACGACTTAATGAGCAACAAAAAGAGGGAATATATAAGTAAAGGTACAGAAAACTTTGATAGCCAAATACTCGATTATCTGGATTTTTCTATTTTCGTTAATTGTTTTCTAAAAGCTTTCTCTTAAAACTTACATTTAGATGGCAAAGATCTACTTTTTTCATATTGAATTGTCAAACATTGAGAATGCATATTCGAGTGCACATTTCGAATGTTTCTATGTATATTACATGTATATATAATTGAGGACACATACGAGTCTGTCATAGTTCTACGGAGAGTTCGTCCTTAGTAATTTCACAAACAATTTTTTATTATTAGATACCTATCGAAAAACGTTTGGAACACATTGAAATACTAGAAGAAATTGCTACAATAAGCGATTCCTCCTCTTTGCAAAATGTTTCGATACTAAAACACGCACATTCTTTGTCATTCTTTCAAATTCAGACCAGTAGAAATTAGGCTTATTTGCGTTTGGGAAACGGTCAATGGTTGGGTGGCTAGCGACTAATCATTTGCTATAAATTTGGCGATAGTTTGCTAATCTGTTTAATAATCGAACTGCACGTATTTGTTTCTGCGGTAGATTGTGAGATGTAAGGAAGAATAAGAGTATCTCAAATCTTAACAGATCTATGAAGAATGCTTTGCCCTCCCATGTCAATTAATACAACCAAATCCCGTTTCTTTTGAACTACATTGTCTGGCATCACAACATCTTCATAGATAAATTAAGAATGACAGTAGAATACTCGCAATTAATTGGACTAGAGTTTTGTGCGGAGGAACTACCGCGGATGAATACAAGATGGCGGTTATCAGATCTCGCGAGATCTCGTCTCGCGTTCCTGACCAGCTCTCGTGAATGTGTAAGCTCGCACAAACGTCAGATCGAATTGCGATAAGTGAAACAATTCGTAATTTAATGCGGGTCATCTCTGACTCGGATCTTTTTCTTTTGTTTTACGTTTAATGAGACCCAGGTAGTGTGGAACACTTAAACCCAAGCCCAAATGGTAAAATTTTAAGGTGGCCCAATTTGAAAACTGTTGCAGACCATAAAATTGATGTTACCTTAGTCGTATTGGAAGTATTAAAGAACTGAAAACATTGAGTCAAAAGGAGAAAATGAAGCATTTTCTTCTTTTGCCTCAATGTTTTCCCACGTCCGTTGTATTAGGGACGTCAAAACCAAGTCTTGATTAACCTTTTCTCAAACGACAAAGTATAGCATTTGTCAAATACATATAGTTACGTGTACAAATTGCAAAACAAATGACATAAATAAGACAGTTGGATTCAATGAGCAATCAAACATTTATGAAATAGATCGAAATAGGGCAACAAGCTGACTATTAGCATTTCCATAAAGTTGTCCTCAATTTCTTCTAGGCTAAAATGATTTAATTTCGTCGCAACATGGGAAGAAATTGCTATTCTTTTAAACAAGAACTTGAATTAAGACTAGAGCATAAACTGTAGAACAAGACCAGCATGCATACAAATGTAGGCTCAACTTTTTCTATGCCGCCTGCCAAAGCGGCCGTTTATTCCTGGATAACCACAACAGATGAGACCGATCAAACGACAAATCCATCGCTTTGGAATAATTTAGAACGATTAAAGGGACATTTAATTCCCATTTCAATTTTTTAAAGTATGTCTTTATGCCAAGCTTGGTTATTTTAATAAGTACAAATGCTTTTGGTTTTATTAAGTTGTTGCTGATAAGCAAGAAACACGCATTTTAAGTTGAGACAGAATCGACAAATTCCATCCGAACTGTTGTCCACAACAATTTGATGAATTTTAATGCAAAAATATATATTTCTCGTAAACGGCGTAATATTTTGGCTTGAAATTTTCAGATTTTTTTATAAGGAAATATGCTCTTTCAGGTAAAATTAAAAGTAAAATTTTTGTAATTTTTTTTTTGAAATGTCACTTTAACCCTTTCCCTAGCGGCAAATCTTTAGGGCAGCCCAATTTGAAATCGGATACAGATGACAAAATGGACCTAAATGAGAAAGGTATTTTTGGGTAATATAGCACAGAAAACATTGGGGCAAAAGAAGAAAATGCTTATTATCAGCATTTTCTTCTTTTGCTTCAATGTTTTCCTAAGTCTATTCTATGAGGGATGTCAAAACCAGATCTTGTTTGGGAAGTGGTTTAGGGATTTCGCTATATTTCTTTTTGGCAATCCAGGGTAGTGTGCAAATAAAATTTGATATATATTCAGATTTATTAGATATACACATTCCGTGTTATCAAAATCATCATCATGGACGAACTCGTTTGTAGTTGTTTTGTTTCTTTAATGACCGTACACCTCACGAGAAATGACCTGACAGAGCAGCCCATGCTATTCGAATGGAATGCTCTGCCAGGTCAATTCTCGTCCGCTATAACGCCTTCATAAAATATCCTTCTCATTTTTTGTTAACGGAATTACACAAGCTTTTGCCTTGTTCAAGCATGGCATAAAGTGGGAAATTGACATGCGCGGATCTAGAGGTGGGGTCAGAGGGTCATGACCCCCCCTGGAATTGACCGAAAATTGAATTCTGACCATATAACTTCTTATCAAATGCCATCATTTGGGCTTTGACCCCCCCTGGAAAAAAATCCTAGATCCGCCATTGATTGGTTTACATACGCGGATCCAGAAATTTTCCCAGAGGGGAGCCGTGTTTCCAGAGGGGATCTGACTGCATTGGAGCATGAAAATTCCCTAAAATCATTTTCAGAAGCGCACGGGTTAGATTTTCGTATATATAGCATATAGATCTACCACACTCAATTTGAATCCACCATTACCAACTCTGCAAACAAATTTTGAAGTCATCAACTACTCCAGTATAATTCCATGTATCGAAAGATGGCTGGTTATGTAATTAAGGTAGCCCACCTCAATTAAATTTCACGCGAAGGCGAAATTTTCGCGCAACGTCGTAAACATTCGGCGGTGGAACCTTCCACCGACGAAAGTTTACGGCATCTATCGATTAGGTTCGGAAACGTTACGAATGTTAACGACGTCTCGTTCCACCAACAAAAAATCCAACGTCGTCTTAATCTCATAAGGGTTGGCGTACCTGAATTCCAAATGCACTTGTAGATGTCCTTTCAGTTGCTTATTGCAACATTAGTTCAGCAGTTTATTTACTCTACTGCCTGTGTGATCCGGCTTGCATAGACTGATCAAACTAATCAGAGTTGCGTTCATTGTTTTCTATCAACAGATCTACAGGAAACGAATCACGAAAAAAGTGGGTAACGTATAGATAAAATAAGTCATCGCTGTCATAAACAATGAAAAGACGAACGGAAACGAATGGGGGCTGCCATCTTGAATTAACGAAAAGAGTTGTTCGCTTATTTTCCGCTGGATTCCAACTCGGTCTCGGAATAATGTTCGTAACGGTTAATCGAACATGTCAGCGTTCCACGAATTATTCGCGAAATCTCGCACAAATCTCACGCGACACGGGTCTCTGACTTGTAAAGGCGACGCCATGTTTGTTTCGGTGATGTTATGTCGTTATGAATTAGATCAAAGATTTGCAGGTACAAATATGAAAAGGTTGATAATCCCTTTGATGATTTTTATCTGAAATGTAGATCTACATGACTCCGTTTGTGACAACTAAATATTTTTTCCTGTCCATAATTATCTTATAGCTTCTGTGTGACTTGTAATAAAAACATTGGTTTCAATTTATATATGAAGTTTACTATTTATGTATTAGATAGAGGCTGTATAGTCGATTCTACGCGATATAAACGTTCAAAAGGCGCAGCCTTTGAACGTTTATGTCGCGTAGAGTCTACTATACAGACTCTATCTGACTTAGTGTTCGTCAACCAATGGAAACATACGCTCTTCAAACCACGCCTCAGACCCGAGCTACTATCAAGCGGATCTTACTGGAATTACATCAATTTCCCAAAAATTACATCATTTTCTCCAAAGTATTACATCATTTTTCATAACTGCACCGGAAACGGGGGCGTGGCTATGTATAAACTGACCGGCAGTGCGTTTATGTGAAATATAGCGCCGAAATTTTCAAATATTCTGCAATTTCATTGGTCCAAAAAATAGGACGAACACTAATTCGAAATAGGCAATATTCGAAATATCCAATTCTGGAATAGTGAATGTATTGTCAAAGACGCTCAATACTGTCGTAAAAACTGCTTATTCAAACTGTAGTTACGACGTTTTGGAACATACCGAACGATTTGCACATGTATGTAATGCAATGCATAGTCAGCATTTTCAGAGCACGGCATTGTGCATGTTCAAAAACCGCGTTCTATTGATTTAATTTAATTGGATTGTTTTTGATAAATTGTCATATTTTGATTGAAGTCAAGAATTTATTGTGGTAATTATGGAATTTGATTTTACACACACGTAGAAATTTAAATGATTGATTGGTTCGAGTATTTTTGCCACGTGGTACAACTTTCTGTTGTATCCCGTTCAATGGAGAACAAACCAGGCCCCGGTTTCTCGAAAAAACCGAAGTACGTTATCATGCTCAAATCTGAGCACCGTGCTCAAATCGCACGAAATCCACGTGAACTTCAATCGAATACCATTCAACGTTGGAGAGTATCCCTTTGAAGTTGAGCATGTTCTCATGAGTTTATACTTAAGTTTTTTTTCGAGAAAAAGGGGTCCGGTGTTCTGGATTGTTTAAACCCGAGAAAAAAAATCCTTCCCCCAACCAAAAACCTGGGATTTCATATTGATGCTGCTAGTATCACACTTCCCCGAAAGTGAAAGCAGTTGGACTCACGATATTAAAATTAATTAAGGTACAATACGCGCAATTTCGCCATTTTGAGATTCATAAAACATCCGGTTTTTTTTCGAGCGGCGTGGTAAACGTATACGAACCTATTCGGGCGCGGTCGTAAACATTCGGCGGTGGAGAGTTTCACCGCCGAATGTTTTCGATCGCGCCCGAATAATTCCGATGTCACGCGAATCTCATTAGGGGTGGACTACCTTAATTCGGGGGGGGGGGGGGTGATCGTGAAGCCATCAAGCCATTCGTAGCGGCCATTCTAATCATCGTATGACCATCTACTGTATTTATCGGGCTTCGTTGGTACCTTTTGGAGTTAGAAATGGCTACCGAAAACTTTAAAACATGGAAAGAAATGATGAAAACCAGTATTTACTCGTTTTGCCACAATAATTTGTGTGCTTGGTTTTTGAAAAAATCAAATTGCTTTTCAAATCCCATTTTGTCGTCTGTGGCAGCATTCAAATTACCACAATTTATGTTTTGTCGTTTGGAATAGGGCAATCTCCCATTTCACAATGCACATGCTATATATTATTAAATGGAATTGGAGTATGTACCTATTCTCTTTTATATAATTGAACAAGGAACTAGAATAAAGGCCCATATATCAAAGCAATTAACCCTTTCCAAAACAGCAAAAATTTATGGTGGCCAAATTTGAAAGGTGTTGCAGATGACAGAATGTTTCTTGATAATGTGCAATATACCACAGAAAATATTGAATCAAAACGAGAGACATCATTTTCTTCTTTTGTCTCAATGTTTTCACAAGATTTTTCTATTACGGATGACAAAACCAGGTCTGGTTTTGGAAAGAATTAATACTAACATGTTTCCAGATAAACCCATGCCTAAGTTCCGTCTGATCAGGATCCGTGTTTCTATCTTACAATTGTTATAACTCACAAAGAAGTTACAAGAGAACATAATGGATCCTGATCAGACTGTGCGTATGCACTGACTGATCAGGATCCATGTTGGTCTCATAAGCTATAAGATTCTTTTTTCCAGATCTAAACTTATCAATTAAATTAGGGAACCATCTAATAAATTGCGACCGAAAAATGCATTTGTCATTATTGGCAATTAAACGATTTTCCTTTTCTATTAATCAATTTTCCTTTCTATTAATTCTTTTGTGTTCATATCGATTAATCATGAGAAATGATAAAATATGAACTAATGTAAAAACAACTCCATATATGTCCGAAAGGCGTGTCCGAAAGACAAATGTTTCAGACGGGTTCAAATTCGATATTATTGTCGACGGCATATTTATTTTTTCTTTATACGCCAATGTAATACTCATTTAGTCGTTTCGTTTCGACACAGACACGTATTGGTGGTCACATGGTCTTTTAGAGTTATTTTCCTTGCTCTTGGTCCCGCAAGGATCAAGATCAAGGGGGAGGGATTTCTAATCTCTCATTATATACAAAAGAGTAATATCCATTTTGTTTTTCTATTCTTTTCTTGAATGTTTCACAAGATTTTATTCTATTATAATTATGATACTCAAAAAAAAAAAAAAAAAAAAAAAAAAAAAAAAAAAAAAAAAAAGACAAAGAAGGTAACGTTGTCTTCACTTTAAGTGCGCGTTGTTTGCGATCAATTTAGTTAAATGTTGACCTTACTAGATTGAATAGGGCCATATTATAACGAACGAACTGTAACAAACGAACGACGGAAAGAACGAAAGAACGAAATATTATATGTACAACTATTGCACTGTCTAACTTTGAGTTGCATACAATAGGAATCCCGTAAATGCTGTGTGCTGATTTCCGTGCAAGTTATCAGAATAACTAGGGTCCCCTGATTTTTGGACCCATACTTCTTGACCCTTGTTAATTTGGACAACCATAGTTTTTGTTGCTGTGTTGTAGAAACTTCCTTCTGCGTATACATGGAACACAGCAACGCCATCTTTTATGACAAAAAGAAACTGTTTCTCATCTGGCCTTGCCATTAAAGTGAGGGAAAAGACGTAATAGCCAGAAATGGGAGCGGTGAAAACACCAATACGCATGTCATAGACGTTTTCAATGTGCGTTACAGTTTTGTCAAACTTGATGATCTGGTTTGCGCCGAGCGAAGTTAGAACACCTACATTGAGTAAAACGCTGAAAGCCACTGGTCTTGCAACTATTTCGTCCACAAGATATCTTGTATGGGCCATCATTTTGTTTTCTGATCTTTTAGGTAGGGTCTTGACTACCTTAAAAGTTTTCCTTCCATCAGAAGATTTATCCAATATTACTAGTCCGTCGGCAGTTTTCATCGTTTTGTTTGGCACTGTTAAACCATCTTGGTCATTCATTGTTTGTTCCGCTTCATATCTGACGGTTGGTTTATCGTTATCAACGATGGCTGTTTCCCGATTGTTACGTCGTTGTGGAGATTATTTCGAGTCTCCAGGAATTTTACTCTATTGTCGAGAATAGCATTTGCCTCTTTAAGCTTTTTAATTTCTGTCTGATAAGACTCTATTGTCTTCTCTCCATTTCCAATCGCCGATTGGTTGTTTTGATGATTTAGTATCTCCAAAGTTTCTACTCTCTTTACAAGATCATCATTGGTCTCTTGTAGTTTTCGTATTTCTCTCTGATTAAACTCTATTGTTTCTTGTATTTCTCTCTGATGAAACAATTTTGTTTCTTCTATTTCTCTCTGATGAAACTCTTTTGATTCTTCTATTTCTCTCTGATGAAACTCTTTTGATTCTTCTATTTCTCTCTGATGAAACTCTTTTGATTCTTCTATTTCTCTCTGATGAAACTCTTTTGATTCTTCTATTTCTCTCTGATGAAACTCTTTTGATTCTTCTATTTCTCTCTGATGAAACTCTTTTGATTCTTCTATTTCTCTCTTATAGGACTCTTTCAGCTCCAGAAGACGGGATTCAAATTCTTCGCGGGTAACGCTTTAAATATACTGAGAGGCAAATGAAAGTATACACTTTTTGTTTGTCAATATCTCTCTTAATTTCCATCATATCGGTTCAATTTTTTTGTACTTTTTATTTCTACCCATAAACCAATAATACACAACCATAGTGTCGGTGGTGCCATGTTCCTCGGTTAAATAGACTTTCGCAGAATTACATATGAGCCAGGATCTGGAAAAGGGTCCCTTATAGCATTTGAGACATTCATCTTTTGAGATCACTATCTGCCCAAGTGCAGTCTGGCCAGGGTCTATGCTACTCCTCTACGTTTGCTGGAGGTCATGAAGAAGCTATTGGAGAACAACATGGTTCCTGATCAGACTGCGTGTATACGCAGGCTGATCTGGCACCATGTTGGGCTCAAAAGCCTTAAGGGACCTTTTTCCAGTTCCTGGCTCATATAGAGTATTCATATTTCATATATAGATATCTTTGCCAAGAAATTTCATTTTGGATCATGGCATTTAACTGTATGAAGCAGTTTTCACAATTTTGGCCATGCTTATTGAACGGCGCGCTGCACGCGCACTTCTATTGGTAAGCTCTTGGAGTTTTGACTCTGGAGGTGTAAATTGCACAAGGACATGGAGTACCGGACAGTTCCGTGACAGTTCATTACTACATTTTCGTCGACTTCGATTGACGATAGTTCGAGCTATAGTTAGGCTGTTCCGTCTATTATATTCAACTCCGGTCTGTTTCAGCCAATCGAAATCTTTGTTTGTCTCGATACTGATTGTTTTGATGTTTTCATTCCAGCTAAATAGATCGATTTCTTGACCACAAGGGTTCGTCGTATTGCGGGTAGAAATATCTCAAACGTGTAAATGTATTGTCTGTAAGCGGGTTTCTCAAAATGAAATAATTGATGGAAAAATATTCAAATATTTTTTACTCTGTTAAAATATTTTGGGTTAAATTGATTTCCGACCTGGCCGAAAGGATACAGTTTAGTCTGGGTGCGAACGATTACACCATGGAACCGATTTACTTTTTCAAAGTCTGTAAAAGAATATCCGTTCGAAAACATTTCCTTTGTGGCCTCCCTAACAGATATTTTACTAAAAGAAAAATTCTGACAGGAACCACTTTCTCCATTTTCCCATATAGTTTTCATATTTCCTTACATACCGGTTTTAAGTAAAGTTCGCACTTCAGTGATAAAACATCTAATTGTCTGCAATAGGTTTGGACCAGACGATTTGTTTTTGTTTCGGGGCAAGTTTAAAAAAATGTGACCATTCACTTTTTACATGCCACGGCTTTTACAGAGAAACATATTCAACCCAATCAAAGCTAAAAAGATGTGTTATTGTGTCTATTTACTGGGTACCAAGTTTAAAGAAAATCGCTTCACAAATAAAAAAGATATGTCATTAAAACATGTAAAAAATGTCAGGAGTGAAACGTTTTTGTCTGACACTTAAGACTTTTACCAAGTTTCTAAGCTATGGTAAATAAGAGACAGTGACAGGATACTACAATAAGCGCTTGTAATTCATAAAACAACATGTGCATCATCATCTTAAAATTACTTTTTTAACTTATTTTCATTGGTTTAGGATGTGGAGCCTGTTTTATACAATACCCCTCTGAATTTTATGTCAGGAGTGAAACACTTTTATTTTTCAAAATGTGTTCTCATTTCTGTCTATTCAGCCAGAAATCTACCACTCAAATTTTTTTAGGAAGCCATCAACCTGGTGGACATTCTGCACTCTACTTTTTAGTGATTCGTGGGTTACAATTTCTCATATTGTGCAATATATATGCTGTCAGGAGTGAAACGCTTTTTGTTGTCATTTTGCAAGATTGTGCACACAATTTTAGCTAAAAAGTAGTGAACATGAATTTAAAATATAATTTGGGCACTGCTTAACAATTTAGAATAGTTTTTAGCCACCCTAATTAAGAAATCTGGATGAAATTTTGTAAAATTAGCTGTTATTCTTAACATTTAAATGTCACACTTTGGTCACATTTTTTTTAAACCTGCCCTTCGGAAAGGTATAATGTTCTTGTAAATGGATTTTGTACCGACAATTTAAGAATAAACCCAAATACAACTCATCCTTGTTTGGCGAATAATAGATAGTACAGACAGATCGACATACAGTCTCACGAACGGACATAAATACAGACAGACGGCGCATGGATGGGCTCGGAGCAAGACACGAATGTACGGATACACAGGCATACAGTAAGTAGTATTTTCGTTTCAGGAAGCCCGCCCCATCTGAGTTTCGCTCATCCGTTATGTACCCGAACCTATTTGGGCGACGTTGTAGATATTCGGTGGTGGATCGAACCACTGCCAAACGTTTACGACATCGTCAGAATAATTCCGACGTGTTGTGAATTTCATTATGAGTGGTTTGTCTTACCTCGCTAGACTTGTCCATCGATATATAAAGTATGGACGTTGTCACTTACGTTGAATGTGACGTTACAGGAGAGGAAAAAGAAAACTTGTAGAACAACGGCTTATTTACAGGTATTTTAAGTTTGCATTTATACGATACATTGTCTAACTATCATTTGCATATAACAGAAATCCTGAAAAAGATGTGTGATCAAATCCGTGTAATGTATGGGAGTAACTCGGATTTTCTGATGTTTGCACCCATACCTCTTGGCCTTTGTTGACTTGAAAGACCATAGTTCTTGTTGCTGTGTTGCGAAAATCTCCTTCTGTCCAGACGTAGAACATCTTCACACCGTCCCTCATGACATATATAAACTGCGTTTCGTTTAGTGTTGCCATTACAGCGAGCGAGAAGACATAATAGTCAGAAACTGGTGCCGTGAAAAAACCAATCCGCATGTCATAGACATTGTCAATGTTCGTAACAATCTTGTCAAACTTTATAATTTGGTTTGCGCCAAGGGAAGTTAGATCACCTACATTTAGTAAAACGCTAAAAGCCACTGGTCTTCCAGCTACTTCGTTCACGACAAATCTTGTATTGACAATATTTTTGTTTTCTTGTCTTCTTCGTAGCTTTCGGACACTGTTAGGTGTTTTTATTCCATCAGAAGATTTGTCCGATATGGCCAGTCGGTAACTAGTTTCCATTATTTTGTTTGGTGCTGTCGCATCCTTAATAATGTCGTCTGACACCGACAAGCCATCATGTTCATCCCTACCTACCCCAGCTGGATCGATGAGACTCGGTTTCTCTTCATTTCCCAGAACGGATTCGTTGTTTTGATGATTTAGTGTCTCCAAATGTTCTACTCTCTTTTCTAAAATTTCATTTGCGTCTTGTAATTTGCGAAGTTCTCTCTTATGAAACTCTGTCGTTTCTGCTAGTTCTCTCTTATAAGTCTCTGTCAGCTCCATTAGACGGGATTCGAATTCTTTGTGGGTAACGCTGTAAATATATAAAAGAGATTTTGTCAAAGAACGGATGGCAAGATGTGTAACGATGTAAACTACATGCATGTACATTACTCATGAATGAAGCTTTTCGTTAGCGGCAAATCTAGACCTCGAAACTCTAACTTGAAGAGGTAGCCTACATGGATTTTCTGAAAGTGGAGTTTTTGATCACCCCTCCGACGATGTGCTTTGGACTCCATCGGCCTTCTCTCAGATGTGGTTTGCTACAGACGTTCAACAAAAAGCCACCTCGAACTATGTAAGAAATTGAAATGGTCAATGCTCATAAATTTGAGATATCATATTTCTTTACAAGGCAAAGGTAAAAAATCTTACTACTGTTGCTTTTAACCTGCCTTATGTCCTTATGGTATTTTATCTATTTTATCAAACTAAAATCTTCAGCAAATGGTCGAACTGGTGTTAAACTTACCAATCGCTTGCAGAAACACCGCGAGTAATGGCACATCCTATTCCAACAATTAAACACCAGAGTTGTAAGGAAAACATTCTCTTGGTTCCAGCACTATATTCAAGTAATTGAGGAACTAGAACAAACTATATCAGATAATGCAGATAAGGTAACCCACCCTTTCCCATACGACAACCTTTAAGACTTTTCAGAAATGAAAGAGTTGCAGACGACTCGATTGATAATATAATTAAAATTAATGTATAAAAAAGTATTACATGGCAGGAAAGCATTGAAAGAAAAGAAAAAATGATTTCATAAAGCCGTATTGTCTTAGGACCTCAATTCAAGAGTTTGTTTTTAAAAATGGTTTATAGTGCGTGATCCTACCTTACGTTAGTGATATTTTGGTGGACCAGAACGTAATTGTTGTAAGTGTATTAAGAATTGTGTGCACTTACTGTATTTTTACACTTGTCCCTCCCTTACAATAAATCAATTATCTAGTCTTTATACAGACAGAAACATTTAAAGGTTCAAATTTAAAGGCGTGGCAGAGAATTCATGCAGAGCTTTAGCAGAAAATGCAAATGCCATAGAATTGAGGAGAAAAGGCAAACTTCTGACTATCCTAATTTTAAACCTTTGCTCTCAAAGTCTTCATAAGCTTTCCCAATCACAGACGTTAAACCAATAGTGGAATATAATAGAACTTTCAAACTTTTACTTAGAAAGCAATGGGGCCAAGTAGGAATTGCTGATTTTCTGCATTGTCTTTTTTGTTTCCAAATCCATTTATGTAAGGGTCTGTGAGCTACGAGTCCTTTAAGAAAGGAATAGATAGACGAATAATTTCATTGAAGATATTTCATTGAATATATTTCATTGAAGATATGGTAATTTGAACATGAACTGCATCCCTACATCAATATTAATACACCTTAATTCCTTTAATACTCATAATTTAACAAATTAGAATTAGAAACAAAATAATGTCGAATCCTTCTGATAATATTATGCTCTGTGCTATCTCGAAAAAGGATTATTTTGTACTAGGAGAAGGTCATGCATTTTTAGTAAGCCGGGGCACAATGTCCCGGGAGTTAATGTCACAGCCCTAGTGGCGATCTTGGCATCTTTGTCCGTTTACATCTGGATACGTCCTGTCAAGACATTTCTATTTGGACCATGGGCTTTGACTTCATGAACTAGTTCTCGACATTTTTACCTGGCTTTTGTCTTTTGCGCTATTAGAGATAAACTTTTATACCTCATACATAGATACGTTCTGCAAAAATCTTTCATGTAGGACCATGCCCATGGAGCCGATTAGCTTTTTATAAGTTTGTAAAATATATGGTGTGCAAAACATTCCTTATATGACCTCCCTAACAGAAAATTTAGAAAAAGAAACATTCTGATAAATTGTAACAAAACACATTTAATCTTTTTTATACATATATAATTTCCATATTATGACGTAGGAGTTTTCTCTTCACTAACAAAACATTTTGTTGTCTGCAAAGGGTTTAGAACAGACTAAAACTTGTTGTTTCGGAAAATATGATAATGTTCTTGTTATCGGATACTACAAAAGACTATTTCTAAAACAAACAAATCCCGCCTAGTTTGGCGAATAATAGATAGTACAGACAGACGGACATACAGACTCACGAAAGGACGTAGATCTGGACAGATTGGAGACAGAAATGCAGAGAGTTATACGGACGCATAAACATACAGGCTATGGTACAAAATATTTGAGAACAATATGTCCCTCACACCGTGACAAGCCTGACACAGTTAAAGGCACGACCTTTCTGTCATAAAGTGACATTCCGAAACGCATCAATTTTTATTTCGATAGATTCTATGATCATCGCTTAATGACAGAAAAGTCACACATTTCACCTGTGATTGAGGGTGGAGTCAAGTCACAATATGACGTCACACCGCTGCAATTTACGCAAATTGTCGACTACTACTACTACTACTACTACTACTAGTATCACTACTTCTACCACTAAACCTTGTACTTGTTAATTTTGTGTCTCAGGTACAAACATAACATAGCAGTAAAAGTCACTTTGCTCTCTAAAAAATAGAAAAAAAAATCATTATCAAATACTTTGTATATGGAAAATCTTGACGTTTTCCCCTTATCTTAAGTTTGGGGTCAATAATGTGACTTCATCACACTTTGAATAGAAGAAATTTAATGTTGGTGCATAGCATAATCAATCACAAGTTCCCTGCACGTTTCAAATCAATGTTTGAAATTAGCAAAGTACATATCACAAAGGAATATATTGTTAAAAAGTGTATTAACACCTCCGTTCATATCATCTACTACTACTACTGCTACTGCTGCTGCTGCTGCTGCTGCTACTGCTACTACTACTGCTACTGCTTGCTGCTGCTGCTGCTACTGCTGCTGCTGCTACTGCTACTGCTTGCTGCTGCTGCTACTGCTACTGCTGCTGCTGCTACTGCTACTGCTGCTGCTGCTACTGCTACTGCTACTGCTGCTGCTACTACTGCTGCTGCTACTGCTACTACTGCTGCTGCTACTGCTACTGCTACTGCTGCTGCTGCTGCTACTGCTGCTGCTGCTACTGCTGCTGCTGCTACTGCTACTGCTACTGCTACTGCTGCTGCTACTGCTACTACTACTACTACTACTACTGCTGCTGCTGCTGCTGCTACTGCTGCTGCCGCTGCTACTGCTACTGCTACTGCTGCTGCTACTGCTACTGCTACTGCTACTGCTTGCTGCTGCTGCTGCTACTGCTACTACTACTACTACTGCTACTGCTGCTGCTGCTGCTACTGCTACTGCTGCTGCTACTGCTACTGCTACTGCTACTGCTTGCTGCTGCTAATGCTGCTGCTGCTGCTGCTACTGCTACTGCTTGCTGCTGCTGCTACTGCTACTGCTGCTGCTGCTGCTGCTGCTGCTACTGCTA